>JANAVB010040817.1:7233090-7670590 GCA_029216955.1 Iris pallida | reverse complement strand
GGCATAATTCCCGGTGAAATGACTTCAGATGTGATTACCAGTTTAGGATATATAGAGGATAGAAATGCCCTATATGTCCCATAAGACCCAAAACCAATACTAGTGGAAGTTGAGTTGCATGTCTTCCGACCTAGCGTTTAGGGCTGAGCAACGGATCGGTTCGGTTCAAACCGAACCGAAATGTGCAAAACCGACCCAACCGAAAACCGTTTTTTGATGAACCGACAACCGAACCGAATTTTGTCAAACCGATTGAAACCGAACCGAGAAAAAAAATTCGGTTTACGGTTCGGTTCGGTTTTAAGGGCCCAAGTGGGCCGGCCCAAAAAAAGGAAAAAAAAATTTGCAGCATCATCAAATTACAAGGTAAAATTTGCATCATCAAATTTCTGTGGGCTAAATTTTGTCAAGTTTTACAAGGTAAAATTTGCAGCATCATCAAATTACAGTATCATCAAATTTCTGTAAGAACATGTATTCAACAAGTGTATGACTGGCTCAGATAAGGCTATGCAGCATTGCAGCATCATCAAATTACCAATTACAAATTTCAACCCATTACAAATTAGAAATAAATAGTAACCCATAATAGAAAGGGTAAAAAAAAAAAATAGAAAGGCTCAGTTAAGGCTGTGCAGCATGCCAGCATCATCATGATTCATCAAGCCTATGCAGCATCATCATCAAGCCTCTTTTCCTTATTTCCTGGACAAGAAGTCAAAAACATAATAGAAAGGGTAAAAAAATGAGGCTCAGATAAGGCTCATTGTGCATCATATTTTGATGCATGTAGTATCCATTCTCCTATTCTCAAGCCCACATCATCATTGCCACTTTGTCATCCAATATATTAGTTTCAAAGTGTACTAAATGGCTGCATTAAATGCCTCGCCATCAGTTTCAAAGTGTACTAAATGCCTCACCAAAACAGAGCAGCAGTATAAATGAAGAGCAGCAGTATTAAATGAACCCAAAACAGAGCAGCAGTATAAATGAAGAGCAGCAGTATAAATGAAGAATTTACTAAAGGAGCAGCTAGTAATAAGGGAGTAATAGCACAGAAGTTTGTGCTCCCAAAACAGAGCAGCTAGTAATAAAGGAGTAATAGCACAGAAATAGCACAGAAGTAGCACAGAAGTTTGTGCTCCCAAAACAGAGCAGCAGTCTAGCACAGGAAATTTGTGCTCCAAATATTACAAATATTATCCCCAATAATTTGTACTTTGAGTATATAAAATATGAATAACAAATTTCGATAAAACAAAATTAAGAAATACGCACATTGCATGAATATGATGTTGATGCCATTGATTGGGTTCGTGGTGCTACCTATTCAACATACACAATTTAATGAGTAACCTAAGCTACCTAACCGGCTAATCCTAACCCAACCCTAACACAATTTAATGAGAACAAACTAGAAAGTTCAGAATGCACATTCATAATCAATCATCAATGTTCTAAAGAATCCAAACTGCACAAACATAGTGCACTGCAGTACTGCACTGATTACAGAGTCTGGAATCCATAGTATTCAAATATGCATGCATTATGCAACTCCAACATAAACAAATTTTAACATTACAAATCTACGAAGAAATTTGGAACATTTCAGAATTAAAACAATGTAACAAACATCTACGGTAACCCTGCATTTTTTGAAGCCAACATTTCAGTGATTTCACCAATTTTTCTACCAGCAGGCAGCAGCCAGCAAAAAATATTCCCCAATTTTTTCGAATCTAACATTTCCCCAACATTTCGAAGCTAATAAATATTAACAAATTCACGAAAAAAAGAGGGACAGAAAGACGATGGATACTTACAGTGAGTGAGAGCTGGAAAGTGAGAGAAGTGTAACAACAATGTCAACAAGATTCGTAATATCGAGAGAGCAAGCCAGCAAGGGACCAAATCTAGGTTAAATAACAAATTAATTAGAAAAAAATGAAAGAAAGTAAACAATTATTTGTTAAAAAAAAATCGACTGATTATTTATACGATGGATACTTACCAGATCTAGACTCGTGTAGGTTAGATCTCGATAGATCTGCACTTAGGGTTTCGAGATCTGCACTTAGGGTTTCGAGATCTGCACTTAGGGTTTCGAGAACTGCACTTAGGGAAAGAACTCAGAACTTAGGGTTTCGAGAACTGCACTTAGGGTTTCTCGCTAGAGAGAGAGAGCTAGGGTTTCTCCGAGAGAGAGAGCTCACCGCAGCCGCTAGGGTTTCTCCGAGAGAGAGAGCTGGCCTGAGAGAGGACTCAGAAGAAATAGGGAGAGAGAAAAACCCTAATCGCCATTTTTGCCACAAAGAACTCAGCGCAGCCGACTGAGAGAACTCAGTGAATGAGTGAAGTAACAATGGAATGGAGGGGAGAGAGAAAACCTAATCTTTTAATTATATGTGGAGGGGTATTATGGTAATTTCATAATTATTAATAAAATATAATCGGTTTTCGGGTCGGTTGGGTAACCGAACCCAAAACCCGAATTCCGACCCGAAAACCGAATTTTCTAAATTCGGGAACCGAAACCCGACCCGTTAGACTTAAAACCGAACCGAATGGGTTTTTCGGTTCGGGTCGGATCGGTTTACGGTTTTTCAACCGTTTATTGCTCAGCCCTACTAGCGTTAGGTGGTTCTTGTGAATCTCTTGACAGGGTAAATTGACTAACACTAATCGATTTACCAAGAATATAGAATTCAGGAGTCCGTAACCCATTAGTCGACTAAAGCCTTATTGGTAAGAAGATAATAGGTTGACTGTACAGGCAAGAACACCAGGTAAGGATTTTAATTTTTCCCAAAACCCAAACTACTTATTTTTTTCTTCCAAAAATCTCGCCTACTTATATTTTGGTTATCTTGACCAATGCTGCTATTACAGCCTAGTTTTGCAAGCTTACTCATTTATCGAGCTTGATTCAAAACATATGCTTATTGGGGACGTCCGCTAACATATTGTCTAATCAGAATTATTGTATCACGGTCTGATCAACCATGATGCATTTGGTTTGCTTTTCATTTAATTACCCTACGTGGATGGAGATATAGAGGTATCTAGGATCTCATCCGCGACTGCTTTGACAATTCCTCTTGAATTATACATTCGCCTTTGAATCACGTAATTGTATTCAATGACATCTCCCTTGAACTCTTTATTGTTTTGTCTTTCACCGATTAGAAAGACGAAAGCTCGTAATTGATAGATAGATACATAGTATCCCCATGGCTATGATAGTTGTATACGCAAGTGTAGCTACCATTGGCCAGCCCAGTGACATGAACCTTGCCACCATATCCTAGCCTCTAAGGTGGGTAGACAGTAAGCCTTCTAGAATCTTGAGATGTACGAGGATTACCGATTGATTAGAATAACTTTCTACTAGGATGAGGAACAGAATGATGATACGAACTCAACGGTATATCCGAAATTGGATTCCGATGAGCCGATCTCAAAGTGATCCGTTGACTCAGAATATGGGACCCACTTGCACCGAAATGCGTGTCAGGGCCCACGTTCTCCAAATCAAGCAAACTTTATATAAAAATATGCCAGAACGATGCCACGAGTCTACTGGTGGTGTCAGAAATTGAATCCGGAGTCCCGGGTTCAAAAATAAAATTTAACAAGTGCAAATTAAAGAATTCGGACGGCCAATTTTGGCGTCGAATTCGACCAACCAAACGTGCTTATAATGAAACAAAACTTAAAGGAGACAGGAAGAGGGTTATAGCAGCTGCGCACAGGAACTGGTAGCCGGCCAACCAGAGCTGCGACGACGGAGTTACGAGCTGACGAAGTCGGCTCCACAAAACTGTCCAAAAACAGTACAATTTAAAGTGTCAAATTGGTGGCCAGTTTTGAGGTATCAAACGATAAAATTAACGGACGAAACTTGAGGGAAGTGAAGATGGATATACCGAGATTACGATGGAGCAAAGAGTTCGCCGATCCAACGGTCGGATTGACCAAAAGATCCATGCGAAGTCGCTACGACGGGGCGCCATTTCCGAGTTCAAAACTCGCGCGTGCCGACGGGATTCCGTTCAAAACGCACGAATAGCCTATTCGGCGCGTCGGGAAAGATGGTGGTGGCCTGGGGGAGGTCGCCGGGGGTGCGCGCGCGGCCAGGGGGCTCGCCGACGGCACGCACGGCGCGTGGTGGCGCGGCTACGGCTGCTGCCGCCATGCACTGCTGCTGCTTTACTGCGCACTGCGCAGTGCACGCACGCGGTGCGGGGGCAGGCTAGACCGACCACGGTGGTGGCACGCCGACGGCGGCGGTCGTCGACGGGGGTGCGGAGTGGTGGTGGCTCGGGTGATGGAGATGAAGATGATAATGGTGATGATGATGAACTTGATGATGATGATGGTGAGAGTAGTGGTTGTGGTGAAGTGGAGAAAGAAGGAGATGGGGAGAATGATGGTGATGATGGTGGTGATGCTCGACTTAAGGGGGGAGTTCGGCTGTAGGGGCTGGGAGTGGTGTGTGTTGTGTAAATAATAAAGAGAGAAAGAGTGTGTGTATATATGTAATATATAGAAGAGAGAGAGATAGATAGAGAGAGAGAGATATTTGAGAGAGAGGGAGAGAGAGGTCGGCCACAAGGAGGGGGGGTGTTGTGCTGTGAGGTGGAGAGGTGCGGTGGTGTGTGAGTGTGTTTGTTATAGGAGAGAGAGAGAGAGTGTGTATATATATATATATATATATATATATATATATATATATATATATATATATAGGAGATATATATGAGATTAGATAGGAAATATATTAAAAAAATGGCTGGAGGCGATTCGGGAGCGGGCGACCATAGGGTTTCCGAAGTGCAGGCCTTCCCCCCCCCCCCCCCCCCCCCCCCCCCCCCTCCAACCCCCCGATCCGCTTGCGGTGAGGGGGCCTCGCCGGCAGGGAGGTGCGGGAGGGGGCGGCAGACCCCTGGACGGACCAGGCGGCAGCAAAAGCGGGACACCCCCCACGCGAGGGGAGGGAGGGGTCGGAAGGCGGCGGCGGGACCCCCCCCCCCCCCCCCCCCAGGCGGGAGGGGGGGGTCGGGTGGCAGCGGGGGCAGCGACCCTCGGCCAGTGGGCGGCGGCGGGACCCCCCAGGCGGGGGGGGTCGGGTGGCAGCGGGGGCAACGGCCCTCGGCTGGGCGGCGGCGGGGGGATCCCCTGTAGCTCCCCTTCCCAAAATTTTAGAAATTATTATTATTATTATTATATTTTATCAAGGTTAATATTTAGATAAGAATTACTTCCTATTTTTGGTTATATTAATTCGTTTCAAATAAATATTAAAAAAAAAAGGTATGTGTTTATATATATGTATATAAATATATTATAAATGTGTGTACATGTGTGTGTATATAAATATATAAATGTATGAATATATAGATATACAAATAACATATATATATTTAATTTGATATAGGCGTATAAATAATTTTAGAATTTATTACTGTATTTACATGTATACATGTTACATATATAAATATAGAGATATATACAAATAGACGTGTATGTATACATGTATGTGTATATGTATATATATATATATATATAAATATATCTATATATATATATAAATATGTATGGATTAACCAATAGGTATGGACTAATAAATAGAAAGCAAGAACCAAATAACACTAAAATAAAGCAGCAAACAAACGTTTCTCCAAACGTTTCCTCTCAGCACCCAGGCCCACCGGAACCCGAGCCTCAAACCCATGCAAAAGTTCCCCCACAGCCGAGTATTTCCCACATCAACTCAGGAAAGCTAAAATTAGCAAAGCTTCAGGCTTATTATTAAGGCCTGCCATAAAGCAGCGGACAACACCTATCCATTTACTCCCAAAACTGAGCCCGCTCAACCGAGCAGTTCCCCACACGAGAACAGCCCGTACTCATATATATCTCATATATATACAAACCGAGAGGGAGAGGAGATTGGTTAAAACCCTAAATCAATATACCGCCGACCTTCCCTGGGCGTGCCCCGCGCGCGCGCGCCGCCGAGGGCGCCGTCGGACGGCCAAGCGCGGGAGCCAGCCGCGCGTACACAGGCGCGCAACAGATCCGAATCGCAGTCGGCGGAGTTTTCCCCCGCGAGCCGAGCCGCGTTCGACCGGAGCGACGAGCCCCCACCGTCGCGCCGGAGTTCCACGGCCACCGGTTGAACCGAGCCTCCAGTACCGGTTCTCCGGCAAGTACTCCGCCCGCAACCTGCATAGTCCTCCGTGGGCGGCGCCCGGCCGCGCCGGGGATGGCTGTCAATGAGCCGTTGGAGCCCCGCTCGTCCGCTCCAGTTCAGCAAGCGCGTCCTCCTCTCCGGTGTACCAGCCGACGCCGAGAAGGTAGTCTCGTGTTACTTTTCTGCTACTTCTTCTTGATCGCCATTATCTTTTTCTCTTTCTCGTTCTCCTTGTTCCTCAAGTTCCCTCCCCACATCGCCTCTCTCTTTCTCTATTCTCTTTCTGCTGAAGAAGCACTTTAATGAGAAAGAAAGAGAGAGAAGATTTTGACTACTTTAATGAGAAACTACTCTCGTGCATTCCTATAAGTTTTCTGAACAGATCATGCATGTATTGATAATTGTATTGATTTCGTATAAAATAAGTAGTTACTGTTATGCTTATTTTATGTGTAAATAATTAGTGTTATTGTAAAATTCATTGGTATTGTTATAGATAATTTTAAAATATATTAGTGAATTATTTTTATTTAAACATGGTTTTCGATCAAAAGCGTATTTTGTAAAATTGGGTTCTAGCCTTAAAAATGATTTTCTTGGCTTTCAAAGTATTTTTACTAAAATTATTTAACTAGCAAAATATAAGTTTTCTAGTAATAAAAATATTTTCTAAAGTTATATATATATTTATTTTAATACAAATTCTTCTTAATTTCTAACTTAATCGTGACTGGTCGTAAGTTCTAATTTCTTGCGTTTCTGACCACTCCATATCGGCCCTAGGCTAACAGGCCATTTTGGTCTCAACGGGCGATTTTGTGCACGGCCCGCCGAAATCCAACTTTGGACATACGGTTGGGTTCGTATCGGAAAACTGGATCTGTAGACATGTAGTTTGACGACTTTAGAGACCATTGACTCTGGCACGCTTTTCGGTGCAAAACGGGTCCAACGGCATACATCGTTTTTGCCCAAAATTACCGTTTTGCCCCTGTGTCCAGAATTGGACTTAAGGACAGGCAATCCTAGCTAATTTGACTATTTTGAGAACGTTGGTACTATTTATTTCAGCATCCGGAGACTTCTACATGTGTTGACTGATTGTGGCTCATTGAGTGGTATGGTATTTTGGTTTCTCCAGCTAAGGACCTCAGGCAAGTGCACTTTCTGATTGCTTTCCGATTCATAGTAGTCTTTCCATTTCATGTCTATACATATATCTTGCTGCTTGTTGACACGCTCGTCACACGGAGTAGTCGGGAGGGGAAATATCTTAGTAAACATGTGGACTACCCAGAACTATCCCAGTGTCTCTCGTGAATGCTAGCCGCTGCGCACGACACGTGCAGTGTGCCTGATTTACCCCCTAGCCGTCCACATGTCGAAAAGGATATTTCACACCACCTAGATAGATGTCTTTTATTAGTTTTTCCTTATTTACTTCTCTCGTGCTATGTCATCAGTTTTCTTACAGCTTTCATATTCCCTATGCTATTTTCATGTCTTGTTAATTCTATTGTGTTTTGCATTGCCGTCGGTTTGTGTACTTGTTCCATTCCTGACTGGAAACCAACATTTTTCAGGTTTAGCCGCTATCACTCTTAACACTGGGGAAGACTTGGGTATGCTGAAGACAACCTAGATATAGAAAACAGTTGTATCATTTCATTAAATGTAAAGTCTTATATTTTCTTTAATTTTAAATGTTGTAAATGTTGTAATAAATCTAGAAATGTGAATGAGCAATATTGTGATATTTGAGCATTATTTCTTGCGGGCTTGACAGCGTTCTACCGTCGACTCTGTGGCGTAGGCTGGCTTGGACACGTCTCGTATCCGAAAAGCGGGTGCGGGTCGTGACATCCCCCCACGCGGGGGGGGGGGGGGGGGGACGGGTGGCAGCGGCGGCTCTCCCGGCGGGGGAGGGGGGGTCGGGCGGAGGCGGCGGCGGCACCTCCGGAGGAGAGGCTCCCGTTTTCGAGTTCGGCTCTTGAGGGGACTACACCGGGGATGCCGGCTGGCAGACCGTGACGAGACGACGGACTGGAGGTCGGAGAGGGGCACAGTCCCAAGTTTCGGGAAGGGCGGGGCCATAAAATCATGGGAAACAACCCTTGATCGGTGATATGGATTCCCGGCGACGTGGGGGAGGCATGGTGCGATCTGTTTCGGGCTGGAGGCCAAAGGCGACGGCGACCGAGAAGGCTAAGGGTATTGCGACTGATACCGGCAGGACAGGCCAGAGTCCTGTGAATCCCCCGACCAGGACGCACGTTGAGGAGCAGAGGCCTCGGTCATGGAAAGAGGTTTGCACGTCGGTGGTGGCGAAAAGCCCGATGTCGATGGAGTTTGTTCCACCGATGTCAGTTGGAGGAGGGATCCGGACGTACTTTCCCGCTGAAGAAATAGCGGTGGTGTCCGAATTCTGAAAGAACACTCTGGTGCTTTATTTGTTAGAGAACAAGCCATTCTATGGCCAAATTTGGGGCTATACGGAGCGGGTCTGGAGACCCAAAGGTAGCATGGAATTCTTCTATCGGAAGAATGGGTTCTATTATGTCAAATTTGGGTTAGCGGAGGATGTGTCCAGGATCTTACAGAAAGGGCCTTGGTCTTTTGATGGACGGCTAATCATCCTGAAGGAGTGGACGCCGGAGCTACGGTGTGAGAAGGAGGTGCTGAACGCCATTCCCATCTGGGTCAGATTTCCAGAGTTTCCTGTACAGTATTGGAGTATCCCGCTGCTCATGAGACTTGCCAGTCTTGTGGAGAAGCCGATTAAAGCTGACGAGGCCACCACTTTTCGCACAAGACTGATGTATGCTAGGGTCTTCGTGGAGATCAAGGCGGGCTCGGAGCTGCCGAGTATGCTTGAGTATTAGGTACCGTCAGGAGAGGTACTGACACAGGCGGTGGAGTATGATTGGGTCCCCCCATGTGTTCCTGCTGTGAGTGCTTTGGGCACATTACCAGTGTATGCAAATATAAGGGAAATGAGACTACCAGGCCACAGGTGGCTCGGACGGAAGCACCTGAGACAGCGTCGGCACCCAGTCACTTGCCTGGGGAGACGGAGCCAGTCATACATATGGAGGAGGACACAGGGATGGAGGTTGATAGACGGCTGGAGTCAGGATCACCGAGGAGACAGGAGAGTACGCAGGGGGCGTTGGTCCCATTCAGGCCACAGAGGACCATCGTGACCAGGGGTATGAGCGAGGCTGGTAGCAGTAAGAGGGTGACGGAGACATCCCAGGCGATCCAGGTCTACAGCAGCAGGAAAAGACACGTCCCGGCTACACGGGAGGATATCCCTCAGGCGAGGGATATGGACGACCAGTCTGAAGACAATCCTGACTGGACACTTACTCTTAGCAGGATCCAGGCTCATCTTGTCCCTTCCTCCATGGTAGATACAGTCATTGATAAGGCGGATGAGACACTTCCCTCGAGTGTCGATCCAGACGAGTTCCAGAGGGACCCCTCCTCTATTTATTAGATGTCGGTCCTAGCATGGAACATTAGGGGGGTGTTCCATTGGGCGATGGAGGGAGATTGTAGGGGTTCTGAGAAGAGAGTCGTGTGACATTGCTATCCTGCTCGAGACAAAGATTAGAGGGGCCGCTATGCTCTCGCTTAGGACTCCGGCAGACTGGGACCATATTCATATCTTAGATCTTTATGATATGGCAAGGATCTGGGTTAGGTGGAACAAAGGTAGCTTGAAGGGGGTGGAGATCCACAAATCAGAACAACTCATCGGCATCACCTTCGAGAACAAATGGGGGTTTCGTTTCATCCTGGGTGCTGTGTATGGACACAATGATCGGAGACTCCGGAAGGCTTTATGGGAGGATATTGTGCACCTGGGTCTTCTGGCGGACAACTTGCATCTTCCCCTGCTCGTCATGGGGGACTTCAACGCTATGCTGCTCCGTCAAGAGAAGGTGGGGGGTCGACCTGTTCCGGATCCGATCTTATATGACTTCCAGAGGTGTCTGCTTAGGTCAGGGATGCGAGGGCTGGAGCGAGCTGGACATATATGGACCTGGCACAACAAGGCTACCCACAACTGGATTGCTTGTCAGCTGGATTAGGCCTTGGGCAATAGTTAGTAGTTCAGGTGCTTTTCGAACTCGGTGGCGGAAGGCCTTGCGGCGGGTACTAGCGATCATTCTCCTATCCGGGTTGGCCTCTGTGAGAGACCCATTCAGAGGGCGAGGCCATTTCGGTATAACAACAGCTGGTACTTGTCGGCGAGATATGAGAAGGCGGTTACGGAAGAGATGCAACACTTCCCGGAAGGCACGGCTCAGTTCTGCATGGTTCACAAACTAAAGCAGCTCAAGCGGGCCATCAGGGGATGGATGAAGACGAGACCGCGGACCTCTCTGGCGGATAAGGAAGCCGAGCTTCGGGACATCCAGGTGGCACTCCAAGCTGACATTATGAACGGGGAGCTGGCGGCTAAGGAGAAGACCTTGATCGAGGAGATTAGCACCATGAGACTGCAGGAGGAGATTAGTGCGGCTCAGAGGGCCAAATGTACCTGGCTCAAAGATGGAGATCGCTGCACCAAATTTTTCTACGATGTGATCCGCACCCGTCAGCACCGGAACAGTATCCCCAGACTTCTGAATGCTGAGGATCGCCTTGTTGGGGATCCGATGGAGATTCAGGAGGAGGCCGTCAGATTTTACACTGATTTATATCAGCAGACGGACTATACTAGCACGTTCCCAGCCCTTGTCACGAAGAGACTGGTAACCCGTCATGGGAATAGTCTACTCTTGGCGCCTGTGAGGATGGAGGAGGTGGAAGACATTGTGATGAAGGCCAATCCCAATAAAGCTTCCGGACCTGATGGCTTCTCTTCAGGGTTCTTTAAGAGACACTGGGGGGGCTTAAGGCCCCGGTTCTGGCGACGGTTCAGGAGTTCTTTGTGACGGACAAGCTCCTGAAGGAGATGAACCACACATTCTTGACGCTGGTCCCTAAGAAGGAGGGAGCGACCTCACTTGCCAACTTTCGACCCATTGCTTGCTGTAATTTTCTTTACAAGATTATCACTCACCTTATGTGCAGGCGTATGGAGGTGATTATACAGGAATTGGTGTCCCGGAACCAAGCAGCGTTCATCAAGGGCCGGTCGATAGCGGAGCACAGCCTACTAGCTCATGAGATGGTGAGGGAGTTCAGAAAACCTGGGGAGATGAAGGCTTGTGTGAAACTTGACCTCCGGAAAGCCTATGATACCATCAACGGGACTTCCTGTGTCACTTGATGCTTGCTATGGGGTTCGACGAGAGATGGGTTGAGAGGGTGAGGGAGTGCATCTGCTCCCCTACTTTCTCAGTCCTCATCCAGGGCACGCCGTACGGCTGCTTCAGGAACAACAGGGGATTGAGGCAGGGTGATCCACTCTCCCCGTACCTTTTTACCCTGGTAATGGAGTACTTTACATGTTTGATGGATATGGCAGTGCATAGCAAGAGGCTCGTCCCCCTTTTTCGCTTGGTGAGTCCGGTTGTATCCCACTTGATCTATGCTGACGACTTATTGGTGCTTCTTCAGCCTACCTTGCGGAGAATGAGAGCGCTCTCTGACATCATGGAGGAGTTCGGGTGGTTATCTGGGCTCCAGTTGAACAGGAAGAAAAGCAGAGTATATTTCAGCTCCCGGTGTATACAGCAGGAGGAGAGGGCCTTCGCCTTGGGCGTGGACAGAGGCGAGCTCCCAGTGAAATATCTGGGGGTCCTGCTGACGGTCAACTATGCCAGAGAGCAGGATTGCCACAGCTTGCTGGATTTTGCTCAAAGGAGAGTGGAAGGCTGACAAGCTGCGGGTCTATCGTTTGGCGGACGGATTGAGTTGGTGCGGTCAGTTATTACGGGTATCACGATGTTCTGGTCCCAGTCTATCCAGATCCCTACGGCTACTATTCGGAAAGTGGAGGCCATTTGTGCTGACTTCATCTGGAGGGAAGGGATGCATGCGATCTCCTGGGACCAGTTATGCCGCCCTCAGGAGGAAGGTGGAGTGGGGTTGAGGACCCTTCATGCATTCCGGAAGACAGCCTGCATGAAGATGGCCTGGAGATTCATCAAGGGGGGTCACTCTGGGCGAAATGGATGGCGAATAGATACCTTAGAAGGAATAACTTCTGGGCCTGCAGGATCGACAATAATTTTTGGTCACATTTAAGGCCATCCTGAGATGTCGACCGGTGCTTCAGACCGCTATCTGCAGGACCATAAAAGATGGGACGACGACTAACCTATGGCTTGATCCTTGGGTGGGTTCCAGATCCTTACTCGAGATATTGGGAGGTCAACTAGACAGAGAAGCGGGCAGGGGACTCACTTGCAGTCGGATCATCAGATATAGAGTTTGGAGGCCAGAAGGATATACTTATACTACTCAGCTTGCCGAGGAGATCCAACTAGTTACTATTGACGAGAGCCAGCAGGTGGATTCTTGGAGCTGGGCCGGCCCAGGTACGGGAGGCGGATCATGCCTATTCTGTTTCCGTAGCTGCTATGACCTGGTTCGGTCCCACCATGACCGGGCTGAAGAGGTGGACTTCATTTGGGACAAGGGGGTTGCACGAAAAATGCAATTATGTGCTTACCGACTCCTTCGAGGTAGACTGATGACGAAAGACAGACTCCTCAGGTTTGGGATGCAGATTTTGGACGCCAAATGTGTGCTATGTAATGAGGAGGATGAATCTATGGAACATATCTTCTTTGTATGCCCGGTGTCCTGGTACATTTGGACCGAGTAGTGTTTGCAGCTGAGAGGAGGAGTTGGGACGGATAGAGACATCCGGAGCATCCTCAGTTGGATCCGAGACCACAGCGGCAGGGATCCGGGGTGGGCTAGAAGAGCCAGAGTTCGTCTCGCCGCGTCTGTTTGGCACATCTGGAAGGAGCGGAACAGACGTATTTTCGAGGGCTTGACTACCCCGCCTATTAGAATTCTACATAGCATAGAATTCGATGTATCAGTAATGGCCCCCTAATACTATAGTTTGGGGGTTCAGAAAGTTGTGATATTATGTATTGTAATACCTTTTCCGCTATATGCGAGGAATAAATTCACCCTTATTCCAAAAAAAAATATATATTTATACAGGAGATATTTGAGATATTTAATAAAGTAGAGAGGAGATATTTTTAAATAGGAAAAAGAGAAAAATTAAGTGGGGTATTTGGGCAGTCATGAGAGAACAATATGGAGCTTGGGTTCAGGTTCGGTCGAGCCGGGTCGGGTCAAAATCGGACAGGGGGCAATAATGAAATTAAATATGTATTTATGATCACGGGTAAATAAATAATATGCGGGGACTCCAATAAATGGGATACAAGCATCATGTGGATAGTAGGCTTCATGTGGGCCACGTCCATACTTTGGGTCGACTAGGTTGGCTCGATGTCGGGTCCCGAAATTAATTGAAAATTAAATCATATTTTACGGTAGATAATTAATTGGCCTAAATTGATCCGAAAGTTGTGCGAAAGAAATAAAGCACAAAATAGAGTGTCTGAGTGGGACAAGAAGGTCATGGGTGAAGAGCGTCTCGAGTAGATCATTTATGAGAAGTTGGTTCTGAGAAAATGACTGGTCTGGTGCTCCTAAATTAAAAGTCACGGTAACGTGCAAACGATGATCAAAGATAAAAGTGGGAATAATTATTCAACGATTGATTGGTCTAAGTTGACCCGAAGTTGCACGATACAAAAAGAGTACAAGGGAACGAGTTTAGGTGGGACACGATATATTAAAACGAAGATAATCTTGTCTACTTCAAAACTCGTGAAGAGAGTTTACAGAGATTGGTATCCCTGACGCTCCAGAAGTCAAAGTTACGGAAAGTAACATTAATGATCGAAACAATTAAATAATAGAATATTTATCAAAATTTCAAAAAAATAAAAATAAACCCTGAAATTCAGGGGGCTTACACTATGCTTCAGTCCGTGGTAAGGGGACAATTTGATTTTGCGGACACCATTGTAAGTAAGGTAAAATGTCGACCTCTTATATTTCAGCGTAAATGTATAGCCTGCACACGAAATCAACTAAAATCAATATTTGTCCGAATTGGACTTGTGCCTTTGCATCGATTCGATTTCTTAGAATCTTCGAATCAACTCAAAGCATTTCTCTCGTTCGGGCCAACGTAACTCTATGCATCGATCCGATTTGATGCATTTCTCGTATCTACAAATCTCTTGTATCGATACGCATCGATACTAATCGGGTCAACGCAACTCTTCGAGTCAACGACTCAGTATAATGTACCGTGTGGAGCGGAACATTATAGCATGTTTGGACGTCTGAAGATGAGCGACAATAAGATGACTGCAGTTGTAGGCATCAGTGATATGCACTTGACAACGGAGTTTGATGAGAAGCTCTACGGATCCAATTTTAGCAACGTGTGGTTTGCCAAAGCTTCACGGGACAACATTGGTTTCAACAGTTCAAAGCCAGAGAGGAGATCAAGGTTTGCAACAAACTTAATTAGAAACGGATGCACTACCATTTACACTGTTCAGAGGGAGTTGCGGGTCATTGACGGCATGTACAGTGCATTATGTTCTGCTTGAGGATGCATGTGTATGACGGAACTTCAGTGTCGGACATGAAGGTGGACATGTTCAGAAGTTCGAATCTTAGAAGGACTGCACCGTCCGCTTGGTTGGGCCAGCCAAGGGTAATGAAGCTCGATGGAATGATAACACGTTCCAGTAGAAGACGAAAGTCGGGAACAGACAACCGAGACTTGCGGTGAGGCTGATTGTCAGGAACTTCGGCCTAGGTCGTGCCATTGAAGTTGGTAGGATCCTAATGGTATAGGAGTTATTACGCATGGCAGCTAGCGTCGACGTGATGGTCGAGGAGCTAGAGACGACGAAAGATGCAAAGCAGTTTGGAGGACCAAAGATCGGTGGCATGTGGGAGCAGGAACTCTGTCACGGGACGATAGGCATGGAGTCAAATTGAGGAGCCATAGGGTCAACACCCTCTCATCAGACTGGAGGGAAGATTGTTGGAGTCCATTCTGGATTTGGTAACAACATATTTGTGGGGTACAAATCTGATTAAATATTTGATTTGATTTGATTTGGACATCCATAATTGGTGTTGGACTATTTTAGATATAATAGGATTCTTATTTAGGATTTTCTATTTAGGAAACCATGTTATGATCTAAAATAGGATATTGATGGGTTATTTTAGGTACAATAAGATTCCTCTTAGGGTTTCCTATCTAGAAAATTCTATTATGACCTGGAATAAGATTTTCTCATCCTATATATATGGGATGAGGGTGGAGGCACAAGATATATCACAAAGTTGAGATTCGGGGAGCTCGTCCACATGAGATCTAAGAGAAAGTTCGCACTTTGCTCTTAGGGCTTCGCCAACTTTGTCGAGGTGACGTAGTGACCGCCATATACTTGTCTTTATCTTGCTTAGTGTTAGTTAGACATGGGTTAGTTATTTCAGGTGGATTGGCCTAAGTTTCTGTTGCGGCAACGTCTTAGACACGGTATCAGAGCGCTTGTTGGACGTGTTCCATTCTTATCAGAAAATAGATTGTAATATATATTGTTCGAATATCTTACAAGGGATAACTCTCGTATGATACTTGTAACACAAATCAAAACTACACAAAAAATACCTCGAGAAAATCAAAACCAACTCTTATCTGTGAAATGCAAGATCAACATAAGTAAAACAAGTCTAAATCTACTAATACATTATAATATTAGTATAAATACCGTATTTTAGGACACATGGTTTGTAATTTATTTGATATTTTTCTCTTTTTCCTAACTTTCTTAGCAACCAAACGCATCCATAGAGTTTTCGTTTCATTCCTTTATAGTTTATATAATGGTCATTTGTGTAACAGTTGAGTTTTCGTTTCATTCCTTTATAGTTTATATAATGGTCATTTGTGTAACAGTTTTAGAACTCGATAGTGTAAACTCTTCTCTTCTTTTTGTTCTTGGGTTTTTGAATCTCTAAACTCATCTTCTTCTTATCTAATCTTGAATATCTACAACAAGTATTTAGAGTATACCATAACTTCGATATTTGTTCTCCAAAATTATGAGTTCCACAATCTTATTGTCAGTGATTTTCAATAGATTAATGTGAAAGCTGAATTCCTTTATTTTCATGGCCCCTAAATTCATTAGTAGTATTTCTGACTAATTTTATGAAGTCCTGAATCCTCTTAAATACAATATATAATAACTAAATAAGCCATACAGTCATTAATTATTTTTTCAAACATAAAAGAATGATGTTTAAGGTCAAAATTATGTTGATGACACTAATAGCAAAAAGATATTTGTATCTAAATAGTAACATTTATGTAGATGAGATCATTGATGACACTAATAGCAAAAAGATATTTGTATCTAAATAATTACATATATGTAGATGAGACCATTTTTTAATGAATAGCTTTCATACATAACCATTTATTCATTTTTAAGTTTTAGAAGCTTTACTAACTCTATACATTGTAGGAAATTATACAGATCATACATTATGTACCCTTCAGCCCTTATCCTCAGAAATTCTAGAAATTTATGTTGAATATGGAGTTCTCAAATTTATGTATATAATCATTTACAATAAGCAAGCAAAATCACTTCTTTAATTTGCTTTTCTTCAATATAGGATTATGGATGAACTCCTTTCCTCATCATTGCCACAAATTCCTCGTAGTTTATCTTACCATCCTACAATCCAAAACAAGCATAAAAGTCACAATAATGCATAAATGGATGGTAATGTTTGTACAATACATAAAGGTGGAACATTAATTTCACTCACTTTGTCAGTGTCAACATCATCAAGAACTTCAGTAATAGTTGCTTCATCACCCATTCCATATTCTGTCATAGCTTGTCTCAACTCATCTCTTGTTATATACCTTGCAAAATCGGACAATGACAATGAAGGTAAGAAGCTGCAAATGTAAATTATTTATATACTACAGTAATAGAACCTTTATGAAAAAAGAAAACAGAAACTAAAAGTTACAAAATAAGCAAAGATTTGAATGCGTAAAAGTGTAATCTAATCTTATTAGGCAATATAATTTACATGTAGTACGCATCATAGTGCTCACCCGCTATTATCCTTGTCAAAATATTGGAAAGCTTTCAGCAAGTGTTCATCTTTCTCCAGTTTATGACGATGCATGGTGGCAGTGATGAACTCAATATAATCTATGGTACCACTTCGATCAACATCTGCCTGCACGTATAAACAAATACAAAATAAATTCAAGAAAATCTTTGTTGGCAAAGAAGGAACTTTGCGTTGGTGTCATTTTGGTATCAGGTTGAGCGCTCAATGTTCACAAGTTTGGTAAAAGTATAAAGAAAAGGATTCAGATACGAGTTTAATACCACATTGGATAATTAGTCCAAAATCAAATATTATGGCTATGTATCAACTCGTCTTTGGTATCAGAAGAAAAAGCATGAAGTGACATTGGGCGCATTCTTGATCAGCTATTATATGGATTGTTGAATGTTCTAGTTGATGCAAAACCAATGTGCTAACATGTGTGATGTGTACAATCGTTCTACGACAACTTACTGCTTCCATAAGCTGCTTCACTTCTGCCTCGGTAAGCTTAGACCCGAGTCGAGACAATCCAGTCCTCAATTCCTCGTAGGTAATTGTGCCACTCTGGTCTGTGTCCATGTTCTTAAACATCTGCTTCAAACCCTTGATATCCTCCTCTGATAGATTCTCTGCAATAACCTTAACCAGAGCATAAGCCAAAATCTAGGTCAGGAACTATATATATATCCCGTCATCACCCAAAACTTTAGGAGAAGTATATGGTTGATTAACATTTGGAAAATAAAACCTTTAGGGCAAGTTTCTTTAGCTTGTTCATCGCTCTGAATTGCTTCATTCTATTAAGAACCGCGCTGTCAATTGGTTTATCAGATGCTTCGCCATCTTCTTTGAGCCATGGATGGTCTACTCGGAATTACATTTTCAGATAAGTTATCGTCATGACAATGAAATTCAATTGTAGAAAAGGAGACTATACTATAATTTTAAGACTTAATTGCAACTTGATATCCTCAACTATTTCAGTTTTTCGACTTGATATACCTTGAACTTTTTTTTTTGATACAACTTGATATCCCGGAAAAAAAATGGACAAAAATAATTGTTTCTCTGAGTTTACCGAGGGCTTGAGCAGCAGTAATACGCTTCTTAGGGTCCTGCGTCAACATCTTTCTGATGAGGTCCTTCGCGCTAGGCGATATTGAAGGCCATGGGGCACTTTTGAAGTCGATGTGGCCTTGCAATATAGCATCAAATATACCTTTCTCTGTCTCTGCGTAACAATTGCAGGGATTCAAGATTGTCAATTAAAAAAAATTTCCATCATGGCTAAATTGTAACCAAATACGCTGAACTTTCAGGTTTTGTAACTAAATATCCTTACCCTTTTTTTATTAACAACAAAATATCATGCACTATTGACAGTTTAATAGTGATTAAATATAGCTAAACAAGACCAAAATATCCCTCTAACAAATTTTAAAAAAAAAAAAATAGTCCCTACCCCAGCAAGGGATAATGAGTTGCCTAGGTTTTAAAATAAATTTTTGACATTTTGATTTTTTGATTTTTAAGTAGTTAGGGGACAAAGTAGTCTTGAAAAAAGTCAGAATTGACCGAAAATATAACTGTTAACTGAGGGAAGCTAGCTAATTTGCTAATAGCACAATAGTTCAGACTATGTAGTTGCTCATAATAGTTCAAACTATTTTTTTGCTAATACAATAAAGTTTATGATATTTGGTTGTAGAAAACCGAAAAATTCAGGGTAGTTATCATGCACTATTGGCAGTTTTGTAGTGTCAAACATAACTGAAAAAACAAAAATAATCCTCTAACAAATTAAATAAAAAATCCCCAAACCCAGCAATTTTTTTGACATTTTGATTTGTTTTTAAGAAGTAGTTACAGGACAACGGTCTTAGAAAAGTCTGAATTAACTAGAAATGTAATTGTCAACTAAATGGTAACTAAATAGCACAATAGTTCAGACTATTTAGTTGCTAATAAAATAAGGGTGTTATTGACACTCATGAAATATCGTCATGTACTTTTATTCTAATTTTATTCATTCAAAAGGATGACATTTTAAGAGCGTCGCATATTATACCAGATTTAATGTATGGGCCAGATTTGAAATTTGAATGAATAAAATCAGAATAGGAGTTTAGGATGACATTGTAGGAGACCCTATTAAAAATAAAGTTGATGATATTTAGTTGTAAAAACCGAAAAAATTAATTGAGAAATTTGATTATAAAGTTGGCATTAATGAAATAATAACTTTGAATATATACCTACCTGCCCAGAATGGAGGAACGCCAGATAGAAGAATATACAAGATAACCCCAGCACTCCACACATCAATCTCTTTGCCGTAGTTCCGACGCAACACCTCAGGCGCCACATAGTAAGCACTCCCTACTAATTCACGGTAAGACTTTCCTGACACAATAAACATATTTAAGCATTGAGAAATTAATTAATGGCACTATGAATATATCGATGCACAAGTTACTGTAATTAATTTTGTATAAGAAATATATTTAATTAGGAAAGGAATCCTATATTAATTAGCAACAAATTCATATGAGATGTGTGTTAAATGATCCTTGAGGTAAAAATCAAGGTTCACAGTATCGGTATCGGACTATTCCTACGAGTATTGGTATCGGCGATATCGGTAGTATCGGCGGTTTCGGATCGGAGTATCGGATTTTTTTGGTATCGGAAAAAAATAATTATTAATAAATTATCTACATTTAGAAACATATATTTTATACATTTAGGCATAATTTAAGTATTTTCAGTGTTATTTCGCAGTACTTTTGAAATTAAATAATATTGTAATCACCCTTAGCGATTGGTTTACATATAATAGATTGTTTTTCTTCTTTTACATGTTTTTACAATCTTATTATGCTTTAAACCCTTGATGATTTGCCTTTTTTGTTTAATTTTCTTTGCCGAATTGACCGAAAAAGAGACCCTCAATGTTGGTATCGATAAGTATTTGGTATCGGTCGGTATCAGATAGGTATCTTCTGATTCAACTAAATAAATGTTCATCAATGCCATGCCTGTAGGAAATACTTATAGACCTCAAGGAGCTCCAGAACTCCATTAATGTCTTCCTTCTTTTGGTAAATTGTGTCATACTAACTTGCAAATACTGTTAAAAGAGTCTGTCTCGATCGATCATGATAACAAAGTAAGTCTTAAATGATAGATAAAAGTAGAACACATTAAACCGTACTGTTTTAAAAATTGGACCAGAGATCGACCCGGACAAGGCACTAGGTCGAGTCAAACAGGAAATACTAACTAACCTTCTTCGATGAAGACGGAGAGTCCGAAGTCGGTGGCCTTGATGGGGGAGTCCTCGTGGGTGCTGACGAGGAGGAAGTTCTCCGGCTTGAGGTCCCTATGCATGACCCCCATGAAGTGGCAGACGTGGACGACGTTGACGATGTCCCTGCAGACGGCGGCGGCCTTGCGCTCGGTGTAGCTCCCCTTGGCGATGATGCGGTCGAAGAGCTCCCCTCCGGAGCACAGCTCCATGACGAGGTACACGTTCTGGCGGTCCTCGTACGCGCCCCGGAACTCCACGATGTTGGGCTGCCCCGTCAGGTGCTGCAGGATCATCACCTCCCGCCGCATGTCCTCCACGTCGCTCCGGCTCGCCAGCTTCCGCTTCGACACCGACTTGCACGCGTACCTCCTCCCGCTGCCGCGCTCCGTGCACAGGTACGTGACCCCGAACTGGCCCCTGCCGAGCTCCTTCTCGAGCGCGAACAGGGACGAGATGGACACCATCGGCTTCTCGAGGATGGGGCCGATCTGGGACGACGACAGGTTGACGGACAGGGAGCTCGAGGTGCTGGCGGTAGGCCTCGGCGGAGGCGGAGGCGGGGGCAGTGCTGGCTGGCCCGGGGGCTTCATGGTCGCGGAGGTGATCGGGATTTCGTAAGTTCTGGTGAAGCAGAGGCCCATTGGATCGATAGAAGAGATTGAGCTACAGAGAACACTCTTCTTCTTCTTCAAATTCCTACAAGCAAGCAGTTTGATTATTGGGAAGGTGCTGCTACTTACTTGCTCTTTCTTTCGAATTTTTTTGTTATGCTTTTGCTTTACGTATGCCTTCCTTTATGCTCTATGCATTACAAATGGCAGTCATCACTCATTCGATCGGACATGGGACATATTAAGAGAGAGAGAGAGAGAGAGAGAGAGAGAGAGAGAGATTTAAAAGTTGAGTTTAGAAAAAGCGTTATATTCTGTAGCGTGAGGCTGGAGAAGAGGTATATTGGCCCATCAAGCTTAAGGGAAAATTCCACAGGCACTATAACTTTCTTCTACTTTTGTTTACAAGTTTATCATCTGAAAAAAAAAAAATGCTTCAGGCTAATCGCAATTTTCTCAGGACTGTCAAAAAATTTGACAGCACTTTCTATGACTGTCCAAATATTTGACAGTCCTCCTTCCAATAGAAAGGACTGTCAAATATTTCGGCAGTCCTCCTCCTCCCTTCCTCCTTCGCCTCCTTCTCTCTTCCTCCTCCCGTCCGCCGCCTCCTCTCATAGACCTCCTCCTCGACAGCGAGAAAGCACGGCGGTATGGGAGCGCGGCGGCAGCAGGGGGCACAGAAGCCCAAATGGACCTAGATAGCATACCCTCTGGTTAAGATACATGTAGGTATAATGGACCTAGAAGCCCAAATGGCATAGAAATTAGATTATTAGCTTCGAGATGTCCTCTTGTTCCTTCAGAAAAGAATAGGATCTAGCTCTACTGAACAATGTCCCCTTCAATCATAGTGGTGAAGCCTCTAGAATGATTGATATAAACCTCGAATCGAACATGATTGATTCATCTCTAGTTAAATATTTTAATTCTATTTCCTAATGTCAAAAAGAGTATAGTGACATATCAGCAGTATGTCTGGTTCTCATGTTTAATTTATTGGCATTGGTAGTTTATTTCCGGCACAAACATGGGTTCACAAGAAGGAAGGAAAATTTTGCACATCATTACATGAAATTTTGTTAGAGATGTCAAAACTTGAAACATAGATGCCTAATTTTTTTTAAAATATAAATGTATTCCTATTTGTAGTTTATGCTCGATGAGGGATTAACATATTTTGCACATTTTACGTGAAAAGATGCCCTATGTTATGCTTAATGCACTTTTGCAAGTAAAAAGTTCTCTATTTTGGAAGGTAGTTCTTTTATGCAAAGACCTATAAGGGAAAACTAGATGACATGTAATTAGGCATTTCTATTAGATGTACCAAGATGACATGTCTGACTGTTATCTTCATCACATGGATGTTATCTTTATCTTGAGAGGAAAAGTATGAAGAACATTTAATGGTTGTGCATTCTTCTTAAATGGTATCATATTTCTATGCTTTCAAATGAAGCGAACAACGCTTTCGCAGGATATTATAGAATGTTGCAATGCTTGGAATGCGGTCGAGTGGATCCTTCTATCAAATGTGTTGGTTGTGTGTGTTTTATGTTCTCACACATGAGCTTGCAAAAGCTCAAATTTTCTATAGTCCCACATCGGTTGGGTGGTAAATTTAATTGTGCATATATTGTCCAGTTTCTTTGAACCACATTTTTTTTCCATGTGTAACGTCTGGTTTTATTACATTGATTTATTTATGTGTAACGACTGGTTTTATTACCATTGATTTGTAACGTCTGGCTTTATTGGTCATTATTCCCTCCGTTGGAATTCTACCTATATATTGAGTCATCTTCCTCTTCTTCCGGACACAAAAATTTTTCTACGAAAAACTCTCTCAAATTCTCTCATTCTGAACCACTTTTGTTCTTCGTTTTTTCGCTCTGGGCAGAGCTAAGTCGAGGGTCACTCTCTCTGCGTTGTGTGTGACAAAGAGAAACCGGTGGAACGGAAATTTTACCACTAGGAGCATTCGGACAAAGTCTGCACATAGATCCGGATTAACTCTTAGGGCAGTGCTACGTGCGCTACTTTCCCGGAGGTCGGTAACTTTACTTTCAATTTTATTTTTTTGCAGATTTCAAAAAGGAAAAAACGGACTAAGTTTCCAACAATCTAAGAGTTATCCGTACAACAATAATATAGTTTTGTTAACAACCTACTGTTATGAATATTATGAAATAGAAAGACCATATGTGTTGAGACATTTATTTTCTTAAGTTCTTAAGAGTAGGAATCTCTTACTACATTACATCATGTTCATATAAAGGTTTTTTCTTCTGTTACAAAACTGAAATTAGATATCATTATTTTTTTGTAGTGAATCTTGCTAGATTACGTCAAAGATGTGCTCATTGAGCCTCAAGCATTGACACAACATTGGTATCCAAATTCATGCATAAACATGGATTACAACAACATTTATAGTTTATATTTCAATCATGGAATAGTACAACTACCTATGGACACTCGTCATTTACGTGTCGGACATGTGCACATTTTTTTAATATATTTTCTATAGATTCTTTGCAAAAATTTCTTGAGTTCTTTTTAAAGACATTCTGGTTTAATTGAGTAGTAAATTTTTTCTTTTTCTTTACAAGAGGTAGATATCCACTAGGACTCTTGGATTTTATATGATTGTTGAATAACGTAGCACCTTTAATTTTGAAAGGTGGAAATAAACTTCTCCTAAGATAAATTAGTAAAATAAGTTACTGGTAATCTATAACATTTGTTGATAATTATGGTTTTTTAATTAAGAGGATATAGTGGTAGCAGAATTATATGATTCATAATATTTTGTATTAAGCATTGTCTATTTGGTAATGGAGAAGTTGTATTGTGTGATCTTTGGATAAAGATTCAGCCATTTAACTTGCTTTGCATTGTTCGTTTGTTAGTAGTTAAGACGATTTTAGGTAGGATTTTGCGCATATATATATTGTAAATAAAATGAGAATTTTTTTGTTAGATACACTAGATTAGATATAACTAAAAAATGGAGCCATCTCTATTTCTAACCATCCTACTGGAAAATGTTGTCACGCCCCAGTACCGAAATACGGAGACGGACTAGGCCAGCTACTCCATATGAGGTACGTAACATCATACGGCGATCGTGGCTGTCGAGAGACTAGGGGGTACATGCTACAATCAAGTCTCCTATGGTCCCACAGAGTTCTATGTCTCAATCATTCAAATCACATCAGCAATTAAATGAACATTAAAGAATAAGCAGTAAGGCGTCCCCGACGCTTCATCAAAATGATCATGAGAGACTAGTTTTATAATTTAGCTATCTCGGAGAGTCAGGAGTACAAAATTATACACAGCTGCAGTCTGTTTAATTACAATTATGTACTGACACAAAATATCAAGTAATCCGGCTAACAGGTGCCGGTGGCTAAATGCCGCACAAAAATATAAGCAGGAGTGGTGGAGAAGAAACCCACTCGAGTCCCCGAACCGCCATGCTCCTAGTATGCACCATGGATGTCAGGGAGGAAGATCGTGTCCTCTGGCTCTGCTACGAGATCTGGCCAAACAAAACCAGCGGGGTCAGCCCCGAATAGCAAGTACCGCCAAAGGGGCACAAGAGTTAAGATTAAAAACCCAGATAATAGAATGATTGATAATAGTAATACTTATGCAACTATTATAGGGTAGCGCAACATCCTCGAACCCATATGGCACCCTTACAACCAAACAAGGACAAAAGGTGCCGCATGGAGTCGGGACGTGTCGTACTCTATAACTTTCACATAAGTAAAAAGGTACAAACAATAAAATCTCCTGATCGTGACTTCGATCGATAGCCTATCGCAGCACAATAACCAACCCAACAATCAAACAAGAACATGGGTTGGATCATGTACCATGATAGACCATGTTCCTCAGTCATTCACAGAAGTAGCACTTCACAACCAAAATAAGTCTTCCGTTCATAACTTCGGTCCACAGCCTGTCATAGTACGATAACCAACCCAACAATCAAACAAGAACATGGGTTGGATCACGTACCATGACAGTCCGCTTCCCTCAGTTATTCACGGAAGGTAATAAGATACACGCAAGTCGTTTTTTGCGGCCAATCAAGTCTACGAGTTTCTAGTGGGACGAGGTTATCCTCGCATCATGTTATTTCAAAATCCTCAGATCGAATCTTTCCAGCAAGGCTAGCCAACCCAGGGGTTCGCGTAGACAGGTGTCATTGAGCACAGGTCCCTCGTAAGGCCACCTTGCCAAGACATATAATATGTAGCAGGAATTAATCGGATACAGTCATCCGCTCGTTGCGGATGACACAGTATCCGTGGAGACCAGCCGGCGCGTCAAGACAATATCTCAAGGCGGCTGGTGTAACACGATCTCGGGATTCTGCCCTCCCCATGCATCTAGTATATTTAGTTGCCTAGTTTATCCCTAGGTGAAATCTTGGACTTACATGCTGTGGCCTGCATGATTGTCCTCCTAAATGTCGTGCTCAAGTACGAGTACCCCAAAGAGGATCCATGTCAATCAGTATGTCAACATGTTCTACCCTCCTTGGTGTAATGCATCATTGCAAATATGCCACGTGGAGTTACGAGTCATTTGTCGAGCATGAACGAGAACTGGGACATTCAGGTACAAGTATCAGGTAGGAACACTTTGTTCACCGGGGTCACATTAGTGCTCATATCATGCTCAGGACAAAAGGCGTAAGGATATATAGCATACACAAACATTTACATATATATATATACAATATAATATATACATATAAAAATATAAGGTATAGGGGAGTCCAGGTCAGAGCGCGCTCAAGTGAAGCTACGCTCAGGTCAGCCTACGCTCAGGTCAGCCTACGCTCAGGTCAGCGTACGCTCAGGTCAGCCTACGCTCAGGTCAGCGTATGAGGTCCATACGACTCCTTGTCACCCAAGTGAGCGTATGCAAGACATACGCTCCCAAAAGGCAGCGTATGGTCTCCATACGACTCCTTGTCACCCAAGTGAGCGTATGCAAGACATACGCTCCCAAAAGGCAGCGTATGGACTCCATACGACTCCTTGTCATCCAAGTGAGCGTATGCAAGACATACGCTCCCAAAAGGCAGCGTATGGACTCCATACGACTCCTTGTCACCCAAGTGAGCGTATGTAAGACATACGCTCCCAAAAGGCAGCGTATGGATCGGACTGCGCTGCGTTAAAGAGCGCGCGCAGCTCAGTGGCGCAAGCTAAAAAGCTCGCGCACACTGCTCAATGTCTTCTCCAAATCAGCAAGAACTCCATGGTTTGAACCCAAAGCTTCAAAAGTCCATAACTTGGTCAAAATAAGTCCAAATCCAACTTTTTAAAGGTCAAAATTGGGTAGAATAAAATTCTCTACAACATGGAACCATCAAAACTTGAAAATAATGAAGTTTGCTAGATCAAAACCAAGAAGATCCGAAAATGGTTAAAACCTAGATCTACAAAAATTAAAGCTTCAAAATGGAAAACTTCAAGTTCTAAACTAGTATAGAATGAGGAGAAGAACATATTTTGGCAAATAATTTTTTAAGAAAACATCAACATTATTTATGGATCCATCTCTTGAGCAAGTTGGTACTTGCCTTGGTTGGTGGAGGAAAGTAAATGAGAGGAAAAATAAATGAGAGGAGAGAGAATGAGATGAGTTATTATATAGAATCTTGAACCCATGGGTTCATGATGAACCAAAGGGTTCATGATGAACCATTGGTGAACCAAGAATAGGTTACCCAAAGGAGCCAAAACTATAGGCCTAAATGCAGAAAATAAATTACGAAGTAATATTTTGTCGAATATTTTTGGGAAATACATGAAGAAATACAGCATATAAATATCGTATAAATACAAAGTAAATAATTTATCGGTTTACGTATTAAAATACGTATTCCAGGATCGGGGAGTGACATCTCTACCCTTCTTAGAAAAATTCCGTCATCGGAATTTCAGCCAAGACAAGATAGTAAAATCAGGGCAAGCAAGGCACAATCATATACAAGTTAACTATCATAGCAGTTACTATCATACATCACAAAGTGCAAAGCAAGCAGGTGCAGATAAGCATGGAATCGTGTCAATAAGACGTAAAAATATACCTCATTAGTCAAACAAATACGGATACCGAGATCTGATCTCGTCCTCGCGCTCCCAGGTTGACTCTCCCGAAGAGTGATGGTTCCAAGAAACACGGACAAGGCTTATCGTCCGATTTTTGAGTACCTTCTCTCGCCGGTCCAAAATAGACACGGGTTGTTCCTCGTAAGTTAGGTCGGTACCAACGACTAACTCAGAATGATCGAGGACATGACTCGGATCCGGGACATATCCATGTAATTGGGACACATGAAACACATCATGTATGCCAGTTAACGAAGGCGGAAGGGCAAATCGATAAGCCACATCGCCTACCCGAGCGAGAATCTTAAAAGGACCAACGTCTCTTGGACTAAGCTTTCCCCGGGTTCCAAATCTGATGATACCCCGAGTAGGCGAAATCCGCAGAAATACTTGGTCGCCAACTCTAAACTCTAGAGGCCTACGATGCTGATCTGCCCAATGACGATGTCGGTCCTGTGCAACTCGAAGGCGCTCTCTGACCAACTTAACTATCTTCACAGTCTGCGTGATCATCTCTGGCCCCAACAACTTCCGTTCTCCGACGTCGTCCCATGCCAAAAGGGACCTGCACTTCCTTCCGTACAATGCTTCAAACGGGGCCATCTGAATGCTAGCCTGATAGCTATTGTTATAGGAGAACTCCACTAGATGAAGGTGATCCTTCCAAGATCCGCCAAAATCCAAGGTACACGCCCGTAGCATATCTTCTAATGTCTGAATGGTTCTTTCTGATTGCCCGTCAGTTTGTGGATGATAAGCAGTACTGAATCTTAACTTGGTTCCCAAACTTTGGTGTAAGCTCCGCCAAAAATGGGAAGTAAACCGCGTATCCCGATCTGATACTATACTAACTGGAACACCGTGCTGCCTTACTATCTGCTTCATGTACATTTCTGCTAGCTGCTCAGTAGTCTGTCCAACTCGAAAGGGAAGGAAATGAGCGACCTTCGTGAGTCGATCTACTATTACCCAGACTGTATTCTTGCCAGCCGGGGATCTAGGTAAACCGGTCACAAAATCCATCGTGATGTGCTCCCATTTCCATTCTGGGATAGGAAGCGGCTGTAGCAATCCCGCTGGTCTCTGCTGCTCGGCTTTCACCTGCTGACATACCAGACACTTGGATACAAATCTCGCTATCTCTCTTTTCATGCCATTCCACCAAAAGTACTGCCTGATATCTCGATACATCTTCGTTCCTCCTGGATGAATGGAGTAAATAGAACTATGAGCTTCGGACATAACTTCTTGCCGAGGGTCTCCACTCGATACACAGAGTCTGTTTCCAAACCTGAGCGTACCATCTTCATGAATCACTAACTCCTTCCTACGGCCTGATTCACACTCCGACCGCAACTTCTGAATCTGTGGATCTCCTGCTTGTGCTGCCCTTATCCTCTCTACTAAGGTTGACTGAATCTGCATACTGGTCATTCTTCCTATATCCCTTGGCAAAACTACTTCGATTCCCATACTCTGAAGGTCTTCTAGAATATGCTTCTGCGAGGTCAAGATAAAGGCACTGTCTCTCCTACTCAGTGCATCTGCAACTATATTTGCCTTGCCTGGATGATACTGAAGATCTAAATCGAAATCCTTCAGCAGTTCTAACCATCTTCTTTGCCTCATGTTCAAATCTCGCTGCGTGAATACGTATTTCAAACTCTTATGATCAGTATAGATCTCTACCCGATCCCCGTACAAGTAGTGCCTCCACAACTTGAGTGAAAACACCACAGCTGCTAACTCCAAATCGTGAGTCGGGTAATTCTTCTCATGGTCTCGAAGCTGTCGAGACGCATATGCTATCACCTTTCCATGCTGCATCAATACACATCCAAGACCCTTCCCTGATGCGTCACAATATACGGTAAAGCCTCCCGCTCCTACTGGAAGCGTCAAGATCGGAGCTGAGATCAATCTCTTCTTCAATTCTTCAAATGATGCCTGACAGCTAGCTGACCAAACAAACTCTACGTCCTTGTGCGTCAAACGCGTTAAGGGCGCAGAGATCCTGGCAAAGTCCGCCACGAACCTTCTGTAGTAACCAGCTAATCCTAAGAAACTTCGCACTTCTGCAACCGTTCTCGGGACCGGCCAATGCTCTACAGCCTCAATCTTCTTCGGATCCACTGACACTCCTGCTCCAAAAATTATATGTCCCAGGAACGAAATGTGGTCTAACCAGAATTCACACTTGTCGAGCTTCGCATAAAGTTGATGCTCCTTCAATGTCTGCAAGACAGTCCTAAGATGTTTCTCATGCTCCTCTTCACCGCTGGAATAGACAAGGATATCATCTATGAACACCACCACAAATTTATCCAAATACGACAGAAAGATGCGGTTCATTAAATCCATGAATACTGCAGGGGCGTTGGTTAGCCCAAAGGGCATTACTAAAAACTCATAATGCCCATATCTAGATCTGAATGCTGTCTTCGGTATGTCTTGCTCCCGGACTCTTACTTGATAGTATTCCGACCGAAGATCGATCTTGGAAAAGATGCTGGCCTTGCTCAGCTGGTCAAACAGGTCATCAATCCTTGGTAGCGGGTACTTATTCTTCACTGTTACTGCATTCAGCTTGCGGTAGTCGATGCACATCCTCGTCGACCCATCCTTCTTGGGAACTAGAATCACTGGCGCGGCCCAGGGCGATTTACTGTCTCGGATGAATCTCTTAGACTTTAACTCTTCCTCATGTTGATACAACTTATCCTGTTCTGACGGCGACATTCTGTAAACTCTGTCTGCAATATGCCTCGTTCCAGGGTTCAACTCAATGCTAAATTCTACCTCTCTGACTGGGGGTATCCCTGGGAGCTCATCAGGAAAGACGTCGAGAAAATCTTCGACCACTCTCGGAATCTGTCCTAGCTCTGACACTGCTGCTGAGATGACGCATCCGGCCTGATTCTTCAAGGTTCGAGTAAAGATGAACTATTCCATCCCAGGAACGCTTAATATGACCCTACCTCCTCTACAATCAATTGTCGCATGACTGTCTCTCAACCAGTCCATGCCAAGAACAACATCAAAATTCCCCATAGGGAATTCAATCAATGATGCGGGCAGTAAATGCCCACACACCTCTACCGGACATGAAAAGCGTACTCTGCTCACTTCTACGAGCCCATTGCCGGTGAGTATATGCATCCTCTCCGGTAATGCCTCAAATACTAGTCCAATCCGTGTAGCATATTGTGCAGAGATGAATGAATGAGTAGCGCCTGAATCAAATAATGCTACAGCGGGAAATGAGGTAACGAGAATTTTACCTGCCACCACGTCACTAGACGCTAGAGCCTATCCCAAAGATAATGTGAGAGCCTGGCCCTGGCCCCACGGAGCCCCTTGTTGCGGCCTTCCTCGACCATGTTGTTGCTGCCTCTGAGGGCCTTCGGCTTCCTGTGCTTGGCGGAACATCTGAGCCTGCGTTGGTAGACGCTGGGCTAGGGGCCTCACTGCTAATACTGGCCCTCCACTCGGGGTTGCCACCGGGGCTGGCAACACTGGAAACTGCTGAGCTGGCCCTCCTGGCCTCTGCATCACAGGACAAGTGGAGATACGGTGGTCTGAACTACCACACCTCAAGCATAAGCCATTCGCTGACCGGCACACCTCCCTCGTGTGCCCTGCCTTCCCACAGAATGTACAGCCCTGGGGTGCTCCCTGACGCTGCTGTTGGTTCCTCGGCTGCTGGTGTCGAACTGGCGCTGTAGTAGTTGACACGGCCGTCCCCCGCGACGCTCCTGCATCATGAATACGTACACCGGGTGCTGGTGCCGATGTTCGCTGCATTGCTCCTCCTCCAACCTGGGAATGAGATCTCTTCTGACCCCCTATCCTTGATGCCAACCTCTGCTGGGTAAGCTCGTGCCTCCGAGCGGCCGTCAAAACAGCGTCAAACGTCTGGTAGTCGTGTCCCTCCACAAGCTGTAATAGTTCCAAATAAAGTTCTTGCTGGAACCTCATAGCTTTCTCTGGCTCCGTTGCCACCATTGCTGGAGCGAAACGGCACAATCTGCAGAACTCTGCTGCATACCCATCTACGGTCTTGCCTGCTTGCTTGAGACTAATAAACTTCTGCTGGAGCACATATCGAGCTACTACGCCAAAATACTTGGCCTTGAATCTTTCACTGAAGGTGGTCCAACGAACAGGGCGTCTTATACCAACTTCTTCTGATGCCCACCAGTCGCGGGCAAGATCCTGAAGTACTAATTTGACCTGATTAACCTTCTCATCATCTGGAACCTTGGCTGCCACAAGGATGGCTTCGATGTCTTGAATCCATGCATCCACAGTGATGGCATCCTCCGTGCCGTCAAAATACCTCGGGTTCAAGCGTTGGAACCTTCCTGATGCTCCCGAGTCAACCACGGCACTTCTCTCAAGAGCTAACTGAATCCCTTGGTTCAGTAACACGTTCTGCTCCTGCTGCTGAGTCTGTTGCTGTTGGTGAGTGACAAGAATCCCCCGGATGACCTCCAGGAGTGCTACGGCATCTGGTACTGCCGTCGCTGCTGGTGCTGCAGGAGTTTCAATAACCTGCGGCTGCACTGCCTCTGGTTCCATTTCTGCTCGTGTTTGTCCTGGGGAAGGTTCTCTCCCCTGCTGGTGCCCAGTCGAGCCATGCTCTCGCTGCTCTTCCTTATGGGCCTCACCCGCTACCGAGAATGAAGCACCCCTATGGAGAAAGATATAAGATTATCAAGTCCGAACGAGGAAGATTTCGAGGATGCAAGTCAGGTTAGAGATCAAGGCAAGGACAGAGAATTCGAAACAGAATTTCAAGGGGAACAAGTTTTGATTGAGACTCCTAATAATTCGCAATACCCTACAAGTCTGAAAAATAGACCTGCATGGGCCACCACTAAAACCTTGTCACGCCCCAGTATCGAAATACGGAGACGGACTAGGCCAGCTACTCCATATGAGGTACGTAACGTCATACGGCGATCGTGGCTGTCGAGAGACTAGGGGGTACATGCTACAATCAAGTCTCCTATGGTCCCACAGAGTTCTATGTCTCAATCATTCAAATCACATCAGCAATTAAATGAACATTAAAGAATAAGCAGTAAGGCATCCCCGACGCTTCATCAAAATGATCATGAGAGACTAGCTTTATAATTTAGCTATCTCGGAGAGTCAGGAGTACAAAATTATACACAGCTGCAGTCTGTTTAATTACAATTATGTACTGACACAAAATATCAAGTAATCCGGCTAACAGGTGCCGGTGGCTAAATGCCGCACAAAAATATAAGCAGGAGTGGTGGAGAAGAAACCCACTCGAGTCCCCGAACCGCCATGCTCCTAGTATGCACCATGGATATCAGGGAGGAAGATCGTGTCCTCTGGTTCTGCTACGAGATCTGGCCAAACAAAACCAGCGGGGTCAGCCCCGAATAGCAAGTACCGCCAAAGGGGCACAAGAGTTAAGATTAAAAATCCAGATAATAGAATGATTGATAATAGTAATACTTATACAACTATTATAGGGTAGCGCAACATCCTCGAACCCATATGGCACCCTTACAACCAAACAAGGACAAAAGGTGCCGCATGGAGTCGGGACGTGTCGTACTCTATAACTTTCACATAAGTAAAAAGGTACAAACAATAAAATCTCCTGATCGTGACTTCGGTCGATAGCCTATCGCAGCACAATAACCAACCCAACAATCAAACAAGAACATGGATTGGATCATGTACCATGATAGACCATGTTCCTCAGTCATTCACAGAAGTAGCACTTCACAACCAAAATAAGTCTTCCGTTCATAACTTCGGTCCACAGCCTGTCATAGTACGATAACCAACCCAACAATCAAACAAGAACATGGGTTGGATCACGTACCATGACAGTCCGCTTCCCTCAGTTATTCACGGAAGGTAATAAGATACACGCAAGTCATTTTTCACGGCCAATCAAGTCTACGAGTTTCTAGTGGGACGAGGTTATCCTCGCATCATGTTATTTCAAAATCCTCAGATCGAATCTTTCCAGCAAGGCTAGCCAACCCAGGGGTTCGCGTAGACAGGTGTCATTGAGCACAGGTCCCTCGTAAGGCCACCTTGCCAAGACATATAATATGTAGCAGGAATTAATCGGATACAGTCATCCGCTCGTTGCGGATGACACAGTATCCGTGGAGACCAGCCGGCGCGTCAAGACAATATCTCAAGGCGGCTGGTGTAATACGATCTCGGGATTCTGCCCTCCCCATGCATCTAGTATATTTAGTTGCCTAGTTTATCCCTAGGTGAAATCTTGGACTTACATGCTGTGGCCTGCATGATTGTCCTCCTAAATGTCGTGCTCAAGTACGAGTACCCCAAAGAGGATCCATGTCAATCAGTATGTCAACATGTTCTACCCTCCTTGGTGTAATGCATCATTGCAAATATGCCACGTGGAGTTACGAGTCATTTGTCGAGCATGAACGAGAACTGGAACATTCAGGTACAAGTATCAGGTAGGAACACTTTGTTCACCGGGGTCACATTAGTGCTCATATCATGCTCAGGACAAAAGGCGTAAGGATATATAGCATACACAAACATTTACATATATATATATATATATACAATATAATATATACATATAAAAATATAAGGTATAGGGGAGTCCAGGTCAGAGCGCGCTCAGGTCAGCCTACGCTCAGGTCAGCCTACGCTCAGGTCAGCGTACGCTCAGGTCAGCCTACGCTCAGGTCAGCCTACGCTCAGGTCAGCGTATGAGGTCCATACGACTCCTTGTCACCCAAGTGAGCGTATGCAAGACATACGCTCCCAAAAGGCAGCGTATGGTCTCCATACGACTCCTTGTCACCCAAGTGAGCGTATACAAGACATACGCTCCCAAAAGGCAGCATATGGACTCCATACGACTCCTTGTCATCCAAGTGAGCGTATGCAAGACATACGCTCCCAAAAGGCAGCGTATGGACTCCATACGACTCCTTGTCACCCAAGTGAGCGTATGTAAGACATACGCTCCCAAAAGGCAGCGTATGGATCGGACTGCGCTGCGTTAAAGAGCGCGCGCAGCTCAGTGGCGCAAGCTAAAAATCTCGCGCATACTGCTCACTGTCTTCTCCAAATCAGCAAGAACTCCATGGTTTGAACCCAAAGCTTCAAAAGTCCATAACTTGGTCAAAATAAGTCCAAATCTAACTTTTCAAAGGTCAAAATTGGGTAGAATAAAATTCTCTACAACATAGAACCATCAAAACTTGAAAATAATAAAGTTTGCTAGATCAAAACCAAGAAGATCCGAAAATGGTTAAAATCTAGATCTACAAAAATTAAAGCTTCAAAATGGAAAACTTCAAGTTCTAAACTAGTATAGAATGAGGAGAAGAACATATTTTGGCAAATAATTTTGTAAGAAAACATCAACATCATTTATGGATCCATCTCTTGAGCAAGTTGGTACTTGTCTTGGTTGGTGGAGGAAAGTAAATGAGAGAAAAAATAAATGAGAGGAGAGAGAATGAGATGAGTTATTATATAGAATCTTGAACCCATGGGTTCATGATGAACCATTGGTGAACCAAGAATAGGTTACCCAAAGGAGCCAAAACTGTAGGCCTAAATGCAGAAAATAAATTACGAAGTAATATTTTGTCGAATATTTTTGGGAAATGCATGAAGAAATACATCATATAAATATCGTATAAATATAAAGTAAATACAATTTATCGATTTACGTATTAAAATACGTATTCCAGGATCGGGGAGTGACAAATGTCTTCTTTAGAAGATGTGGCAATATATGAGATTTTTTATAAAAGATTTCATAATTGGTTCAACATCTGCTCTTAAGCATAGTTGAGTGAGGTTTTTTTGGTTTCTTCTCTAGATCGAAGTGCACGTGGCTTTTACTAGTTTAAAATACACGTGGCCTTATTTTTATTGTCAAACTTTGTTTTCTTTCTCATTTGTTTAATTGTTTTGAACTATATGTAAAGGATTTGTGAACCATATGAGTTGGAAAGATTTGTCTTTCTAAACTCTACCTTTCTGCCTTATTTGAGTGCGGAAATATAAAAATTCAGTACCTTATTGTTTAGGTCAATATTCATGAGTTTAATGCATTTATCAATATATTTACTTAATTGGATCAGTATTTTTCCAGTTTTAAATTATTTGGTTTAACCAAGTTAGTCATCTTATTGAACTCTTGGAATCTATAATTTTGTGAGGAAATTTGGTTTCAACATAGTAAATTTTTGTTCATATCTACATTGAAAATAAATTTATAATTAGCAATTACAATAAATAAAACTTTGCATCTTTATAAATAAAATATACTATTTACTGGAAATTGAATTTATCTCGTTGAGAAATATTTTTCGTATCTCTTTGAGAAATAATTTTCTTCATATAATTATCCCAAAATTGCAACTTCTTCTATTGTCTACATTTTTATAATTACTCAAAATCTATAATTCTAATTGAATTCATTTATTTATATCATTATTGCATTTATAGCAATATTAATGTTGTTGATTGGTTCAAATGTGTGTTGATTTGATTGTGATATTTTATACAATAACTAGAGTAAATTGTTAAGAAGACTTATTCAGTATATTGGGTGTGAGGATCTTTAATATATGATAAGTATATTATCGGATGAATTATAACTGTTCAAATTCAGTTTTAAATTTTTGGCTTTGATTACTAATTTTATTTGGGCTGAAGCCTCTCTTGTGTTTTTAAGATTTGTTTACATTCAGATTGAATTTCAAACTCAAAAGGGTGGAAAACTAAGTCTATCTCATATTTACATCTCTCATTTTCTACAAAGAAGTTGTTTGTGGATCTATAAACTTATAATAAGTATATATTGTAAGTTATCATAAAATTGGTTGATTGTTATATGAGTCCATACAATCTTATTGGATTTGAGATGATCTCACCTAAATTTGCTCATAATCTTTGTATAAGTCAATATTTCGTGTAACATGATGATATTGAAAAGTTTCGGCCATTAACTATATTTGGTTCTTTGGCTTTAGCTTACATTATTCTTTGGCTGCTAAAGATGTGTATATTGCGCTAGCACACTTGCTGATTTTTTTGGCTTAAGGAATTATTTAGTAGCCATAATTAAATATTAAGGTACTTTATTCCTTCACAAATAAGGAGTCTTCTATTGGTGTAGATGGATCCAAAAGAAATTTAGTAGTAACTAAAGTTCTACAGTTATTTTATGTTTTGGATCTTCAGATTACTTTTGATTTGAAAAATCATGCATGATTAATCGATCATAGTTTGGTATTTGTTCTTGCTGCATTATTTACTTGTTCGGTATTTTAATATAATGTATCAGATTGATAATATAAATATGTATGACTATATGTATTGATTTTGTACTACAGAATTAATAAGGGTATTTTTGTAATTAAGAAATATCTAACAAAACTATTTATCTGATTATTTTACAAATATTGTTGAATTATTTTTACTGTTAAAATTCATTGCAAAATTATATTTTTGTGCATAAATACATTGTTGTGCCAGAATGAACAAGGTGTGCATCATTTTTAATTATATTTCTTATTAATATGGAAACTAACATTTATTATTTTTGAGGACTGAATTGTTAGATATTATATCCTTTTCGGACATAATATTTGTAATGTCATCTCTTCAAGTCAGAAGTATTAGAAGCTGTGACATGTTAGAAAAGAGACAAACATGCTAAGGGATAAGAATTCTCTCAAAATAATGTAAAAAATGACATTTCTTCTGAAGTGCTATTACTAAGCCGAAATCAAGAGGTACAAAATTGCTCCGATCACGTGGAAAGATAATTTTTCACATTTACAATTCTTTTCATTTTGATTACTGAATTTAATTGGACAACTATATGAATTCTGTAAGCCATCATTAATTCTTGGTTTATGGTTATAATGGATCATATTCGTTCCTTGATCGATTTACATTTTTGAACCTTAAATGATCATTGTGTCACATATTAGAGTTTCTACTCAAATAAAGAAACCACAATATTATTCTATCACAAAATTTAAATTATGTTAGACAAGCATTGGTTTGCATATAAACAGTGATATTATAATATCCTTTGACATGTTCAAACAAGTTAGTCAAAAGAAAATAGTTAGTGAAATTGCAAATTCTTTCAAATCTAAGTTTTAAAAGTTGAGATTATTTTGGGTACAAGCCAAAAAGGTCCTTCTTTCAACCGGACATAAATAGCCCTAAGCGACACGGTACTTAATCGTCCCCCTGTGGACCTCCATTAGCTGGGAACCGGCCTCTACAGCTAACCCAAATTAATCAACACTTGATAAACTAAAGATTCCTAAGGTTGATTAGCAAAATCACTTAAACTATTATTCTAGTACTTAGACTGTCATTTTGTAAACACGACAAGTAAAGATAAATCTTTAAAGTCGATACTGAAAGTTATTGTGTCTTGTCACTCACATTTTCCGTTATATGTATTTCCAGTGTACGTGTACAGATTTCCGACCCGTATCTTGGCTTGTCTAGCATAGCTTGGCATGGTTTGGCTTGGTTTATTTTGGTTTGGTTTGGGTGAGTGGTTCATCATGATAAACCCCCCTTTATAAACCAACCCCCTTTTTCTCTCTCATCCTTTACTTTCATTTACTTTTTATTTACTTCTTCTTCCTCTATTAATTCTCTCCAACCACCTTAGGCAAGTGCAACTTACTTCATGGAGGAACTCCATTTTATTGTTCCATTGTCTTCCCTACAAGCTTCTAAGACTATTTAGTACTTAATATTTTTGGTTTTGGAGGATCAATTCTTGTAGATTTAAGTTTTCTTAAATCTTGCTTTTCTTGGGTTTTGATCTATCAAACTTCATTGTTTTCATGTTTTGATTATGTTGTAGAGAATTTGATTTCACCCAAAATGGACCTTTGAAAACCCGAATTTTGATTTATTTTGAGTGATTTATGGACCTTGGAAGTTCATGGGTTCCATGGTTCTTCTTTTCGGGTTGGAGAAGAAGAATAGTGTGGGCGCATGGCATTTTATGCGTCCACAGTGACTTCAGTCTTGGGCGTATAGCCCTTTATATGCGCCCAAGCTCCCTGCCTTCCTCAGTGTGGGTGCATGGCTTTATATGTGCCCATGACTTTTTGTTGCTTATGCACATAACTTCAAATATGTGTTAAGTCATAGTGCCCCTTTGCTGTGGACGCATAGCCCTTATTATGCGCCCACATAGCCAGTATAGATGGCTCCTGACTTAACTTCCCATTGCTCCCTGCCTCACTCATGTAGGCGCATAGACTATAGGCACATGCCTGTGGGCGCATAGGCCATGGGCGTATGCACTCTCTTGTGCATTCCTTCTATAGCATATGTCCTACATGATGTGTTTAGTGCTAAGCACATACATGTGGGCTTATGCCCTTAGGCGCATAGCCTTGGGCGCATGCCACTGATCTCAGCACATCCATTTTTGGGTGCATGCTCCTCATGACACTCCATTGACCCTTTGTGCCATCTCTTACAAATGTCCATATTTGTTCCCATGGTCCTTAGTGTAGATTGTGACTTTGTTTGTACTCTTTACTTGACTAGTCCTATAATGTTATTTTCCATATTGCACATGTACTCTGAGCTTTAAACACGATCTTGGTATGGCACGTTCCCTCTCTAACAACTCCTTAACAGTGGCCCGCCATGGTGCACTTACATGAACACGACATGACAATGTGACTTTACATGATAACTCTTGATAGTGACCCGACATGGTGCACTCTTGTCAAGCAACATGACATAGATAGACTTGATAGTGGCCCGCTGAGGTGCACTCTTGACAAGTAATCTTGATAAGTAACCTAACATAATAATCTTGATATGTTGTTGCGACGGCTATCTTGACTTGCTAAGTAACTCTTGTCTTGACACCGTGGGTGTTCGTGCTTGTAAAAGTTACATGTCTCGTCTTGCATCATATCTAGGACATGAATTCCTGATTTCTACGGTCAGGGATTCATACTGAATCTGACTAAGTTAATGACTAGATTGATCAATTAGACCATAATGAGATTCCCCAGTCACAAGCAATTCTGTTATCTGGGCGCTTTAATTGGACTTGTAGCCTGCCATCGAGTAGGACATATTTCCAGCACGCTGTAATGTGTTGCACCCCCAAGTCACCTAATTCAACTCTCTCAACCTGCGAAAGGATAACTGGATAGCTGCAGGGATTGTGACTGTTGGGACATCTCAATGCATCTTGTAGTAATTAGGCTTGTGATAATCCTAGTTAGTTAAAGTATCAAGCCGTACTCCTTGCTTGGCCGTGATTGATGAATGAAGACCCTTCTAGTCTTGTCTAGGCAAGGCCAGTACATGTTTACTTCAGCACATTACTGTTATGCTTTACTTATTCGATAATTGGTTAGTGACTAAATTCTGTTCAGGTGAAGGGTTACAACCCCGATCCTTGTTTGGTTTACGGGTTGTAACTTGGTTACCGGAATAGTTCATTTAGTTATCTTATCGTTTATCGCCTTGTTTCTCTAACTCATGTATTTCGTTATCATTTATGTCTTTATGTGCTAATATGCTGGTTTTAGTTCTAATTGAAGCCTCCCTTGTAGCACTTGCTCATCTGGGTTCTGACCCAGTTGGTTTTGTATGGCCAGATTTTGGAGTAGCACCCGAGGATCTCCCAGCCTTCCAACCAGATGGTGAACACTAGACGCAACCTTGGCAACGAGTAGGTTTTATTTTTGCTCTCCTACTCTATTGTAAATTATTTTTTTCAGGCGTTTAGCCGCCGAGCAAGTGTTAGCTCGTATTGAATTTACATTCCTGTCTGCCTAAGGGCTGTAACATAATTGACAAATCCTAGGATTGATCATGTATTGACTTAAACTCTTGCTAGTTTTCGCATTTTGTATGACTAGCTTCATGATCATCTGAATATGTAATGTTTGGGACGTCTTACCTTATATGTCTGATGATCTACCATCTTGTTACATTACTTGCTTGGTTGAGATTAAGACACTTGGCTTGTACTTGACCATAAGAGACTGTTGGCTTGTAGATAAACCCTCATACATCTAGACAGCCGTAACCGTATTGTGAGGTAGGATTCACTTCAATGTACGTAGCTGGCTGTGTCTGTCCCCCGCTCTCCAGTATTCTGGTTCTGGGGCGTGAGATGTCTTACTTTAAGAAGTGATAGACTCTGATGCGCTTTGACTCACTATCTTAGGCTTATATTAGAAATTAGTGGAATCACACACTTTGATTATGATGACACAAAATATGATTTATGAGTAACCCAAACATCTAGCTTAGTCAAATCAAAATTTTCTAAAGATATTGACTATTATTGGTTTCATAGAATTCTTAAGTGTCTTTCTGAGTTATTACATGACATTTTCTTCGGATATAAAGACACTAAAGATCATTAAGATCCAGTGTAAGGTTTCGTCTGTGGAACAACATTGATACTCATAAGTTGATAGGTCAATGTGAAAAACTATCATAGCTAGGAGTATCAAAGAATTTAAAATTGTATATTTAAACATAGCTTGTATTAAAGCTGAATGGATCAGATATCTTAATATGTAAATATCAAATAGATCCAGGTCTAAAGTTTACTCTTGCTATGACTTCATGAAGTATTGAACAGATTAAACATCTTATTATGCATATACATGATATACATATTTTTGTATCTGTCATTTCTATAAATTATGCTAAAGAACTGGTAAAGCATGATCTTGTGAATTTTAAGATGAACAGGTACATGCAGCTGCATTTCAAGACATTAAAAGATCCTAAAAGGCAAGAATATGGTTCTTGATTATAAAAAACTTTACAGATCTCTTGACGAAGAGTCTGTTTACTCTTGACGAAGAGTTTGTCTAGGAAATTATTCCTAAATTTATCGAGGGGGTGGGTTAAGCCCATAAATTAGTCACCAGCAGTGGCAACCCAACAGAGTCTGACTGGAGATCCCAAGAAGCCGGTTCAATGGGTTAGAACAAGCTGGACTAGGTGACTATTATGGAATACTGACCCTGAGATTAAATTCTCTTAAAATAAATGTCTAAGAGACTGTACATGTGTACATGGATACCCCATCCCTATGGTGACAGTATTCCGGAGTGATAGGATTAGGGTGAGTTTTTAACTCTTAATAAGTCCAAGCATGATATGCAGGGTTGACTCCTATCACCAACCCTTGAGGACTTATCTATATGAGAGGTCATGAAAGCTGCGACTATAGGACAAGGCGATCCTAGACATCTCTCATGAATATGGAAAAGTGTGCATGGCCAACCAAATACGCTACCCGATAGACCCAAGTACCTCTAGCGTACTATGTGTGTTATTTTCTGAATCTGGTTCAAGAAGACTGATTCAAGGCGTAGTCCATCAAGCTCTTCTTCAGATAAAGATAATAATCACTACGTGAGATTCAAGACTGTAGTCCATCTCATCTATGCATAGTATATAGCTGTCCAGAAATTCTCTTATTCTTCATCTAATTTCTTCACTTATTTTCTCTCCTTCTATTACTTCGAAATTTAACCTTTTGGGGTGGGGGGAATTGTTGGCTGTGTGTGTTTTATGTTCTCACACATGAGCTTGCAAAAGCTTAAATTTTATATAGTCCCACATCGGTTGGGTGGTAAACTTAATTGTGCATATATTGTCCAGGTTCTTTGAACCATATTTTTTCCATGTGTAACGTCTGGTTTTATTACATTGATTTATTTATGTGTAACGGCTGGTTTTATTACCATTGATTTGTAACGTCTGGCTTTATTGGTCATTATTCCCTCCGTTGGAATTCTACCTATATATTGAGTCTTATTCCTCTTCTTCCAGACACAGAAATTTCTGTATGAAAAACTCTCTCAAATTCTCTCCTTTCGAACCACTTTTGTTCTTCATTTTTTCGCTCTGGGCAGAGCTAAGTCGAGGGTCACTCTCTCTGTGTTGTATGTGACAAAGAGAAAACGGTGGAGCGGGAATTTTACCACTAGGAGCATTCGGACAAAGTCTGCACATAGATCCGGATTAACTTTTATGGCAGTGCTACGTGCGCGACTTTCCCGGAGGCCGATAACTTTACTTTCAAATTTATTTTTTACAGATTTCAAAAAAAAAGAAAATGGACTAAGTTTCCAACATTTAATGGTTGTGCGTTTTTCTTAAATGGTATCATATTTCTATGCTTTCAAATGAAGCTAACAACGCTTTCACAGGATATTATAGAATGTTGCAATGCTTGGAATGGGATCGAGTGGATCCTTCTATCAAATGCTCCCAAAAGAGCCAAAAGATAATGGTGTTATTAGCAATCATAGTGGTGAAGCCTCTAGAATGTTTGATATAAACCTCGCAGCAGACATGATTGATTCATCTCTAATTAAATATTCTAATTCTATTTTCTAATGTCAAAAAGAGTAGAGTGACATATCAGCAGCATGTAATATGTTTTGGGTTTATTTTGTAAATGATGGTAAATGATGCTTAATGATGTAAAGTTTTTTAGTTCATTTTGCAATTGAACTTATATAGCTATATATAGCTTTTGTTATGTCTTTCAATTGTATGTTTTATAGTTTATAGGAACATGAAAAAATTTCAAACTAATTTTCAAGATTTTTATTACTTTTTGGGACGAATATGTAATTATCTTAAAAAATAAACTACATCTCTTTGTGACCATTTCAAGCCATACCTTAATTTTTATGACGGTTTGTATTCGTCACAAATTCTTATATTTTTGGACGGTTTAATAATCTGTCACAAGAATATAATAATCTAGCCACTTTTGGGACGATTAGTTTTTTCGACCATAAAATCCATTAGGACGGTTTTTTCGTCCTAAAACTTTTTGTCATGCCACCCTAATAGCATTGTTTCTATCCATCCTAAAATTCGTCCCAAATAATAATTTAGGACGGTTTAGACATTTTTAACACGAATTTTAGCCGTCCTAAAATGCCACTTTTTTGTAGTGCATGCAATGACTAGGATGGTTAGAAAGATCACTAAATGTAATGCATGCTGGCATAATTTCTATAACAAATGAGATCATGGATTAGTTAGTCATTAACTATTACACGGCAATGTACTAAACCTCGCTCTCCACATGTGCTAAGAACCATGAAAGGCGTGCAATATATCTGCATGCGGCGCTTGAAACATTTTGAAGCCTTGCTAATGTGCGAAGGTGATTTCCAACCTTTTGAAGACTCTACTCAAGACCTGGTACAATGCCTCAACTTTTCCCAATCAAAGGTCTATTGGGTGTCTTAATTTTTGTATAAGAGAATATAAATGTATGGAACGACTATCTCATCTGAGTCAGTTTGTAAGCTCGTGCGACACTTTTATAATAGAGTCTTGTAATAAAGTTTGTTATTAATAAAGAAAAGTATTCTTCTGTGCAATTGTTCAATTTCTCTACTTACTCTTTAGTTGTCGTGTTTCAGATAACGTTATGACCTTGTCTTGTGGTGCAACTTAGGCTCGCATGACACCACGTCTGGGAGACGACTATCTATTCTACATAATTGGGACGTGACAAAGTTCTTGCAGAAATTTAGACTTAAGCTAGAGCAGTACGTTTTGCTTTGCGATAGATAGAGTGTTATTCACCTTAGAAAGAATCTGATATTTCATAAGCGTCCAAGCGCATTGCAACTCGGTATCACTGGATATGAGATATTCTTGAGGTGAAGGATGCAACACTTAAGAAGGTCCATGCAGAGAACAATGGAGCACTATGCTCATGAAGGTTCTACCAAGAGAAAATTTGGGTACTGCAGGAGGATCGTATGAATGATGAACTCCACATAGTTGAAAAGTGGAAGATTTGTTAGTGTTGGGTGAAGTTCCCGACCTATGTGGAGAATATCCTAGAGTGCGACGAGCGTCATCCGTGTGTCAGAGAAGTTTCAAAAATCGAAGGCGACAAAGATACTCAATTTGAGCACGTGTTAGCCTGTTATTAATGTCAAAGTTATACCATCGCTATAGATGCCAGTATACCTCTGTAGGTATCATTACACCGATGGTATATTGGTCTGATACAATTTTTGTTTCATAAAGATTCTACCTTGAAAGTGCATTTTTTTGATATATTGTCGGCATATCGATACCCATATCGTTGATATGTTGGTGTCGAGGCTGAAATCGAAAATTGGTTTCTTGTTAACACCGTTGGATCTAAATCAAAAGCCCAGATGCATGATGGATTGTAGTGCTTTAAATAGTTTATTCCTAACCACAATCACAAGATCAATGGGAGAGGGATCTCAAATTTGCAACTTTTAAAAGAGAAAGTAGAGATTGGTTCATATTTCGAAGAGAGATCGTTTTGAGGAGGTCATAGATGATTCTTTCTCGTCTTCGACAACCTCTTATAATCCATTTTTATTGCTTTGAGTAGTTGTTGTGATCTAGATGGATCGGTGGAGAAGTTTGTAGAGAGTGTAAATCTTCTATTTTATTAGTGAATCTTTTTCATAGTTGGACTCCGATAGTCCCGTAGTTTTTTCGTAAGTATTTTTTACGTAAAAATGACTGTGTTTGCATTTGATTTTCTGTGTAGTTTTAGTAAGTTGGTTTTGTACATTTTCTTCGGTTCTCTCACATTTTTTTGGTTTGGGGGAATAATTTTCATATTTTGTTCCCAACATCTATTAAGGCTTACATTTGCATGAAGGACTAGATGGATGTTAGAAATTTTATTGTGCCCTGTCGATTCATGAGATGAAGAACATAAATTAAATTGCGGAAGCGTACCTAAATCCATTGCTAGACTTGATGGATCTTGAAGCGAACGTCTCTTTATTGGGTTCGATCTTCCAACTTGCTACGACCCTTAATGACAAAGAAGAATCTGAATCCTTTGTCCCTCTCTTTCTGTTGATGGGGATGCAGAAGAGAATAGAGAAACTCTCTCTTTGGTGGCCGTATAAGTTGGGGACCATAACCCTAATGAAGACATATATTTATATATTTTAACATTTCTAATTTGGTCCCTCATCAAATTAGAATTATCTTCGGTATCTACACATTAATTCCATGACAATTGTACCCTTAAGCCAATTTCCAAATAGACCACTTTAATTTGGCTTAATTATTTGGATAGCCTAAACACAATTAATTTTACATGTGTGGCCCCTTAATTATTGAATAATTCCAACAATCTCCCACTGGGCCACATATGTAACCTTATAATTGTGTTAACCTTAGTGAGCTCATAAATTGCTATCTTAATCCTTAGGTGTAGCTCCCCTTCCCGGAAATTCTTAAATATTTTATTTTATTATTTATTTGATTTAAATGGTGGTTTTTTAGAATTTTTATAAATAATTATTTAGTTAATTATTACGGTAGATGACTTTGGCCATGATCGAGTTTTGAAGTACAAGACGGCTAGGAATCATGGCACGGATAGTGCAGTAGCGTACTTTGACTAGTGTTTAGCTATGGTAGGAGAATCCCAAGCCATAGGAATGTCCTAACTAGGAAAACCATACCAAGTTGCGATCTAACCTCTAAAGACGTTTTAATTGTTTAATATTTAGATTATTGATTTTAGAAGACTCGGTCGCACCAAACTGACCCGAACCCAACCCAATCTCGTGTAGGCTCGTAGTGAGACCAAAGGCGTCCATATAGACGTATGTCGTATCACTATTCTAATTTAGTGACCCGATAGCCGATTTCACAAAGGTGGCTGTATTTATATATATTATAAGTTCTTAATATTAAATAATGTTTTGTTGATAATGTATTAAATAATTGTCCTTAACAAATATGTTGGACTTTATAGGAATTATCTAGGTTATATAAATACTTGTATATATATATAGAAGCGTATTTATGGTATATGGCAAATTAGGATTTTATATATATAAAATACCATTGTATTTGATTTATGTGAATTTTTAGTATATAGATTTAAGTATGTTGTATTTCTATTATAAATTGTATTTAGAATATTTTATTCCTTATATTTGAATGTATACATGTATGTGTATATATATAAATACTTGTATATATGTATATTTTTTTTTATATATGTATACTTATATATATATATATATATATATATATATATATATATATATAGTTTTAGATATATAGAGTAAATTAATAATTATATATGTGTATATGTGTGTATATATAAATATATTATATATGTATATATATATATATATATATATATATATATATATATATATATATATATATATATATAAAATATATACTATATGTGTATGTGTATGTGTATGTGTATGTGTATGTATATATAAATACACATACACATATAGTATATATATTTTATATATATATATATATATATATATATATATATAAAATATATATATATATATATATATATATATATATATATATATATATATATATATATATATATATATTAGAATAAAAAGAAATAGACAAAGAAAAGGAAAAAAAGAAAGGACCTAAAACCCATTCCCACATCCCAGCCCGGCCCACAGGCTGAGCCCAGCAGTAGCAGCCCGATCTCAGCTGACACCAAATAAAAAAAAAAACCACAAGCCATTTCCCAGGTCGCAACAAGCAAACCAGCCCGAGCTTTTCCCAGAGTGTTCGGCCTAACAGCAACTCAGGGCTGAAAGCTATATATATATAACTGAATGTATATAGAGAGCGAGCGGAGAACGCACAGCAGAGCGAAACCCTAATCGATATCCACTGCCACGCCCCCTCCCTCCATGGGCGGCCGCCCTGACCCCGTGCGCCGTCGGGGGACCACCGCCGCCGGCCGAAAAATCTGCGCGCGCGCGTACGGAAGACGGCAGGAGGAGCAGTATGAAAGGCAGCAGCAAGGCAATTTCACGGTACGATTTCTCCGGCCACGTTTACTCGTTTTACGATCAGTAAAGCATTTTAGAAAGCCCATATAACCCTCTCCCCAATCCATGAATTAGTTTACGACGATGAGTAATATATTTGTCGAGAAATCGAACCCAACATCGCGAAAAATCTGTTAAAACAGAACGAATGAACGGTCCCAAAGACCCAACCTTGAAGGCATTTTAGGATCTGCATGCTAGGAGTTTTTGAAAACTAATTAAAGGCAGTCCTAGACAATACCTAGGGCTACAGAACCCAATTTACGGAAGTCAATTTCGATGGTTATACACCGAGAAATCGACTTCCCAAAGTAACAAAAAATCTGTTTTAAAAATTGTAGAAAATTGGAAAAACCCCTCGACATGACGTGCGTCCCGCCAATCCGGGCGACGTGGTCGCGCACCGTAAGCATCGAAAGACGCGTACAGATATTGCGGACGTGTGGGCTTTGACAGAATTTAAATTGGTCGCGTGTGCGCGACGAATTTGATGCGTATCCGTCAAAATTTACCGTATCGGTCACTTTGCAAATTTCCAAATTACTTTGTGCACGCTCGTCAGATCGAGACGAAACTTATGCCAACAGGACCTTATCGTTTTTCTGATCCTGTATGCCAAGCTTGGTCCGATTCTGAGACAGTTGATCGGATCGCCATTTTGCGGGCCCCACGGTCCGACTCAACGGGTAATTTTGTGCACGATCTACCGAAATCCAACTTTGGACATACGATTGGGTTCATATCGGAAAACCGGATCTGTTGACATGTAGTTTGACGACTTTAGAGACCATTGATCCTGGCACGCTTTTCGGTGCAAAGCGGATCCAACGGTGGATATCGTTTTTGTCCGAAATTACTGTTTTGCCCATGTGTCCAGAATTGGACTTAAAGACAGGTAATCCTAGCTAATTTGACTATTCTGAGAACATTGATAATATTTATTTTAGCTTTCGGAGACATTTGTGGATTTTGGACTTTATGGCGTACCGGTTGACGGTTTATTGTTGGCTCTTCGTGCTACCACCAGACAAGTATACCTTGCCTCCCTCTACAGTTTTATTTATATGCATTGTATTTCTTTTCCCAGTTTTGATTGTTTATGGATATGTGCTTTTCGTATTATATTCTTTTGAGTTATTTTTATTGCATATAGTCGTGTTCATGTTTGGTCTTGTGGTTCACACTTGGAGTTTCTCGTCAGTACCTTGCTTGAGTCGTGTCATAGAACGAGTACGTGTAATTGAACTGCTAAATCCTTAATATTGTTTCCTTGGCACCAGAGAGTCCACACTCGGGACGAGGGTATTTTCTTGATCTGTTTACATCCGTGAGTCCACACTCGGGACGAGGATGTCGATTATTTGTACCAGAGAGTCCACACTCGGGCCGAGGGTGTTGACTTGACTTGACTTGCACCAGAGAGTCCACACTCGGGATGAGGGTATTTACATCAGAGAGTCCACACTCGGAACAATGATGTAGTACTTGCACCAGAGAGTCCACACTCGGGACGAGGGTGCCTTGCCGTGAACTAACCAGAGAGTCCACACTCTGGATGAGGGTTAGTACTAATCAGAGAGTCCACACTCGGGACGAGGGTTAGTGTTTATTTCAAACCCGTGAGTCCACACTCGGGATGAGGGTTTGGTTCTTCCATTGATCTCGTGATTATCGTTCATCCGGCAGTTCATTTATGCGTAGTTGTTCTAGTGTTCGTGTTCGTATTCGTAGTCATTTGTCGTGTTCTTGTTTTTCTTATTTATTTTCTTGTGCATGATAAAACTGTTAGATAGGCATGTATATTATGTATCTTGCTATGTCCTCTGAGGACCTGATGATCTCTTCAGGTTTAGCGATTGCATGGAGTTAGCTAGTAGTTCTGGATGGCGGAGGATTTACGGTTCTTGTGGGATTCAGGTATCATTATTTCGTTTGTTATTCTTTCGTGCCCTACATTCCTTATCATGAGTTATCCTATTTATTGATTCAGTTTAGAGACTCTTGTTATTTTCCTTGGAGTCTTATCGGACATATATGCTAGTGGGCTACAGACCACGACCCATAGTGTTCATTCATGTTTTATATTCTTATTATGGATTGAGATATATATTGCATTGCTATGATTTGGCATTAAACTATAGCCTTGACAGCGTTTACGTATTCGAGATGGACTGGAGTCCGCTCGATACGTAACTGGCTTGCTCACGAGCTCGCATCCGAAAAGCGGGTGCGGGTCGTGACAAGTTTTTTTTGGTGGCCCATGCAGGTCAGAGCATATCGTACCGGTTACGTAACTGTGCTGGCACGAGCCTGCGCAACTGACTAAACCCTTAGAAATCTCAATCCACGCTGTCTTGAAAATTCTCCTAGAAATTTTCTACGTCCCTGAAAACTCCATATTTGCTCTCGATTATACTTCCTTGCTTTCCGTACCATTAATTCTCGTCGCTTCCTATTCCGGGGTGACGAATGATCGTGCTGTCTAGAATTCATCAGGAATTCTTAAATTATAGTATAATATTGCATGATTATTGAGTTTTGTTTGTTTATAGATATTAGGGAGTATAGATGCCACAAGTCCTAGATATCTGTTGGTAGAATTATTAGTCACTGGTTAGAAGATTATAAGATTTTAGTGACATGTGTTCCAAGGGAGTAGTGTGACCAAAGGTGGGTAGAAGTCTCCAAGTATTCGAAGTTATAAAATGACTAGAGAATGTCATAAAGTATTTTGAGGAATTAAATTTGAGGTGATTAAGGTAATAGTAGACTTTGAATTTTAAGGAATAGTTATAAATTAGAATTTTGAGGACGAAATTATTTTTAAGGTGGGTAGACTTGTAGCTCCCCTTACCGGAAATTCTTGAAATATTTTATTTTATTATTTATTTGATTTAAATGGTGGTTTTTTAGAATTTTTATAAATAATTATTTAGTTAATTATTACGGTAGATGACTTTGGCCATGGTCGAGTTTTGAAGTACAAGACGGCTAGGAATCATGGCGTGGATAGTACAGTAGCGTGCTTTGACTAGCGTTTAGCCATGGTAGGGGAATGCCAAGCCATAGGAGTGTCCTAACTAGGAAAACCAGGCCAAGTTACGATCTAACCTCTAAAGACGTTTTAATTATTTAATATTTAGATTATTGATTTTAGAAGACTCGGTCGCACCAAACAAACCCGAAACCAACCCAATCCCGTGTAGGCTCGTAGTGGGACCAAAGGCGTCCATATAGACGTATGTCGTATCACTATTCTAATTTAGTGACCCGATAGCCGATTTCACAAAGGTGGCTGTATTTATATATATTATAAGTTCTTAATATTAAATAATATTTTGTTGATAATGTAGTAAATAATTGTCCTTAACAAATATGTTGGACTTTATAGGAATTATCTAGGTTATATAAATACTTGTATATATATATATAGAAGCGTATTTATGGTATATGGCAAATTAGGCTTTTATATATATAAAATAACATTGTATTTGATTTATGTGAATTTTTAGTATATAGATTTAAGTATATTGTATTTCTATTATAAATTGTATTTAGAATATTATATTCCTTATATTTGAATGTATACATGTATGTGTATATATATAAATACTTGTATATATGTATATGTATATATGTATCTATATATATATATATATATATATATATATATATATATATATATATATATATATATATATATATATATATATATATATATATATATACACACTTATATATATATATAAATAAATATATATATATATATATATATATATATATATATATATATATATATATATATATATATATATATATATATTAGTTTTAGATATATAGAGTAAATTAATAATTATATATGTGTATATGTGTGTATATATAAATATATTATATATGTATATATATATATATATATATATATATATATATATATATATATATATATATATATATATATATATATATATATAAGTGTGTGCGTATATATAATATATATATATAAATATATATATATATATATATATATATATATATATATATATATATATATATATATATATATATATATATATATATATATATATATAATATTAGAATAAAAAGAAATAGACAAAGAAAAGGAAAAAGAAGAAAGGACCTAAAACCCATTCCTACATCCCAGCCAGGCCCACAGGCTGAGCCCAGCAGTAGCAGCCCGATCTCAGCTGACACCAAATAAAAAGAAACCCCAAGCCATTTCCCAGGCCGCAACAAGCAAGCCAGCCCGAGCTTTTCCCAGAGTGTTCGGCCTAACAGCAACTCAGGGCTGAAAGCTATATATATATATAACTGAATGTATAGAGAGAGCGAGCGGAGAACGCACAGCAGAGCGAAACCCTAATCGATATCCACTGCCACGCCCCCTCCCTCCATGGGCGGCCGCCTTGACCTCGCACGCCGCTGGGGGACCACCGTCGCCGGCAGAAAAATTCGTGCGCGCGCGTACGAAAGACGGCAGCAGCAGCAGTACGAAAGGCAGCAGCAAGGCAATTTCGAATTCACGGTACGATTTCTCCGGCCACGTTTACTCGTTTTACGATCAGTAAAGCGTTTTAGAAATCCCATATAACCCTCTCCCCAATCCATGAATTAGTTTACGACGATGAATAATATATTTTTCGAGAAATCGAACCCAACATCGCGAAAAATCTATTAAAACAGAACGAATGAACGGTCCCAAAGACCCAACTTGGAAGGCATTTTAGGATCTGCATGCTAGGAGTTTTCGAAAACTAATTAAAGGCAGTCCTAGACAATACCTAGGGATACAAAACCCAATTTACGAAAGTCAATTTCGATGGTTATACACCGAGAAATCGACTTCCCGAAGTAACAAAAAATCTGTTTTAAAAATTGTAGAAAATTGGAAAAACCCCTCGACACGACGTGCGTCCCGCCAATCCGGGCGATGTGGTCGCACACCGTAAGCATCAAAAGGCGCGTGCGGATATTGCGGACGTGTGGGCTTTGACAGAATTCAAATTGGTCGCGTGTGCGCGACGAATTTGATGCGTATCCGTCAAAATTCATCGTATCGGTCACTTTGCAAATTTTTAAATTACTTTGTGCACGCTCGTCAGATCGAGACGAAACTTACGCCAACAGCACCGTATCATTTTTCTGGTCCTGTATGCCAAGCTTGGTCCGATTCTGAGACAGTTGATCGGATCGCCGTTTTGCGGGCCCCACGATCCGACTCAACGGGTGATTTTGTGCACGGCCCGCCGGAATCCAACTTTGGACATACGGTTGGGTTCGTATCGAATAATTGGACATGTTGACATATAGTTTGATAACTTTAGAGACCATTGACCCTAGCACGCTTTTCGGTGCAAAGCGGATCCAACGACGGATATCGTTTTTGCCCAAAATTACCGTTTTGCCCCTGTGTCCAGAATTGGACTTAAGGACAGGCAATTCTAGCTAATTTGACTATTCTGAGAACATTGGTAATGTTTATTTCAGCTTCCGGAGATATTTGTGGATTTTGGACTTTATGGCGTACCGGTCGACGGTTTATTGTTGGCTCTTCGTGCTACCACCAGGCAAGTATACCTTGCCTTCCTCTACAATTTTATTTATATGCATTGTATTTTTTTTCCATGTTTTGATTGTTTATGGACATATACTTTTCGTATTATATTCTTTTGAGTTGTTTTTATTGCATATAGCCGTGTTCATATTTGGTCTTGTGGTTCACACTTGGAGTTTCTCGTCAGTACCTTGCTTGAGTCGTATCATAGAACGAGTACGTGTAATTGAACTGCTAAATCTTTGATATTGTTTTCTTGGCACCAGAGATTCCACACTCAGAACGAGGGTATTTTCTTGATCTGTTTACATCCGTGAGTCCACACTCGGGACGAGGATGTCGATTATTTGTACCAGAGAGTCCACACTCGGGACGAGGGTGTTGACTTGACTTGACTTGACTTGACTTGCACCAGAGAGTCCACACTCGGGACGAGGGTGTTTACATCAGAGAGTCCACACTCGGGACGAGGATGTAGTACTTGCACCAGAGAGTCCACACTCGGGACGAGGGTGCCTTACCGTGAACTAACCAGAGAGTCCACACTCGGGACGAGGGTTAGTACTAACCAGAGAGCCCACACTCGGGATGATGGTTAGTGTTTTGTTCAAACCCGTGAGTCCACACTCGGGATGAGGGTTTGGTTCTTCCATTGATCTCGTGATTATCGTTCACCCGGCAGTTCATTTATGCGTAGTTGTTCTAGTGTTCGTGTTCGTGTTCGTGTTCGTAGTCATTTGTCATGTTCCTGTTTTTCTTATTTATTTTCTTGTGCATGATAAAACTGTTAGATAGGCATGTATATTATGTATCTTGCTATGTCCTTTGAGGACCTGATGATCTCTTCAGGTTTAGCGATTGCATGGAGTTAGCTAGTAGTTCTGGATGACGGAGGATTTACGGTTCTTGTGGGATTCAGGTATCATTATTACGTTTGTTATCCTTTCGTGCTCTACATTCCTTATCATGAGTTATCCTGTTTATTGATTCAGTTTAGAGACTCTTGTTATTTTTCTTGGAGTCTTATCGGACATATATGATAGTGGGCTGCAGACCATGACCCATAGTGTTTATTCATGTTTCATATTCTTATTGTGGATTGAGATATAGATTGCATTGCCATGATTTGGCATTAAACCATAGCCTTGACAGCGTTTACGTATTCGAGATGGGTTGGAGTCCGCTCGATACGTAGCTGGCTTGCTCACGAGCTCGCGTCCGAAAAGCGGGTGCGGGTCGTGACATTAGGGTATATCCGGACAATCTCATCCATTAACCATATCAAAATAGGATCAAAGCGGCCTTCGTCACATATAGCGTAACTAAACCATCAATGGTCACATATACCAATATAGCTAAACGACATAGATCAATCATGGATACGTAGCATGGAAATTACACGCAATATGATCAATACATGTCTATTTCTAACTGGTCCTCCTTAACTTTAATGAGATCAATATTTAACATAATGAAAACAGAATGAACTGAATTTCCATATATCTGATCAGATAAATATCCAAAATACTTTAATACATAGATGTGTCTAAAACCAAATAGCACCCAAATACATAAAATATAAACTTCCACTATATTGCCATATACTTGATTGAGATAATATCCATATGAGCAGTATGCTCATGAAAGACCCTGGGTGATAATGCTTTTGTGAGCGAATCCGCTAAAATGGAGTTTGTCATAATGTGCTATATGGACACTTTAACCATTCTGAATTCTTTCTTTCACAACTAGAAACTTTATGTCAATATCCTTGACTTATACAAGTTTCTGTTGTTATTGGAATACATTACTGCTGATTTATTGTCACACCATAATTTAAGTGGTCTTTCAACACCGTACTGTAGGCGCAGCCTTGTGACAAAATTTTGCAACCATATTCCCTGAATAGATGCCCCACAGCATGTTATAAACCTTGCTGCCATGGTGGAAGAAATTATGAGTGCATGTTTGACACTCATCCAAAATATATCTCCATTAGTCAGCATAACCTGATGCGGATCTCCTACTGTGTTGGCATCCAACAAAATCGGAGTCGAAATACCTTATGATCTCCAGAATTATCCGATCTCCTACAAAGAGCATATAATTTCTTGTTCTCTATTAATTACTTAAGTAGTTTGGCTGCTACCCAATGATCCATCCATATTTGCTTAAATATCTGTCTAACATAATATGTACGCAATATCCTGACGCATACATACTTGAGCATACATTAGACTCCCTACAACTGATCATGAAGGAAAAATCTATTGTATTTTCTTAATTTCAAAGCTATTCTTTAGGGCACTGATTGAGACTGAACTTGTCTCCTTTAGCGACTGGGGTGTCACCTGGTTTGTATTCCTGCATGCCAAATCTTTTAAGCACTTTATCAATATAGTTCTTTTGTGATAATCCAAGAATACCTCGAGAACGATCTCGGTGTATTTGAATTCCTAATACAAAAGAGGCATCACCAAGATCTTTCATCTCAAAGTTATTTGATAGAAATTTTTTAGTGTCATGCAATATGCCTATATCATTTGTGGCAAGCAGTATGTCATCAACATACAAAACCAAAAAAATAATTTTACTCCCACTGAATTTGTAATACACAAAATCTTCAACAACGTTAACCTCAAACCAAACGAGGTAACAACTTGGTGAAATTTATAGTACCACTGACGAGAAGCTTGCTTGAGTCCATAAATGGATTTTGTCAATTTGCAAACCATATTATTTGGATCTTTCGACACAAAGTTTTCTGGCTGCACCATATAAATAGTTTCGTCAATGTTACCATTGAGAAATGCCGTTTTGACATCCATTTGATATAACTCAAGATCAAAATGTGCAACATATGCTATGATTGTTTTAAAAGAGTTTTTCAAAGACACCGAAGAGAAAAACTCTTTAAAATCAATCTCAAAAATTTGAGTAAAGTCACTAGTTACAAGACATACTTTATACTTCTCCACATGACCCTTCGAATTTTTTTTGGTTCTAAATGTCCATTTGCAACTAATGGATTTCATACCTTTTGGTAATGGGACAAGTTTTTAAACTTTATTGTCTTGCATGAACTTATACTCCTTATTTATTGTATCAATCCACTTTGAGAACTGAAACTTTTTATGGCCTGACGGAAGTTGATTAGATCATCTTCCAGTATCCACAGTCTTTCTCACGTTCCTAGAGAAATATGACAATATTATCCGAAATTATATTTCTCTTTTTTCTGGTGGACCATCTTAATATTACCGGTTCTTGAGGTTGTTGAGTTTGTTCCTTAGGAATAATTACCTTATCTTGAATGGGGTGCCGCTACGTTGTCGTTGTTAAGGTATTGTCACGACCCGTACCCACCGTGAGGGTACGAGTACGTAACAGCGCCCAGCCTACGCCGCAGTGTCGGCGGTAGAACGTTGTTCTAGGTCATGAACTATAACTACATAACATGAATATACTCTCCAAAAGGAGTCCAACACAGAGGTACAACTCAATCACAATCTATGGTAGAATGTAGCACGATGGAAATAGATAAGAAATCCTCAACTGAGGTACAGTAGAATGAAATAACAGAGTCTCAACAACTACCAGTCTCAACATCTCTAAAATATACAACTCTGAAAATAAAGACAACAGCTAAACACGAAAAGAAAGAACAGTCTAAGCTATCTACACTATGCAAGGTATCATCCTGAGCAGCTGCCTGAACCTCCCTAGGGTTCCAGGTCGCGAGTGTCAACTAGGCAAGCTCCAAGTAAGGGGTGCAGGGTTCCTCATCATCCTCTATAAAATTTTCAACAGGTCCAGTCAGGACGGGAGCGAGCACAAAATATCTCACGCAGTTCATATCAAGTTAGGAAATATAAAGCATGCAATAGAGTAAGGTACATGAAACGTTGAAAGAAGAATGTATATGAAAAACAGTAGAGATTTGATAACAGGAAATATCTATATATGATAAGTAAGAATTGTAAGCCAACTGTGATTTAGAGTACAATATGGTTATGTAAACGGTCAAGGACAATGCAATGGTAACTCCATTGTACGTGGGTGTACAATAGACATATACAATAGTTATACAGTGTTGTACAATAGGATTTGAGTACATAACCAATTCTACTCTCCCTCCCCAATTAATACACAAGGATCCACTCCAGTTACGTTATCTTATACAATAGTGTACAATGTTATTCAATGGATGTACAATATTATATAATAGATGTACAATGTTATACAATAGTTGTACAATGTTATACAATAGTGTACAATGGTCTATCCCTGGAACTTATGTGATAATGAGAGTACAATATGCACAATGAGTATACAAGGATATGGGTATTCAATAAATACAATATGTAAGTGAAACACACATCATAATATGTATTTAGTGAATACAAGGGAATAACATCTCAAAAGAAGATCCATATAGTACCAATCCGTGATAACAATCGTGTCAGCATCAAATACAGTAATCTAGAGCAAGAATGTAAATCCAGACAAGTATGAAAGGTCAGAGAATGTACTCGCCTCGTATCTGAATGTCTGACGTAAATGTACTGTCCGAGATGAGGTACCTGACTCCTAGTTAGAGCAACACAAGTCAAGATGTATACAGGAGATGATAAATATAATCTACTATGCATCTGCATGCTGTCTAGGTCAAACTAGACTAAAGTCAACACTCGGTCAACTCTAGTCAACTAGACTAGTCAAACTAGGTCAACTAGGTCAAGTTCTAGCCCAAACAAGTCTAACAAGTCTCACTAGGCCTAACCAAGCCTAGTCTAGCAATCACACACCAATCACAAGGCTATACAAGCCAAACACAAGCCATCACATTCAACATTACATATAAGAGAAAGAAAGCTAGCATGTAAAGCTATGTGTGTGTGTGAACATGGAGGTGTACATGAAAAGAGAAATCAACACTAGTTACACTACACATGGTATATAGGTTAATCATTTACATACACATTGCCTTATATTACACATGCATCAATCCATATATTTATATAGCTATATATTAGAGGGAAAATGACATGCATAATAGTGTATTCATCAAGACATGTGTGTGTGTGTGTGTTATATGGACAGGAAGACAGTGATTAGGAACCTGTGTAAAATCTCAGGAAAACCATGTGTTAAATCTCAGATTGTGGCAAGGTGTATACAACTCTATGCATACAAACTGAAAGCTAACTCACTCATTTAACTACTACACATGAAGGTTCATCCCAACAATGTAACATGTTAGCATTATACAAAAATTGGCATAAGGATAGGGTTCACACATACACAAGCTTACACAACACACACAAAGGCATAAAGACTGATTTGTGGGCATGTTAAGGGTTGGTTGGGGGCTGTCCATGTGTGGGCTAATATAGGCTAAATGAGAGCTGTCCATGGGATTGGTTAGGGGCTAACATGGATTGGTTTTGGACTGCCAATGGGCATGGTTAAGGACAGGTATGGCTTTCTTGTAGGGTGATTTGAGGACAGGTATTAGGAGCTAATGGTGGCTGATTTAGGCTGTCCATTAGGGACTGGAATGTAGGTAAAATAATGACTGATATGTGGGGTTCCTATATGGCTGAATCTAAGGCCAATACAGGCTAAATATAGGACTAACAAGGATAGGTTTTGGGCTGCTTAATGGTGTCCTAATAGGGCTGTCATTTGGGGCTTATAGGACTGAACAAGGGATTGGTTTGGGACAGTTTATAGGCTGTCCAAATGGCTAACAAGGTGGACTGTCCAGATAGGTTTTCAGGGCTGCCAATAGACTGTTTATAGGGCTTTATTAAGACAGGAATTTAGGCTTGTGTGGACTGTTTCCAGGTTTAAATGAGTGTAAGGATTTACATGGTAATGAAAAACAAACATGTAGGAGAAATCAAGACACTCAAACATCAATTGAGTTCAGTCCAAGAAGAAATAAATGTCAATTTCTAAATACAATTATATAGGAAAAACTAGGATTGAAATCAACATCCAGTTTAATCATTGAAACAGTCATTCGATTCTCAGTTATCAGGATAATTAGCAAATCAGTGTGGCAGTGCATTAGAATAGTGTGTGTACATGACATGAGGGTGGCCTGTGCTCAGGTTTTAACATCTAATGACAGTTCCAGTTTTCAGTTTTCAGGCTCAGTTCAATTGCAAATGAACCAATCTCCATTTTCTTAACAACCAAATCTCAGTTTGAAGAACCATTCAACAGTTAAAATAGGAAGAACAGTTCACTTGATCATTCCAATTTCAGTTCGAAACTGGGATGTAAATTCAGGTATTTAGAATAGGAATCAATCCCAGCTTAGGATTGACAGTTAAAATATGAATCAAATGACAGTGTCATATAACTACTAGCCAACCCAAACCAATGTGTACCAATATGTATATAAAATCAAAATGACAATTCAATATACCAGTCAATACACAATTTCGAATTCAGTTTGAAGAAAGGGAAATGGAAATTAATTAACAAAATGAAGGTAAGTATCAGTTTACATACAGTCCAACTCAGTGCTCGAATTCAACACAAATCAAGGAATCAAACCCTAGACTACATCTAGCATGCAAACAACAACTAACTAACATGTTAGCATCTCATTTAACTCAGCAAAATGAATTTAAACCTATATTGTACAGAGTAAACTCTGATACAACTCTCGGTATCAGAAAATTTGGGAAAACAAGAAATTAATAAATCAAAACATGTAATTATTGCAAGAAATTGGTTGGTATTTGTTCTAGCACATGTGTACGTGTCATGGGGTCACCTCGTGTCCAACCAAGTCGACACGTTTGTGTCCACGACACTAAAACACACTGTCACGACCCGCATCCGCTTTTCGGATACGAAACGTGTCCAAGTCCAGCCTACGCCGCAGTGTCGACGGTAGTACGCTGTCTATACTCAAGTCACGACAATCTAGAATCACGGAAAAACTATATCTCATCCACAGGAGTAATCATGTCACAGTCAAGATCAATGGAAAAGATATGAACTGAATAATAATGAATAAACTGAATATCAAGAATCACTGTCACGTCCGGTGGACACAAATCCACTACCAATAGACAGAATAAAATAAAAGAATACATGGAGTAACTAACTGAATAAAAACTGCTAATCTAGACCACCTCAAGTGCAAGCGATGCGATCTGATGCTGGCTCAACCCTCTGGTCTGCTCCTAACTCAAACTCGGCTAACCTGAAGAGATCATTAGGTCCTCAGAGGACTAGCAAGATACATAAAAACGAGCCTTTCTAATAGTTTATTATGCATGGAAAAAGATACAGAATAAACAAGTAAAACTGAGCAATGAATAAAGCACGAAGCTATACACTGTCCACACATAGGTGAACTGCTGAACAAGAACTAGAGAACTCATGTCAAGACGGATAACCAAATCGAATACTCAAACCCTCGTCCCTAGTGTGGACTCGCAGGTTTGAACTACTAACCCTCGTCCCTAGTGTGGACTCGCAGGCTAGCCTCTACTACTAACCCTCGTCCCTAGTGTGGACTCGCAGGCTAGCATCACCCTCGTCCCTAGTGTGGACTCGTAGGCGTAACCCTATTCCACTAACCCTCGTCCCTAGTGTGGACTCGCAGGCTAGCATCTACTACTAACCCTCGTCCCTAGTGTTGACTCGCAGGCTAGCATCACCCTCGTCCCTAGTGTGGACTCGCAGGTGTGGACCAATAACTACTAACCCTCGTCCCTATCGTGGACTCGCAGGTTAGCCTCAAGGTTCAAGACACGGAGGCACGACTCAATCAAGGCACGACCAATAAGAAACAAGGCTAATTGTGAACACTGTCTAAAGCAATGATAAAATATACAAGCTTGATAGAAAAGATACATGGCAACAATATGAGAAAACTTGATAAAATAATAGACAGTGCATGTAAATAAAGCTGTGTAGAAAGGCAAGGTATACTTGCCTGTGGTCCTGAGCTGCTGGCACGGATCAGAATCCGTACTATGGTCCAAGTAACCTGTTTTATACATTTACAATGTCAATGTACAATTGGAATCAATTATATAATCTACTAGAATTAATCTTCTTGCCCATTACCTAACCCATTGCTTGCCTATTAACTGCTATATGTATATCAATACATGGCCTGCTATTCTGCTTTAGAGTCCTATATCACCTACTATATAAATCCATTCCTCACTCATACTAGTTCCTCTTGCTGTCCTTAGTAACTCCCATTATACTCAGGTTTATATGCACATCCTCTTGCACATTGAAGCATCCTAACCTTAACATTTCCTCACTAGGACCTACTTAGTGTTAAGGACTGGGTATAGACTCATTTTGAGCCTGTCTCCTCACTCATATACTTGATAGCCACATCTCAAGTATTGACTGAACACAAGACTCTATCTATGGGGTTTTGGTCATAACAAGTGATAGATAAAATGAAGTAAAGGACTGGTAATTAGGACAGGGGGTTCGTGTGATGCAGGACATTAATGGGGGATGCACAGGACACTAACTGGAGCCTTCCTACTACTTACCTTCATGTACATGATTGATATAAAGAGGAGGATGCTTGTGAAGTATTATATGATTACAGGGTACCCTTTACTCCCCAATTCTTGGGCTGCAGAAAACATCCTGCAGTTGCATATGCAGGGGGATCAATTCTAACCCACCTACAGTTCAAGCTCGATACTCTAGGGTACCAAGATACTCTTACACACCCCTAGATATTAGGATACTCACACGACTCATTGCTGTCAACTTGACAATTCACTGACCAACAGTGGCCAAGCCAGCACTCCTTCTCCAGTCAGTTTGACAGCCCTCCTTCTCACTCACGTATTCCTCATTCTCTCATGTTTGTTGCCTACATGTATATGTATACTAAAAGTACTGATTCCTGCCTAACCTTTCGGTGTAACATCAATGTATGTCACACAAGAATATCTCAGAGTATTACAACTGCTACTGCCCCTTCCAACATGTTATCTCTCGACAATTGTTCTGAACAGGGAATAGGCGATTAGTATGTGTGGCTACAGACACATGATGCAAACATTTCCATATAGGACTAAGTACTCACAAAACATTTGGATTTCCAAGGAATAGGCAAGCGAATGTTGTCCGTCTTCGTCAGCTCAAACCTACGTTGGAACCGTTCATGTCCCAACCTTTACTCCAGGAGAGGTAAAACAGGAAGGAAGAAGCAGAACCACCAATCTTTGGTAGGGCCTAGTTGAGATTCACTGCTCTTCTCCACTTTGACATGTGAAGTAGTTCAATGCACTACAAGGACTCAATCCAAGTGTCCCTAACCAATCATATTTAAGGTTCACAATTCATTCTTCGGATAATAGTAAAAAGAAGATATACTAGAATGTAGAGAATGAACCAGATGTGCTCTAGAAATGGTCCATCATCAGATGGCATGAAACTCACTGAATGTGAACAGATGAAATTGATCATTGCAATAAATCATTCAAGACTAAAGGTGTAAAGTTTGGCATACATCTGTCATACAGCATCAAAACCACTTCCCTACGAGTGGATGTTTTACTAATTCCATCAAAATACTTCTAGGAGGGCCATTTACTAAAGACATCAAGCAACTTTCTTCACAGCAATGCAAGAAGACAAATTTAAACACCCATAAAGTTGCAAACCCGAACATGTCTATTGTCTCTTCCACCTAATCTATGCACAATGGGTAAAGTCTAGAATCCAGATACCAATATCAGCATACTGCAGTACATGCCACAGATACAATAGCCATACTCATCCAATAATGAAGTTACAGATCATATTTCTTGACATCTAAGCAACCAAAAGAGAACTCAGCTGAGAAAATGTAAATATTAATAAGTTTCACCCTGAAGTGGGTTTAGCATATATGAGATGAACCCTCTGCAACTACTCTCTCTGTGGATCCTTTAGACAAGTCAGATTTCATTGCTTAGACATCATGAGTGGCTTGATCTTGAAGATGGATATAACTGCAAATTTCTCAAGCTCGTGCAAGCTTTGCTTAACTCTAGCCAAGTAACCATCTATTCTAATAGATTCTATCCTGAAAAGGACACAAAGTTATTGCTCCAAATAAGCACCTGAACCCACAATCCGATCTTCCTATAGTCTCTTAGGATTTCATGTAAAACCAGCCTCGACCATACAGGAGAGTTAAGATAAAGCTTCCGGTTAGGTGTCAAGGAGAGAACATGCAGGCAAGTTCTGCATATTGCAGTGAAGGGTGTCCAAATGCAGTGTACAGGTATGGGTGTTATGTGAATGTAAGTAATATGGATGTGCATGTGTCAAAGACAAGTGTATGCGACAAGAGGAATGTAAATACAGGACAACACTACCAAGGGCTAAACGTGAGAGGAGTGGCTAAACTTAGGATACCAATGGCTGGACTCAAGATGAGATATCAGAGGTCAACATATGGCACCTGCCCATGGAAACTTGATTCCCTGTTTATTGCTGTACTTCAATATTGGTTTACCTGGTCAAGGAAAACCTTTCCCCCAAATTGGAGTAGTACTGAACCTCTATTGGCCAATGCCTAGTTGCACATAGGCTGTCCCTCCTACTGGTACTCTCCCTATTTCCTGGCATGTGCACCCATCCTTGTTCATGCCTGCAGCATGTACTGTTGCTCTTGACATATTCGTATCAGTAGATGCAACTTGTATTGTTCACATACCTGCACTGGAATCCCATAGTTGGGAAACACCCCTCTTTCAGGCATCATGCTATATCCCTTGCATGGATACTTCCTATCCTCTGATTTGTTAAGCGTATCCTGGGATCCCACGCACATGGAAAGCATGTTGTTCCCAGACTATCTCAGTTTACACACATCCGCATAGGTACAACACCCATGTTAACCAAAACCTGTGTTGTTTGGACTGCTATACTTATATCAATTTCCATCCCATCTCTTTCATGGATACCCAGAGATTTCTCAGCTGCAGATACGTATGTATCCTACCTATGTTTCATGCCTGACAGTGGCTCATACATTACTATGGAACTGTAGGTATCTTAGAGGATCTGTTGTAACTCCTACATTGATATACCCTCATTGATGGCAGGTCTATAATCTTGATGTTGTTTTGTTAATTATTCCTGTCTAACTACTGTAGTTATATATTTGCATTGAATTCTCATTACTGATACTCAAAACAGAGTAAAAACTCTATCTATTAATCTGGTATCTTGGCTACTGTGTCTATCCCCCCCATGATTCCCTGTACTTGACAACCAAACGTTCCCCGATCTCTTACAAGAAATTTACCAAACACCTAGTCCAATAATTTGAAATAACAGAATATGTAGAGTCTTAGGAAGAAAACTTACTAGAGTTGGGCGTGGATCATGGTTGCTCCTGACCTCGTCTCGGCTCTTCCTCAAGTTGCTCTAGCGGCAGGGAAGGAGGTGGGATTTCTAGGGTTAGAGAAAGGTCGGCCAATCCCTTCCTATATATACACTAGGGTTCGAAGATCAGAGGAGATTGATTGATCCTATCTCCGATTCTGTTGAGGATTAAGCCTCGGTTTAAATCAAATTCAAAACAGAGTTTGAGTTTAAAAAGAAAATTTGAATAGGGCAATTTGCATATAGGTCCCTGCAATTTCCTATTTTATCCTTTGGTCCCTCCTTTGGTATTTAAAGTGAAACCAAATAATATCAAGCATAATAATTTATATGTGAGACAAATAATAATAAAATAATAAAAAAAAATAGAGGAGGAAATTGGTCATGGGTTTGACAACTCTATCCCCCTTAAACAAATTTCGTCCTCGAAATTTAATGAACTGCGATCTACTAGAATGAAAAGTCTAACTCCACTGCTATCAAAATATTGCGAGTACTTGTAAGTCAAAGTCGAACATGGTGCCTATTAATAATGCTTTTGCTATAATCTACTGAAATTTCCGCCATCTTAACTGTAATAAGGAAAACACTCTAGCCGTTGAAAAGAATTTCAAGCAGGATGCAAATCAAGGATTCAATGAAATCAAGGACTAGAGGTCAATAATGAGTCAAGATATGTGGATGAGATCCTAAGTGTCTAATCCTATTCGCAGGCTCACGACGGCACAGTGACGTAACCGAAGTGATTAACGTCGACCTGCATGGGCCACCAAACACACACAGGCACGAACTGTGCACTGACAGTGTCGTGCACGCGTTCGTGCAAGTCTAGGACACGACACGAATCAAACCTCGTGCTCGTGTCTAGGGTTAGGGGGGACATATGTCTAGAGGGTCGATACCCTGATTCGTGTCCTCGTCGTGTCAGGACTGGACAGTAAGTGGGTATCCGAACCTTCGACAGAACGCGCACAACACAGTGCAAATCGGGTTCGATTGGGATTTCTCCCAACCCACTCGATAACTCCTCCTCAAACTTCATGCGTGTCGTGTCAGTCATGTGTCCAAGGTTTCCAGCAAGTATCGTGTCCAAATGTGTCGTATACAGTGCACACGACGTGTCCAACAGCAGGACAGCCGCATGCGGCGTCGTGCTGCGTGTCCGTGTCGATTTTCGACACGAAAACAACATGGATTCGTGCTCAGATCTTGTGGTTCGTGATCCAGACATAAAGGGCTACAAGATTGTTCAATTAGTTTTCGAAAATATGTTGATTCAATCCACTCAAGCATTTCATCAAACACCTAGATTCTAGGACTGATATGTGTCCGATACGGACACGAAATGAACGCGACTCGACACAAATCCAATACCTACGGCTAGGGGACACCTAGGGCTTCTTATTCATGCAAAGAAATCGAAAATCTATGGAAGGAATAGGAAGTTACCTATATGTGCAATTTGCATGAAAAAGCTTCAAAAGGGGGTGGTTCTTCTTGCTAGCTAGCTCCTCCAAATTGCACTCCAACTGGGATTGGCCTCCATGAACAGTAGGAAAATAGGATTTAGGTCACCATGGAAGAAGTTTGAATGAAAAAGGATTAATATTGATCAAAATAGGAAGAGTTTCAATGGAGACAAACCTTGTTCTCTAGAAAATGAAGGGATGGATAAAAGAGGCAACTAAATTTGAGAGGGATTAAATAGTGATGGGAGAATCCCTAGGCTGGTCATAAATGCTAGGGTTAGGGTTTTGGGGAATCAATCTAAGGGCTCTCATTCCATCTAGTATATTCAAAGGTCAAAATCTAGGTTTTCCTTCTAGTCAAGTTGCATCCTATTCATTCTAACTAATCATGACTTAACCCAACTAACCAATACTAACTAGACTCAATGTGGCTCACTAGACTAGCTATGACTAATCTAGGTTAGGTCCAATCTAGGTTAGGCTAATCTAAACTACATAAAAATTAATTAAATAATATTTAAATCACACCATTCAAATAAATCATTTTAAATTCCTAATAAAATATATTAAATTCAAATAATTCAAAAATGACAAAAATACCCTCAAACTAAAAAAAGGATAAATGAAATACTCTAATCACATGACTAGGCTCTGGGGTAGACAGTCTCTACGGTTTCACTAGCAAAATACCAAAATCACAAGTCATGATTTTAAATAGTTTAAAATAATTAAAAATCACCAAAAATTATAGTATGAAATAAATATCAATAAATAATAATTATAACTACAAAATTTTAAAATTACCCTCATTTGAAAAACTGGGTGTTACAGGTATCTCAACAACGACTTATAGAGGTAATTCGACATTGTCTTATTGAGACTCCGAATTCACTTCTTGATCATGACAGGTATAGAATCCTGTACATCGTCAAAAGTGATAGTAGGAATCGTAATTGATTCCTTCTCAAAGACAATGATCCGGACTTTATTTCTCCCCCAAACTCAACATCCTCAAAAAATATTACACTTCTCGTCTCAAATTTTTGTTTTAGTGTGGGATTGTATAATTATCAACCCCTTGATCTGTAGCATAACCAATAAAGTAGCTGCTTATAATTTAACTTTGGTCTGTCTTTCCATTACACATTCAATATAAACATTAAAGTCTATAAAGTCAATGAAATCCAAATCTCATCAGACACAAATCGTTCAACTTTATTTCTAGAGAAGTGACCTAATGCTTATGTCATAATGAGGCTAAAAAAATATATTGTTAATTTTGTGTTTAGTACCACATGACTTCACTTGCAAGGTTTTATTATAAGATGCAATAGTTTCAACTGAATATAGGTTATCATAAACCTTAAGGGAACTGTTACCAATAATATTTAAATTTAAAGATAGACTGAACTTATTGTTTCCAAATGAACAATGATAACCAGATTTGTCCATTAAGGAAACTGAAACTGAATTTCGTCTAAAAGACGGTACAATAAAGGTGTCTATCAAATCCAAATAATAATCGGTTCCTAAAAATAACCTTAAATGTCCTATTGCTTTCACTTCTACCGAATTGTTATCACCCACATAGATGTATCTTTCACCATCAATTGACTTTCGGTAACTCAGGCAATCTTGTCTAGAACATTAATGTGGGTAGTCCCACCAGAATCTAATTACCATGGGTTTCTTGGTACTAAATCTAAATTAACCTCAGAACAGATCAAATTTAAAAATGTACTTTTCTTTATACGTCATGCGTAGTACTTTGTACATTTATTCTTTATGTGTCATGTCTTATCACAAAAGAACAACCTTAGTTTTATATTATTGTTTCTTTTGATCTGGACCCTTAGCAGCTACTGTATTCATTTCTTTTTGCCCTTAAAGTTTATCCCATTAAACATGAAAATTAAAATCTTATTGACAGATATTTTAACAACATTAACTGTAAAAAGAACAAAGCAACAAAAAACAAACATACTCTAACAAATAACCAAAGCGTAAAATATAGTCAAACAAATTCAAATAATGGTGAACCCCATCTCAAGATACCTAGTGCATCATTAATATCAAGTCTTTGGACAATGATATTAACTGCAAGTGGTATTCTTGGTGTAATGATCAAACGTTGACAATAAGTCATGTCAAATAATAAGTCTATCTTTGGATCGGGTTATTATTCACATGTAAACCGTATAATTGTCACACATTTATCACCACAAGTATGTGTGCAATTCGGCCAAGTATTAACCTTCCTTTGGGCTGGCTAATACTCGCATGAATTTACACATACAAACATCTAACATCTCTCATAGACTATCTACGCAAGAGAGGTCACTTTGGCGACATCTTGTTTCAATGGGTCTATTTAGAATATTAGACGACTATTGCTAGTCACAAAAGGCACCAATTTTTTTTGAATGTTGACTAAATTTTACAAAATCGAATCATGTCCAAAACTTTATGTACATGCATAATTAAAATATTATAACTCAAATAAGATAATCATAAGCATGTGAATCTCTTTACATGATTCAAACAAATATTCTTAATTTGATTAAACTGAGCATTGCCAACATAATAAAATTCACGTAATATTTTACTGAAGATATGGACCAATAGATTGCTTCAAATAACCCATAAAGATTATATTAAAATAATCTGTTGAAGATATGTACGTCAATAGATTATATCAAATATATGACTTAGAACATAAATTTATTGAAAACTAAATTTATGTCAAACATAAAATTGTCTATATTTGATTCCAATTTGTCCTCCAATGATCAACTTAGATTGAAAAATACTCTAAATTGAGTAACACCAAATATCTATCAGCATTAGTAATTGGAATCTAACCGACATTCCATATTATCACATGTCCAGCAATAAGCATATTCATGCATATTTAATATAATGGAGAATTTCTACGGTCATTATCACATGCGTCCATATCTAATATTTAAGCATGAATAGAGAGCTCATTACTGTACATAAATTAAAATTTCTATCAAGATTCCCTTAAGTATGCCAATCAAATCAATAAAAAATTGCCAGCAAACCAATGTTAACATTTAAGATGCAAAATTACTCTTGTGGCTAAAATACAAATTCATTTAAGATGCATACAAACCAATGTTAACATTTATTATGGTCGTGCCTACCAAATTGGCAACAAACTGTTGTTGCTTATTATGTAGTAAGTTTGCACCAATAATGCTTAATTGAATTCGTATTTTTCAAAGATGAAAAATTCATGAACGAAAGCGTTCGGAAAAGAAAATTTTATGGACACCTCAAGTAGCAGTAGCAAGAAACGTGAAGCATGCTAGCACGTTACTCTTTTGGTTTCGAAATTTTAAGCAATTGTTTTAGAAAATTCATGGACATCTGGAAGCAATTGAGACCGGATTCTTCACATATATATAAAAAATGCTCGGTGAATAATAAAAGCTTCCATAGAACAATCAGAATCCTAAATAAAATTAGATCTAACGATCTAGGGTTTCTGAACACCAACAAGAATTGAATATGAAAATTTCAAACTCATGAATCAAACAAGGGTGGCTCTGATACCACTTGTTAGAAATTTTATTGTGCCGTATCGATTCATGAGATAAAGAACATAAATTAAATTGCGGAAGCGTACCTGAATCCATTGCTATACTTGATGGATCTTGAAGCGAACGTCTCTTTATTGGGTTCGATCTTCCAACTTGCTACGACCCTTAATGACAAAGAAGAATCTGAATCCTTTGTCCCTCTCTTTCTGTTGATGGGGATGCAGAAGAGAATAGAGAAACCCTCTCTTTGGTGGCCGTATAAGTTGGGGACCATAACCCTAATGAACACATATATTTATATGTTTTGACATTTCTAATTTGGCCCCTCATCAAATTAGAATTATCTCCGGTATCTACACATTAATTCCATGACAATTGTACCCTTAAGCCAATTTTCAAATACACCACTTTAATTTGGCTTAATTATTTAGATAGCCTAAACACAATTAATTTTACATGTGTGGTCCCTTAATTATTGAATAATTCCAACAATGGATACATAGAAACGAATACAAAACAGAAACACATGACATCGCGGAAAAGAACTTTATACCTGTTAGTCTAAGCTGGTTCTAAATCCAATGTAGAAAATCTTGGGGAGATCGACCTTGTGAACATTAGATAAATCAATTATGTTTATAGTTTATCGTAGACTTATATAATTGTAACTTATTTTCTTATAATTTTTGAGGTAATAAAATCTGTATTTTATATTTTTTTGTTATTGTTATTATTTTGCATTTACTTTATTTACTGTATGAATTTTATTATATTTCTACAAATTTATAATTTTTTATTTAGAAAATCCAAATCCAAATCCATGGATATGATCTCGAACCTATCAGGCTGGACCTAAAGCGTAAGTCATGGACCGGACTGAATTGATCATTTCATAATTACTATCCAACACGTCGGAGTAGTCCAACTCGGACGAAGCCTGGTCAACTAATATACCGAGTTGACTGATAGGATAGACACCGTAATTGGGAGGGAGAGCCGAGGAATTGTGGTTGGACCCAGATGTTTCCAAGCGAACAATACTGTCAAAGAAAATGAACTTGATTAGATACGTCTTATATTTATACTACTATATAGTAGAAAAAGTTCAAACTTCACCATATAAATTTTTATTCCAAATATGCCTTTATCTATCTATACTAATTAAAATTATTTATTAAATTTATTCAGATATTTAGATAATTAAGTATAGAAAATTTTTAAAAAATATTGTCTTTTGTTCTTTCCAAATCTTATTCATAACTTCAAGTATTCAAAACGATATTTACAGGTCTGAATGGAAATAATTTATTTATATTAAATATATGCTTGTATTATATTAGGGAGAAAAAGAATTCTAAAGCCTACTCCACCACTAAACAGATTAGATAGTTTAAACTTTAGGACAACAACTCTTCAAATTGCTATTGGCATCTACGTATAAAAATTGACAAAACCGTGAAAGATTCCAAAAGCTTTTTCTACACCCATCAACATCTTCTTTCCACATCCAATGCCAGAACTTTCTTCTTACCAATGCGAACTAAGTATTATATATGATTTTTTTTTTTCGTTACTTTCAGAAAATTATAAGATTTGCATATTTTTAAAAGATTCAAATCAATACATACATTTTAAACATACAAAATTTTAAACGTATTACGTATAAACTATTGAAAAAATTGACAAATTTTTTGGGTAGGAATCTATTTAATTAACTAAATGTGATAACATGTTTAAAAATATAAAATTTTTAACCTCAATATTTATATATTTCGAATATTTGACCGATTTTTTTATATATTTTATTTGTACTGTGTTAATTTGTATTCTTACTTTTGCGGTTTTGAATTTTTTCACTTGTCGAATTGCTAACAAAGTAACAATGCCTAGGTACCAAAAAAAAGAAGATATTTTGAGTCGCACCCCACTTGCTTTATCCAAATTTAATGTGCACCTCACACAATTTTCATAATGCAAGACACCCCCCACTTTTGATGGTTTCCGTTATTCGTTAACGGTCAACTCCTTTGACCCATTTTTTTGGACGAAAATGTCCTCTTCTTTTCCGCCGGCTGCCACCCACCCCCGCACCCCCCCCGCCGCGCTCCCGCCGGCAGTTGCCGCGCCACCCTCTCTTTCCTCCCACGCCACCCTCTCTCCCTTTCCCGACGCAGCAGCGGTGGCGACCTCAGCAGCATCAGCGGGGAAGAAGACATGGGAGGGGGGCGGAGCGGGAAAGGGGTGGGGCTGGGGCACGATAGCCGAGCAGGGGCACGGGGACGGCGGGGGAGCGGTGGTGGTGTTGGTGAAAGTGATGGTGGTGATGGTGATGATGATGGTGAAGGTGAATGTGATGGTAGTGGTGGTGGTGGTGGTGATGGACGCGGCAGCGGCGGGGGCGCGGGGGCGGTGGGGTGGGAGGAGGAGGAGGAGGGATTATGATTTGAGTTTGGGTTTGAGTTTGTGAGTGAGAAGACGAGGATATTTTCGTCAAAAAATTGTCGGTCAAAAGGTTTTACCGTCAGCTATATGGACGATTTTCGTCAAAAGTGGAAAAATTCGTACATTATGTAAAGCAGTGGGGTGCACATTGAATATAGATAAAAAAAGTGGGATGTGACTCAAAATTTCTCAAAAAAGAAGAAGCCTAGGAGCAACACTAAGTAGGGCTATAAAACGATTCAAACCGTTTGCATTCGGCTCGTGTTCGGCTCGGTTTAAGCTCAGTTTAAGCTCGTTCGTGGACTAATCGATACCGAGTTCGACCATAGGTTTTTTGACTCAATTTTGTTCACAAACAGGCTCGAGTTCGGCTCGGTTTCTCATACTATTATTTTTTTTCGGGTAAAGTGCATTTAAACCCTCCTTAGAGTTGCCTCGTTCGCAAAATAAGACCTTTTAGAAAACTTAAGCAGTTTGCACCTCCCGCAAACCCTGTTTTGCGCAGAATACCCCTTTCCGTCAAATTGACGTTAGAACAGCCGTTAGAGGCCATTTTTTGGATTAAAAAAAAAGTGCACTTCCCAAAATACCCCTATGCTTACATTTGGCTGTTGGTTCTCTTTCATTCTCTATGTATAAGACAATGTTTGTTTAAAACATAAAACCTAAACTTTATATTTTCTATTTTTTGACCGGTTGGTTGGAAGGAAAAATAATATATTTTTTTTATATTTCTTTTTTTTTTACTTATTTGCTCTCATTTAATATATTGAAACTTTTTCTTACCTACAGATCTCAAATCCAACTGCAAATTTTTTTTATATTCTCTTTTTTTTTTTAACTTATTTGCTCTCATTTAATGTTTGAAATTTTTTTTACTTATTCCTTTTTTTTTTCAAGACGTCCAAATAGAAATTATGGAAGCCTATTCGTAGATAATCGACAAAGGCAGTGGCAGCCACTGAATCCGGACCATGCTTCGACATACATGTTTTGCAATTTATTTTTGAATTTTTGACACGTTTAGTAATATTTAAGTTATTTGTTTAAGTAATACATGTGATGAAAATAAATTTGTACCAAGATTTACAATTTCAGTTAGAATTAATAAATAAATAATTACGATAATAGTCATGACTAATAAATAATTACGATACAAGTTCAGGACTAATCGGACATTTGTTAAAAGATTTTTTTTTTTCCAGAAAAAATTTAAGATGAAAACCTACTATTTAGATTATAAACATTTATTTTCGAAAATGACGTCAAGCATGAGAATTGATTTTTGTTTAATAATCTTTTTAATATTTTGTTTTTTTTTTTCCATTTTTTTAGTTCTTATTTCATATTTTTTTTTCATCTTTTTAATAATCTTTTCTAGAATTAATAAATAAATAATTACGATAATAGTCATGACTAATAAATAATTACGATACAAGTTCAGGACTAACCGGACATTTGTTAAAAGATTTTTTTTTCCAGAAAAAATTTAAGATGAAAACCTACTATTTAGATTATAAACATTTATTTTCGAAAATGACGTCAAGCATGAGAATTGATTTTTGTTTAATAATCTTTTTAATATTTTGTTTTTTGTTTCCATTTTTTTAGTTCTTATTTCATATTTTTTTTTTCATCTTTTTAATAATCTTTTCTAGTTTTTTAAGAGTGACTTTTATTTTCAAATTTGTATAGTTTTTGTTTTTGTCTTTTTTCATTGTTTAAGATTTATCCTCATTTTTTGGTTTTTTGGAATATTTTGTCTATTTTTTATTTTTTCCATATTTTAATAGTATTTTTTGTTTTTTATTTGGTTTTTTTTTCCAGTTTTTCATCATTTCTATTTTTTAAGAATTGATTTTTTTTGTATTTATCAGTTTTATTTTTCCCAAAAATATTTATATATTTGTTAAATAAAAAATAATTTATGACAAAATAATTTTAAATAATATTTATCCATTTTTTTGACGAAACTAGCCGTTTTTAACAAGTTAATACTAATTAAAATAATTTTAATAAATAATTTTACTAGCAAAGACCATTTTTCCTTTGTTAATATTTATCCACTTTTTAACAAGTATTTTTGCGTAACCGTTTTTAACAAAATAATTTTAGAACTAACCGTTTTTAACAAGTTAATATTAGATAGCCCAGGGGTAAAATGGTCAAAACAACCCCATTTTAACACCCGTAAACAGAAAAGTTAGCGGAGGGGGTGATTTGAGCATTTTCGTATCTTGTTGGGTTTTTCGGATCAGCGAGTCTTTATTTGCATTTTCGTACATCTAAGGAGGGTTTAAATGCACTTTATCCTTTTTTTTCTAGTATATGTTATGCTTTTTTTAATAGATAGAAATACATTTTAGAGCTCGACCTTGAGCTCGGCTTGAATCAAACTCGTTTGATAGTTAAGTCAAATCAAGCTTGGATATTCTTTGTTCGACCTCGTTCGTTGGATTTTCAGCCCTAGCACTAAGGCCCCCTGTCAATCGATTTCCGTTTTCTGCTGTTCCGCCTCAAACACCAAACACCATTCCAATGATCGACGCCACGTTTTTAGAACACGTGAAAAGTTAAGTCTGACTCTCTCCCCTAGGCCTAGGCCTAGCCAATCGCCGAGGCGCGCTCCCACCACGCGTAGATTTGGTTGGGTGAAGCGATTGCATCGCGTAAGAATAGGAGAAACACCCTCTCTTACCCACTCCTTTTGTTGCCACGTGTGCAAAATATTAACCAAGGGTACACGTGGCTCTACGATATGGAAATCGTATCCTTCTTTCGCGACCTGTTCTGTTAACATGAATGAAAAGCCCGCATTAGGACCTCTGTGCTCCTCTCCGCTTTCGTTCTCCTTCTTCTCCATTCAGAAATTCTCATTCCTGTGACATTTCTATATAAGTACTCCAATAATTCAATAATTGCGTCAATTCCCAAGTAAGAGGGAAGAAAAAGAAAGTTTGACTGAGAGAGATGAGTCCGATTGCCGGAGTCTTCGCCAGGACCACCAGATCCCGGCTCTCCTCTCTCTCCTCCGCCGCCATTAGGTCTTCTTCCTCCTCCACCTTAGCAAACCCTAACCCTAACCCTAGCTCTCCTCCCAAGTCTCCTCCTTCCCGTCCTCCCGTCCGCCACTTCTCCGACTGGAGGACCCCGCTCAGCCACCGCGCCCATGTCCGCTCCTCCGCCGCGGTCGCTGACCGCTTCGAGAGGCGCTTCTCCACCATCGGTAAACCCTAACCCTAATTCTTCAGCATCATCGGATCTGATCAATCACTCTCGATTTGGTTTGGTTTGTGTGTGCGCAGCTACCAAGAACTCGTACGAGAGCATCCTCACCGCGCTGTCGAAGCCGGGAGGGGGAGAATTCGGAAAGTTCTACAGCCTGCCGGCGCTCGACGACCCCCGGATCGGTTAGTCCCATCAACAACTGGAGCTTTTTTTTTTTTCCTTCTATTTTGTTCTTTTGGGGATTTTATTGGCGTTGGGAATGCAGATCGTCTTCCGTACTCGATAAGGATCCTGCTGGAGTCGGCGATCCGGAACTGTGACGAGTTCCAGGTGACGTCCAAGGACGTGGAAAAGATCTTGGACTGGGAGAACACTGCTCCCAAGCAAGTCGAGATCCCATTCAAGCCGGCTCGCGTCCTCCTTCAGGTCTCTGCTCGTTGCTGATTGAGTTTAGATTTGATTTTTAGGCCTGACAATTATATGGACTGATTTGGTTGTCTTCTCTTTTTCTCAGGATTTCACTGGTGTTCCGGCTGTCGTTGATCTTGCGTGCATGCGGGATGCGATGAACAAACTTGGTGGCGACTCGAATAAAATCAATCCTTTAGTAAGAACTTCTTCATTTTACTTAGATGAATAAATCTCTATTTCCGTTAATATAAGTTTCTGTTTGTTCTCATTGTTGTGCTGTGTGCTGATTGTCTTTTTGTTGTATAATCGTTTTAATTTAAGACATTACAAAAAATTGAATGCCCGTAGGTTGAATCCATGAATTATTTCTATGTACTTGTTTCCTTCAAATATCATGTGTTCATTTGTTGTGAACTATGTTGCACAACAATGAATACGAATGACATGATACAGACACAGGGACGTGGACACTAACATTGATTTTGGCTTGGCTTGTTTTTTGGAATGTCTTGTGTCATGTCTGATATGTGCCAGACACGAACATGCCGCCGGTAATTGGAGTGTCCATGCTTCCTAGGTTATGAATTATTTCTTACATAGCAGGATATGGGCTGCTGTAATGTTTTCTGCAGTGAAAATTTGAGGAAAGGGCTTGTTCAATTTATGTTGCACGGATACGAATACTGCATGATTCGGCCACAGACACGATAATGCAAACACAGCACATCACTACCCATTTTGATGCAGTGTATTTTGGAGTGTCTATGGCTTACCCCATATGTCTCCAACACAACGTGACACGGACACGGGATCATTCTTTTGGAGTGTCTGTGCTTCCTACACCAATATATTACCTTGAGCTAACTTATAGCCTTGTACAATTATCATCTACTGAACAGGGAACACCAGTAACAGGGTATGAACTATTCTAATATCCCTCGATGAAAATTTTCAGGGTGGGTGGGGGGTGTTGTCAAATTATGTGTTAGAGATTTGTGTCTCTCATCTCATGCTGCTAAAGCCAGTTAGGTAGGATCAATGTTTGTTGCCTGTTCCATATATTGTTACCTTGCCTCAAGTTCTATAAGTTGTATTTTTGTTTCTCTCATTAGGAACGAATTTGAGTGAACTTTGAAATTGTTTGCAATTCCTACTTATTATGTCCAAATGATCGTAGTCTATTTCAAATTTTGTGTTATCGACCTTACCACCTCTCAGTGGAGCTGTTTGTGCGTCCTGCTATTGGAACCATTGACGAGCTCCAGTGATTATCCCTTATTTCCTTTCTATTCGTGACCTTCAAAATAGAGATTGCGTCTATTAACAAAAGATTTGATGGACTTGTGGCAAGTGATGAAAGGTGGCAGGACTAGAAAGGGTGAAAGGAGGCGAATAGTACTAACGTTGAGTTGATTTCTCGGAGGCCACTATTAAAAATATTAGAATTGTATTCCGGTTTCAACTCCTTAGCTTTATAGTTATGGTCCAAATAATTGCACAGGGGATAGTAAAAGTTAACTCTTATCTGTAGTGAGGATTAATAATTATGTAATAACGAGGCTAAGGCTTCTTTAGAACTTTGGTTCACAAAGTAAATCTGTTAGTTTGAAACTACTCGAGATTTTAGTTGTTTCCGTTAATCATGACTATTTTATAAATCTATGATCAAAATACCCTCTTTTACTCCTATCAGTATGCAATTCTGGCTCTCTGATTGCCTATTGATATGTAATATGACTATCCTCTAAGGCTCTAACATCCAACATGCCAGTTAATATTTAGCTTCCTTTATTTGTTTTTTCTAGGGTTCAGAACACTATGTTTATACTTTTCTACTGCATGTAACCCAGTTTTAACTTCCAGTGTTTCATGTGAATCACTAATTTTTCCCTCCAAGTTGTTCCATTAGCATGGACACTCACTTTTTGAATGAACAAGTCTGAGTTGGTTCTGAAAATTGTATGATTCGGCTACATGATTTAAAACATAGTTAAGGAATTGTAGTTTTCTTAGGATAGATTTCATACAAATCATATGCTTTAACTATCAGTCACATTGAATGAGTTATGCTCATCTGTTTAAGCTCATATTTCTTTGATCTATCCTCGAAATGGTTTGACATCCAAGGCATTACTGAAGATATCATCCATTATGGAAGTATTTGTCAGTTGGCTTGGTTGTAATATCGACCGATTGTTTCCTTTATAGTTGTTGAATACTATCAAAAGTTTGATGTATAAGTGATATCTAGTAAGGGAAAAATCTGCCAAGGAAGTTTAATACTAGCAGTAACTTTCATCAACGAACAGAAAAATAACTAGGTTACTTTCAGAGTATTATATGTTTTCAATATTATAACTAAACCTATTACTTATACTAGTATACATGCACGTGCGTTGCACGTATTTCATACACGTGCTTTTGATCATACAATTAGAATATGGTATTGGTTCATGAATTATATGTTCAATTGATCACCTCGCAAGGAATAATTATTTCAGCAGGCAATCTAATCATATTATCAACACATGGTTCATGGTTCATCTAAATTACTAATACATAGGAAAAAAACCAGAACATGATCATTTCTCGGGCAAAAAGTTAGGCCAAGAATCTATATCTATAGCCAAATAGAAAATCCAATCCTAAACAAAAAATAATAATTCAAATTATGTATGTAGGATAAAGCCCTAAGGTACCTATATTTATAGTCAAACTATGTTGTACGGACACAAATACCATATGACACAATTTGGGTATGGTGGCACCAATACGAAACCAATTTTGAGAGTCATAATATGGTACCCCATTTTTGAAGTGTCCGTGTGTCCTCGACTGCTGACAGCCAAATAGGCAAGATATAAATCCTAATTCTAAACTTCTAAACCTAATGTCGCAATCATATAAACCCACCTGAACAGTAACAGTAAAATTTCCAAATATTCTCGAAACAAAAGAACAAAAATCCTAAAAACCCAAATGACCTCCATTCACAGGTCATGTAGCAAATCTAAACATGCAGAGATCATATTTTGGATCAAAATAAAAAAAAAGTATTAATTAAAGAAATAGAGCAATAAAGAAGAAATTTGTAGTGTGTCCTCGACTGCTGACAGTCAAATAGGCAGATATAAATCCTAATTCTAAACTTCTAAACCTAATGTCGCAATCATATACACCCACCTGAATAGTAACAATAACATCTCCAAATATTCTCGAAGCAAAAGAACAAAAATCCTAAAAACCCAAATTGACCTCCCATTCACAGGTCATGTAGCAAATCTAAACATGCAGAGATCATATTTTGGATCAAAATAAAAAAAATTATTAATTAAAGAAACAGAGTAATAAAGAAGAAATTTGTATTTATTGAGAAGAATTAATTGGACCTCAAGGAACTCTTCGACGTAGGCCTGGGCGACCTGGATCTTGAGCTGGTCCATCAGGAAGAAAGAAGTTGGACTGCAGAAAATCCTCTCTCCTTATAGAAACCTTTCTTTATTACAGAATAGGAAGAAAGAAGGAGAAAACTTACACTTTTAACTGAAGGGGGGAGAGAGAGAGAGAGAGAGAGAGAGAGAGAGAGAGAGAGAGAGGGGGAGATATGGGGGCTTGGTGGAGAAGATACTAATAAGGAGTTGGGACTGCAGAAAGCCCCCTTGGGAAGAGCAGACACTTAATTTTTTTCTATATGTAATTACCTAGCTGCCCCCTTAAATTTAATGAACAATTTTAATTAGTATAGATATATAATGGCATATTTGGAATAAAAATATCCACGGTGAAGCCTAAACTTTTCCCATTATATGGTAGTGTAGATTTGAAACATGACAAACTTGTTTAAAGGTAGAGTTTCATGCATATATTTAACCTATAAATGTTACCATTCTGATTTTTATTTATACATCTATTTGTGAGGAAGACATCTCCAGCTTAAACTGCAAGCAAATTAACCAGATTTCCACTTACTCCAGTAATTTGATACATTATGTAAGAAAAACATGAGAGAAAGTATAGCTGATTTGGAATAATAAATACATAACTTTCTTTTCATGTCATGCCTCAATATTTTGAAGGTAGATTGTTTAAAGGTAGAGTTTCATGCATATATTTAACCTATAAATGTTACGATTCTGATTTTTATTTATACATCTATTTGTGAGGAAGACATCTCCAGCTTAAACTGCAAGCAAATTAACCAGATGTCCACATACTCCAGTAATTTGATACATTATGTAAGAGAAACATGAAAGAAAGTATAGCTGATTTGGAATAGTAAATACATAACTTTCTTTTCATGTCATGCCTCAATATTTTGATCATATGATGTATGAATTAAATTTTTATATACTAGCTATTCATTATTTATATAGTTTTCTCAGAAATGTACCGTGTTTCGACATCACATGTTGTACGGCTATTCCATGTCTCATTACCTTGTATGTATTTCAAGGGGCATAAGTCCATAAAAATGTAGGTGTGTATTTAAGCTAATGTAGCCTGGTGATGACATACCAAACTACCAACTATACATAGATGTTCATAGTGGCGGATCCAGGATGATATTTTACTGGGGGCACAGTCATAAGAGGGTAGGAGATAAGGTTTTCGATTTTTTTTTTCCAGTGTCTGGCAGCACGTTTCTAAATTTTTTTTAGGGCAGACAAAATAGAGAAAGAAAGGAAACAAGAGAATTACGGGAAAGAAGAGAGGACTCGGAGGAGGGCTTCTCGCTTGGTCACTTGAATGGCCAAATGAATGGGAAGTTTCTTTGTGGGCTGTGACATCTAACTAGCCGAGTACAAAATGATATTTCTTTATATGGATTAGATTTCGTGCACATAAGTTCAACGATAATCCTATGTTACCTGGACTCGGGTACTGATGTCGGGTACGGGTACATATCCAAGAGTCGGGTCCTTCAAACTCATAATTGAAGGACACACGGACTCGGCTAAAAAGAATCCAAATTTTGGATACGGGTACGGGGATATGACTAAGGTTTCATAAAAAGACAACATATAATTATAAATTACTAGTAAACTTTAGTGAACTAGTTGAATAAGTCCCTAAGAGACCGTCTCTTTAGCTCTTCTACTTTACTAACAGTCTACCATATTAAAATAAACCATCTACATTACTATCACATTAAAATAAACTATCTACTTCAATACCAGTTTTCCGATTATCACCATGAAGGATCCGATTATCATATGGAGGATCGGATACGGATTCCATACCCATACCCATGTCCTATCGGGTCGACACGGGTACTTCTCCTCAAAGTGGAGAGTCCGGGTAACATAGCGATAATCGTGAACTAGATGAATTCACTGGACTTCTGGCACTGATAAGCATTAAGCATGTGCAAGTAAAAAAAAAAATTTCACTGGGGGCCCCGCCCCCCAGTGCAACCCACATGGATCCGCTCTGGATGTTCACACAAAGTTATGCTTCGTGTGACTAATATTATACATTTTTACCTAATACATTAACAGAGTTACAATGGCATGTGTATACATGTTGCATGGACACGCAACATGACACAATATGGTCACAATGACATGAACATGACTGATTTTGAAGCATTCTAGTGTATTTTGGAGCAGGGCAGATACAATAAGGAACAAGTAGGGTCAACTGACCCACTGAAAGAAAAAAAAACCATTTTTTGCTCATTCTAGTCTCAGTTCCCGTGAAAAGAAGTCCCTCTATTTTGTTTTTTGTGAGACATGTGAAACTATACATATGTGCGTATGTGTGTGATTTTAATTTTAGACTTTACTTACATTTGAGGTTGACCTCTCTCTTAAATTCCTGTGTCCGCCCCTGTTTTGGAGTGCTATTGATGTCTGCTACAACACGACCATGGTTACCTGTAATGTGGAATGGTCTGGAATGCGAAGGAAAACAGGAACATGGAAGGTGGAATGGTCTGGAATGTGAGCGAAAACAGTAAAGCATTACGGAACTTCAAAAGTGCATATCAAATAGAACATATTACACGGAAAGCGAAACGAAAATGTGTATTCTGGAAAGCAAACCGCTGGATATGTAGCAAATGGTAGTTCTAGTAGCACTGGACATGACATGGACACGACACTGCATATCCATGCTTCCTAGAATGTACACCTTCATGACGTAAATATCTTCTGATTATGTATCGCGACAACCTAAAACCCGAAAATACTAAGTAATTATGGTACTTTTTCAGTAATATCATCAGTAACTCAAGGGTTGTTTGATTGTTTTGAACCTATGGAGCTTGGTGAAGCCAGAGAATCCTGAATACTGTTTGGTGGTTTTGAAACTATGGAACTTGGTTAGGCCAAAGAACCATAGAAACTATGTAATGACTCCCATGGCCAAATTATTGTTCCATTTTCGTAGACTTATTATATTTGGTTTGGGGAAAATAATTGAGCTTGGAACCGAAAGAACTCAAACATTTAGTAAGTTTGGATCCACCTTTTTCTCTCTCTATACTATTAAGTTCAACTTCCTTCATTTTTGGTCTTGAACTTAACCAAGGAACTTGGAGAATTTAAGGCCTATTTGGTATGGGGACAAGCCCATATGGGCCAACTTTTTGTTATCCCAACTTCTCCATACTAAACAACAGAACCTTGATAACTCCTCCCAAGCTCTCTAAGTTCTTGGCTAACTTCCATAAACCAAACAGCCCCCCACTGTAGTTTCCTGTAGTTTCTTTTTTCATTGTTCATGTGCATTTGACCTCTATGCTTTTCCATTCATGTGATGTTCTTTTGTTGCAATTACTCATATAGCACTGGCATGATGCTGACCTCTAAATGTTACAAAGTACAGTTAAACAAATTATTTGTGTAATTTATTCGAAGTTTTTCAATTTCTACATTGAAACTATGTAGCACATTTTATATGCTTGAATCCTCTTGAATGTCTTCTTTTGACTTACAATATTGAATGTAGTACTTTTCTCGTGCAGGTTCCTGTGGATCTTGTCATTGATCACTCAGTGCAAGTTGATGTGACAAGGTCAGAGAATGCAGTTCAGGCAAACATGGAACTTGAGTTTCAGCGTAACAAGGAAAGATTTGGATTTTTAAAATGGGGATCCAATGCATTCCATAACATGCTTGTTGTTCCACCAGGATCTGGAATTGTTCACCAGGTAAGTGAACTTCTGTCACTCAAAGTTGGTAACCCAACTGATAAGATTTGATACTTGTGCTAGGCTGCTCCAGGAATGGATTTCTGATGTTTCTTTAACTTAGCATAATTGTTCGTATCTAATTGTCTAATCGTTGTTTTATAGGTGAACTTAGAATACCTTGGTCGTGTTGTTTTCAACAATGGGGGGATGCTTTACCCTGACAGTGTAGTCGGTACTGACTCGCACACAACTATGATAGATGGGCTAGGTGTTGCTGGCTGGGGAGTTGGTGGAATAGAAGCTGAAGCTGCAATGCTTGGCCAGGTTAGTTATATCTATCATTTTTGCTGTCAAACAGTGTTTATTTCCTTTTCTGGTTAGCATGTTGCAGTGTGCTGAATGATTGAGATTTAGAGAACTCTCTCCCATTTCCAAAGAAGGCAAAGATTTGTTTGTTTCTCATGAAGTACAAGTGATAGTCATTTTCTATGTATGTTACTATGCTAACTTTTAGCTTTCAGAATTACCTACCTTTGACATTTTAGGTAAAAGAAAGAGGCTTCTGAGAAGCTTCTCAAGGAAGAATACTTCAATCTACCTGTTAATGAGGACTTCAAAAGAAGACTAGGTTATCTGTTTAGCTTAACTTTACTCTTTAAGGTGACACACTTTATGTGCATTTGCTAATAAGGCTGGCAGGGCCGGTCCTGGAATTTTTGAGGCACTGAGCGGTAATAAAAATTTGGACCCTTATAATTTTTAACTTCTCAATACTAGAAATATTAAATCGAATGATATTATTAATTTTCAATTTCCACAATCTTCACTAGTATTTTTATCAAGATGATCATCATTTCTATTGCTATCTTTTGCATTCTCATCAAGATTATCAATACCGTTATCTTCATTGTTCTCTATATCAACTAATTCTTCCACATAATTTATTTCACCTTGTTATTAACTACATTTTATGGACTTTCAGCTCTATTGATAATAAAACTCTCAGGGGCCCTTTTTGAGAATGAAAAATTAATTTGTTTTTAATTTTTTTCCATACCCACTTTGTTTTTTTCTAGGTAACATATTTTATTAGCACAAAAAGGGTAATAAAATGTAAATAAGATTAGTGACTAAATAAAAGAAATAATCAATTAACTATATAAACTAAATATCTTTAGAACAACCCTATAAAAATTTATTTGTTGCATTTATTGATCACTTGATTTGAACTTTTTGAGACTAGAATATTAGATTTAGCGGTAGAAAGCAAGGAATTGTAAAGAAAACTCAGAAAATAGATAGAAATGGAATCAAAATTGAATATTTTTTTACAAATAAATAAATATATTTTCTTTTCTTTAGCCTAATGAAAGGTATTCTATTATATCTTAATGTTTACTTTTTTTTAGCTTAACGTTTCATTTACTTGCTAGCCAAAATAAGACTTGAACATTAAAATATGGTTACATTTAATCATTTTGGGTTTTCCTAATCAGAATTATGAGTTGTATTTTTCTTTTCCAAGTAAATATAGGAATTATCAAATTTTGTAATTGTTAGTTATAATAGTTTCATTTTACATGTAATTAAAATTTTATATTGGGCTCTTGATTAGCGGCATCTTCTTTGACTTAAAAATTTGGTTTATGTTATATTTTATTTATGCAATTTTTTTCCATAAGGTTGTGTGTGTGTGTATTGGTGTCCCTATTAGTATTAGTCTTGTGCCCTGGGGGGTCGCCCATGCCCAGGGCCAGCCCTGATGGCTGGCAATTTTCCCTTACCCCCTTTGGGTTCCGATTATCGTAGCCTGCAAATACGGGCTTGGACTGAAATGATACCACAAATTTAGAGCCCAACAGAATTTTGGGCTGGTTGAGGATATACGCCCCATGGGAGCTTTAGGAAATGTTTCTTGCATCGGCACTTCACATGATAATTTAACAAAAGATAGAAGTATACAAGTCCATGTCCTGAAAATTGAGTCTGTGCCCTGCGAGTCTGTGCCCTGCATATACAATGTATTATGTATAAAACCACAACCAACAAGCTGCACCTATACTTTTGCTATTTTCAAACTAGTCTTAGATTCTTTGTGAACATAAAAAGCATAATACACATAGGGATTAACACAGCAATATAGTGTACCAAAAATGAGCCTTATTGATGTCCTAAAAATATATCTGAACTTGAATTACACCTTATTGACGAGGTCTGTATTTGTATGGCTGTGCTCGGGTTTGAATGAATTAGGTGGTTGCTTAACATAATATTGCCTAATTGTTCTGCTTATGTTGATATACGATGCAGTGCAATTTGTTTCATTTCTTAATCACTACAAAGTTGAAAAGTTTCCAACCTTTAGTTTCTCAGGGTAATTTCATATTCTCTTAGTGCAGCCAATGAGTATGGTACTACCTGGTGTCGTTGGATTCAAATTATCTGGGAAACTGAACAACGGTGTCACTGCGACTGACTTGGTTTTGACTGTAACTCAAATACTTCGGAAACATGGGGTTGTCGGGAAGTTTGTTGAATTCTATGGTAATTGAATATGCTCTAGGCTTTTTAAATGTCTTCTGGAGTCTTTTATTCCTGATCTTATCATGATTTACTTTTCACTTTAGCTTCATTATATCATTTATTAATTGCCTTATCGTTGTATATAGGTGGAGGCATGAGTGAACTATCATTAGCAGACCGTGCCACTATAGCTAATATGTCACCTGAATATGGAGCAACCATGGGATTCTTCCCAGTGGATCATGTTACACTTCAATATTTGAAACTTACTGGCAGAAGCGATGAAACTGTATGTCACTGGCACCATCCTCAATGGTTTTTATGATGATATTATTTTTTAATGGAATAACAATCACTTCATTAACATTTAGGTGGCTATGATAGAGTCCTACTTACGGGCTAACAAGATGTTTGTTGACTACAGCCAGGTAAGCACTGGATAAATTTGCAATTATCCTTGTTATTTGTATTTAATGCTTATGTACTGAAACTTTTTCAACTGAAATCAGCCACAGACGGAGAGAGTGTACTCGTCTTATTTGGAATTGAATCTAGACGAAGTAGAACCATGTGTGTCAGGTCCTAAAAGGTGAGATAAATTGAAAAACTCAAAATCTCTACTAGTTTCTAGTGTAGGCTAATATCTGTTTCACCTCTTTGTTTCAACATTTTTTATGGAAATCATTTCGTGTCAGGCCTCATGATCGAGTTGCCTTGAAGGAAATGAAAGTTGATTGGCATTCTTGCTTAGACAACAAAGTAGGGTTCAAGGTTAGTTGACACTTTTTTTTCTTCAACTTGCAAGAATATAATATGGAACATTTTATAGTAATTTCTGGATGTCAATGTCCATGTAATGTCATTTATGATGGTGACATTCATTTCATATTTTTCTGATGTTATACCTTAGCTATGTTACCTGGACTCGGGTACGGATGTCGGGTACGGGTACATATCCAAGAGTCGGGTCCTTCAAACTCATAATTGAAGGACACACGGACTCGGCTAAAAAGGATCCAAATTTTGGATACGGGTACGGGGATATGACTAAGGTTTCATAAAAAGGCAACATATAATTATAAATTACTAGTAAACTTTAGTGAACTAGTTGAATAAGTCCCTAAGAGACCGTCTCTTTAGCTCTTCTACTTTACTAACAGTCTACCATATTAAAATAAACCATCTACATTACTATCACATTAAAATAAACTATCTACTTCAATACCAGTTTTCCGATTATCACCATGAAGGATCCGATTATCATATGGAGGATCGGATACGGATTCCATACCCATACCCATGTCCTATCGGGTCGACACGGGTACTTCTCCTCAAAGTGGAGAGTCCGGGTAACATAGTACCTTAGTTGTGGTTCGTGCTCCTTGTTTTATACTATTTATGGGATTTGTAATCCTTTTGGTATCTGGCAATTTAATATTAGGTTGACTTGAATTTCCTGATTGCAAGAATGATTGTATACTTCAGTTGGTCCCTATCAAGAATCAATGTAAAAACTTAGGTTCCCAAGATATTATTGTGAATTGACAATTCAATTTTAGTTTGTACTTAAATTTTATTAACAAACTTGCATATCGTGACTATGCTGTCTATTCTAAAAATACAAAATTTTAACAATGCAGTAACTTACCAATCAGTCTAGACTTCCATTCAGATAAATCGAGGATAATGCATGTTTGTTTGTATGTCAATTGTCACAGTAGGGGGGTTCCCTATGCAACACTTTTTTGGTGGTGCGGCCACCGGGCATGGTTCTGTTGTTTGTCTTCTGGATTTCATCGAGTAAATACAGGCATATGGGGATGTGAATGTTCTTTTTGTACTTTCTTATTAATGCGGATACATACATGTATTTATATTACTTTTCTTGGCCATCAAATTCAAAATTAGATCGTCCCCAGTTGATCAAATTACTAAATTTCAGACTTCTTCAAGGAACTAGATGAGATTTATATGAATTATGAGTTATGTTACTAAACAAAATTTTGGTTTGTAGCTATGTTGTACGGATATGGCACGGCACAGTAAGGACATGGTGACACGGACACAACATCTGTTTTGCTGTGTCCTAGTGTATTTTAGAATGCCCGGGTTGTGTCTGATACGTCTTTGTAGCAACAGCCAAACTTTTGGGAATCCGTGCTTCCTTGGTTTTGGATTTTCCCATGCACATGTTATATATCCTTTGTGTTTGCAGATGCTTATTTAAATCTCTTTTCTTTTATGAGTTCTTTATTAGTTAAACTAGCAAGTAGAGTGACACAACTACAAATTATTTCTTTTAAGCTTTTCTCCAGCATGATCAGACATGTAAAGCTTCTCTCTAGAGGAGTATCCGTGCAACTTAGGTCGTAACAAATGAGAAGTCCAAGTAATAAGATGTCCAAAAAAGTGATAACTAACTGTTACTCTAGTTTTACAATTAAAGCCATATAAGACTGGCTGTTACCCTTGGAGCGTGTTTCCTCAGACCCTTTATATCACATAATCTATAAGTTAGGAATTTTAATAATTAGAAAGATAAAACAATTTCATATAGTATAGTTTTGTTCCTGTTAAATTTTCAGCCTACAGAAATATGGGACAAAGGCTTTGTTGTTTTTGTATAGTTTTGTTCCTGTTGTACCTTAGCATAGGCATAAAACCAAGATAATTGATATCATATCTGTGTTTTAATCATTGCATTTTTACATATGGTGCTTGCATTTCTGTGTTATGTAACATTATTTTCATATGATTGTCCAGGGTTTTGCTGTACCAAAGGGAAGTCAAAATAAGGTTGCTGATTTTACCTTCCATGGGAAGCCAGCTCAGATAAAACACGGTGATGTTGTCATTGCAGCAATCACCAGTTGTACAAATACGTCAAATCCTAGTGTAATGCTTGGAGCTGCTTTGGTTGCAAAAAAAGCTTGTGAGCTAGGCCTTGAGGTTGAATACTTCCATCCTATTTATACATATTTGTTTCTTCTCTAATGCTTCATTTGGCAATTGTTTTTTAGTAGTAATTCGATGATTATTGGAACTGGGTCAATTATGGAGTATTAAAATTGTGACGAGTGTCATGCAGTGTTCTAAAAGTTGGCCCGATGCCCGGTGCCCACCAGATGCCCACCTAGGCCCCCCGACCCCAACTATGCATGTTTTTTGGGTTTTATGGACTTTGTTTTGCAAATTTCAATAGGTTTTTTTGGTTTCTATTTTTTATTTGTTTTAAACCGCATCCGCCTAGGCGGGCTAGGCGCCCGGTGCCCGCCCGACTAGTGCCTAGCGCCTTTTACAACCTTGGTGTCATGTGCTGACAATGGCACATTTTTCTGCCTGAACCATGGGTTTTAATATGTGAACAATGTTTATGTTTCCTACAAGATAGAGATAGTTAAGTCCAATAAATTATAAGGATTACTTGATGAGTTGCCAATTTTTTTTGTCACAGGTTAAGGTGAAAAACATTATCTTAATATTTTATTTCACTAGAATATAGTGAATGTATAAGATCGCCCTAGGTACTCCTATAGCAAGTCATTGAGTTAAGCTGACGGTTTTCATCTTTTTGGTTCTGCTGGGAGTGGGAAATTAACATATTTAGAGAGAATAAGAAAGCTTTGCATATGGCTTAATCAACTTCGACAAAACCCTTAAAAGGGTTATGGTGAGGTCCCTAAAGAGATACGTAGTGGTTTTGAAGAAGAAAAAAGTTTTGCAGTATATGAATGCTGGAGTTGTGAGAACTTTCAGAACAATAGGGAGATATATCCATTTCCCACTCCCCTGTCTACATCAAGGATCAACAATATGCCCTTACTCTCTTTGTGATGGATATTACTGGGAAAATCTAGCATGAGGCTGTGTGGTTCATGTTATTGCTGATGATGTCGTGTTAATTGACGAAACTACAGATGGATTTGATTCTAAAATAAAAATATGGAGAGAAATATTAGAATCTAAAGCTTTTAAAATTATTAGGAAATATATGAAATGGGTTTTAGTAAAACATTTGGAAGAAAAGGAGTAAAACATTTGGAAGAAAGGAGTATATATTAATGGCGAGGACAAGAGATACCTAAGCGTGATTCCTCTTTGCTATTTACAATCCACGGTCCACCACGAGGAAGAGATTCAGAAGGATATTGTTCATATAATTAAAGCAAGATGATTGGAATCTAGAGCTCTTTTGAGGTCATTGTTATTGTAGGATGCCCTTGCAATTGGAAGGAAAATTGTATATACGGCGATATACGAAAATAAGACCCATCATGTTGTATGCGTTTGAATTGTGGGCAATTAAGAAACATGTCCAAAATTTGAGTTTAGTTGGGATGAAAATATAATAAGATGATGAGTGGTAGACTATTAAAAAGATATATGGTAGGAAATGTGTGCATCCATGAGAAGTTGTATATGGCTTCAATTGAAATTGATGAGAAGATGAGATAACATCGTTTGAGATGGTTTGAGACGTGTGCAGGGGAGACCTTGACATGCGCACTAGTTACATGGAGCGACAGGATTTTAGTTAAAGGAGTTGCTATAGCAAAGGGTGGGAGCTAAGAGAACTTGGAGTGAGGAGCACTTCTGGGATGCTTTGTGCGCATATGCTGTTTGAGCGCAGGATATTTCTTGGAACTTAAAGGAAAGTTTTGTAATACGGGAACAAGACCTGTCATGTTTCAATGGCCATAATTATTGTGAAGTTACGCAGCCAAAAATGACTGTAGCAAGGTGATTGATGACATAGATGAGTTGGAGTATATTGAAAAAGTATAAGAAATGTACGGTTCCACGTAAATTGGTCTTTTCTTGTTCTTTTGCTTTAATGTGTCATTGATATGAATGCATTTTCCTATTAGCAATTCACTTTATCATACCTTTTCATTTGATTCTTTCTTGTATATGAGAGCTTGGATGTCATGCATTAATTTCATGAACCTGAACTGCATGACGAAAATATAAATATACATTTTCAAAATATAGTCACTTAAAACAGACTAAGTTTCTTAGTTTGCACATCACTGCCTTCATTTCAGTCTGCCTTCTCTACTGTTTCAATTAATATCCAGCATCAGTTGGCCTTTCTAATCAACGTATAAGAACACAAAAATAGAAAATTGGCTGTTTGGGAAATACCGGACGAGTGAGCCATGTATTGGAGCAATCTGTGAGAAAGCCAAAACAAATGAGAAGATTCCAATAATTTCATGAAGTAGAATCATCTAGAAGTAGTTCCACCTAAATCAAAGTTTTTTTTAGCAATTTACCTAAAGAGATTATAAGGAAAGGAGAATATTAGGATGTGGAGTTTTACTTGGGATGTGGAGTTTTACTCTTAACCCTGCCCTTTAATTGTCTAGAATCTGTGGCCTGTTATACATTCTTCACTTCGTTGATGTCTTTTAACAAGTTTAAGTGTCTTGTATAATTCTATGGTGTGTTTTGAACAACCAAAAACTGACTAATGTTGCGAGAGCTGATTTTTCATGCTCGATCGCCACCTTTTCTTACTGAATAGAAAGGTATTCTTCTCAAGGAGCTTAATCAGAAATTGTACAGTAGCACCTCAATAATTTAATACCCGATAAATTAATAACCTCTGTTCAGTAATATTTTTGGCCAGTTCCGACTTGCAGATAATGTGCTAAATACTAAATTTACAAGATAATACATTATAAAAAATTCATATAGGTCCCTTGCAATATATAATTAATAATTTTCTGATTCGACTATGAGGGCTTTCTAAAATATGATTCAATCATTGTTTGTTTCTTCTTGAAATTGATGTCACTTTGGATTCCATCTCTAACTTTTCTTACATGGTAAGAAGTTATGGTGTGGTTTTATCATACTATGACTTTTGTTTCATCCTTCATTATTGACTTCTTTACACCTTTGAGATGAGAAGTCTTTGTTGTATGTATGACGTTTTGTGTTACTGTGACTTCTGTTTATTTAAAATTTTAAATACAATTTTTTCTTTTTTAAATATTCATAAAATGGAATAGTGTTGTACATTGAACAATGTACAATCTATTTTGGAAAAATAAGTAGATTTATAAATTTTACTTGGTTCAACAAATAGAAGAATTGTTAGTTCGTAAAACGAGAAACTATGTAGAGTTTTTGCTTGGTTACACGTTCATAAAATGGAATAATGTAGTACATTAAACATTGTACAATCTATTTTTAAAAAAAGGTAGATTTATGAATTTTACTTGGTTAAACAAATACATATAATTGTTAATTCATGAAACAAGAGACTAAATACAATTTACAATATATAAGAAAATAATGAGTACCTTGATAAATTATTAAGTTATTAATTAATCGAGAAATTAATAAATTATTACTTTATCAATTATTTAATATTCTCTAAATAACAAATTTTCCTTGGTCCCAAGGCTATCATCAATCACCAACAACACATTTCATTATTGTTATTTCTTGTAAAGCCTAAGTTTAGAAAAATGTCATCATCAATCACCAATGGAATCCTCCCTTTTTTATTCTTATTGTTGAAGTACAAATGGACATAATAATATATTTCATTTTGTGATTTCATTTAAAGTTGAAATGATTAAAGGCCATCTGTAATTACCAATTGGAGCCTTTGTAGTCCGAATACTCAAGTACAAAGCACAAACTGACATGTCAATTTGTTTTGATTTTTCATGTCATTTGTTCTAGCAAGACCAGTTGACTTATTGTGATTGTGATTCTGTTTATAAGGTGAAACCATGGATCAAAACTAGTCTGGCTCCAGGTTCCGGGGTTGTGAAAAAATATTTGGAGAAGAGGTAACATGGGAAGGTTTTGTGGAGGTGAAATTGTAAATGAAGTATTGTAATATGTTCCTAATCTTAAAGTTTGTGGTCTGTAACTGCAGTGGTTTACAACCATATCTAAATCAGCTTGGTTTCAATATTGTTGGATATGGGTGCACTACCTGCATTGGCAATTCTGGAGAACTTGAGGAAGCAGTGTCATCTTCTATATCAGAAAATGGTTAATTTTCTACTCTTGTAAAAGTTTATCTCACAGTTCACTCTCTTCTCCAAGGGAGAAGCCCTTGCATATATATTATATTATATAGTTCTGAAATTGATTCTATACTTGCAGACATTGTTGCTGCAGCTGTGTTATCTGGAAACAGGAACTTTGAGGGACGTGTACATCCTTTGACCAGAGCCAATTACCTTGCTTCTCCTCCTCTTGTGGTTGCTTATGCTCTTGCGGGAACGGTATGCATTTATGAAAAATGTTGCCTTCTATTTCCACTATTCACATCCTTTACTCATATAGCCTCAAGGAATTTATATTGTGTATAGGTTATAGCATGTAATTATGATGCTTGCAGTCTTGTTCCAGAGAATCATTCTAATCATGTAACTAGTGGCATACAAGTGATGGTTGCATTTTTTGGATCATTGGTCAGAAGAAATTCTACAAGTAGATACTATATATATGCAAGCAAGACCAAAAGTTCAGATTGTATTAGACAATGTTGTTAAAGGCGCCCAAACGGCGATAGGCGATGTTTCATCTCCTAATCCAAAGACATGCGAGGTATCTTCTCTAGGCGACGCCTGGAGGAGAAATGCGCTGAAGGCGAGATTAGGCGAATGGGTAATTAGTCGAGGCTAGGCGCACGCTTAGGTGTTGGGTGTTTGCAGCTTTTTTGGGCTTTATTTGAATGTTTTTATAAGTTTTATGGACTTGTTCAGTTTTATTGGTTTTTAAAGTTACATGCTTAAGTTTTAAATGTCCCAATAGAATCTTTTTTCAGTTTTAATAATATAAGTTACTAACTAAATAGACATAATAATAAAAGGTAGAATATCGCGCGATGATAACAGAGAAGAGAGCAATAACATTCCTCTTGGCTGGGCTTATTTGGACAATTTTTTGGATGGATTTAACCATTGTTGGCCGAATTAACTAAGGTGAGTTTCATCTACCTTTTCTTTTTCTATAGTTCTTTGACGATTCCATTATTCTTTGCACGCACCCACAAAAAGTTAGGGTTTGTTTATTCTTTTTTTTTTCTTCCATTGTTTTTTTTCCTTCTATTCTTTTTCTTTTTCTTCTTTTCTCTCTCTATAAAACTCTCACCAAAGGCAAGCCATTTCACACAACAACCCATTTAACACAAGGCATTTTGATTTGTTTATATATACTTTTTTGTGTGTTTGTTTTTCCATTTGAACAATTTGTTTTTCTATCATAATGACTTATGTGTGATGTTATTGCTTTTAAACTTAATGTGGTGATTCGTAGACTATTTTGTGTTCTTGTTAAGATACTTTGTTGTTTTCTATTGATAATTTGATGTTTTTGACTCTCTTTTAGTTTATTGTCTAAAATTTAAGTTTGAGTTTTGAGGGATATAACAGATTTGGGTAATCTACCATGAGCTACAAAAGTGACAAAAATGTGTTATGAAAATAAAATTTGAGAAGCTGTCCAGGTGATGTTTTTTCTTTTCCGAGCGAGACTAGGCACACCTAGGTGCTCCCATGCGATGAGGTGAGGCAGCTTTCCTAGGAGCGCCTAGAGCTTTTTTAATACACTGGTATTAGCTATCTTCCAACTGAAGCATATACAAACTCTATACCAGCAGAAACTGGAACTCTAGGATGTATATTAATGTAGATGGCCATTTTACAGTATCATACATTTGTGTATCATGCTGACACCCAGATTGAAGTAGTATCATATAACTTGTGAAATACATGCCTTTCAAGGTGCAACCACATAAAATATTACAAATTCTCTGTTTGCAAACTCAACATGTTTTAAAAAGTATTAAATTTTGTAACTCTTTGATGTAGCATCTTAACACAGTTATGAGCATTTCTCTTGTTAAAAAGACATGTAAAGTGTTTTTATATGAAAAATCCAATATCTTTATTTATCATAAGCTAGATTTATGTTGAATTGATTATTTTTTATGCTATTAAAGAGAAAATATAGCATGAAATTTAGCTTTCTTTTTAATTATGTATACATGTTCTTATTTACAAACTGTAATGTGCTATTGAGAGTAGATATCCATCGTTATAAATTAATAAATTGATTATTTTATTAGGCATAGACTCTACCTGACTGATTTCATGTCAATTCTGCAGAATGTCAACTAGTTACTGTTTGTGAGTTTGTTGTTGGTTGAGCTTGTCCAGAAGTACCTTGCTAGAGTTGTATGACATTTACAATACAAGCATATCATACAAGCAGCACTGTGCTTTAGCATTTATGTTTTTGCGCGATCGAAATGGCATACAAGTGATGAAGTCTTCACAAGTTGCCAACTTGGAGCCTCTATTTCATTTGCAACAAAAACGTTTGACGTAACTGCATTCCAGTTTCAATGGAAGTATTCTTGTCAGTCAAACACAAATTGACATGGAATTATGACATAAACTGACATGGTTCACTTAAACTTCTTAAAAGTTTGTGAAATAATTGATCTTATTGGATTCTAAGGCCAACTATATATAGTAAGGGCTACAAGAATGCTTCCTATCCCCATCAAGTGTGGTAAAAGAAGAACACGAAGGATGAACCCTATAATAATATTAGAACTCCCAATACCCCCTCAAACTCATGGTGGGTTTACTGATTTGGTTAAAAAAAATCAACAATATGCATCTAGGATTTGATAAAGGAAATATGTCGTTCCAGACATATATTCAACATCTTTCGTGCACTCGTGGAAAATAAGATTGCTGGCAGTCTGAATTGGACTCGTATTGTCATTAGTGAAGAGGAGCAGCAGCAGATAGAAGAATGCCCATGTCTGCGAAATTGTATTGAGGATCCGAGGAAAAATAAAGATCTGGTGATGGTCCCTCGTGGATAATGAAGAATGTAACTAAGAGCAGCGTATCGAGAAATGCGAGGAGCCGAGCCAAACTGGCTGACATTGTGGACTGCACCTGCAATCCTCCGTGCATCATAGTAAGGAATGTGAGAAGCTGAGACAAGCTGGTGAAATTGTGGACTGTATGATATCTGGACGACTGCTAGCGAGTTAAAGCACACTGCCAAACAGCTAGTCACGGCATGACCTTTAACTGGAAAGGTCTAGTTGAGGTGCGGGAGTTCGTAAGACATGGCTCGGTCTAGGATCTCTGCTGTAAACAATAAACTTTTGCTAATAGAGAAGATAACTTCGCGGAGATTGACAACCTGTAAGACCAAGAAAAACAGAAGCCGAAATCCTTCTTTGCAAACTACCAATGCAAGAGTGATTTGGCTCTGATAGCAGTGAGAGGATTGATTTCTTCAGGGTCTAAGGCCACATATATATATATATATATATATATATATATATATATATATATATATATATATATATATATATATATATATATATGTGGCAGAAAGGGTAAAAAGGTTCCTAAGGTGACACCTTAGGAAATTTCCTAGGGAGTGTCTGGTCATGGAATAGATGAAATAAATCAAAAAAATGGATTTTTGTTCAAGAATGAAATCTTATTGGAACTGTCCATATCCGGTTCATCCTTCGGAACCATATCACATCCCGGATCTGATGAAATAGGATGAATTGATACGGTATTTTGTAAATACGTAATTATCTTGAATATATCAACCATTTCTTTATTTCATCGCTGGGAAGGGACAAAAGAAACATCTTGTTTGTTCTTCAAAAAATTCTGATCTCTAGTGGACTTCTCCGTAGGATTCGAACCCAAATGAAGTTCTGGCTATCCATCCGAGAAAAAAAATGATCTTGTAGGATTCCCAAGAAATTCTTTGATTTCTTCCACGTGTTAATTTCCAACTGGACACCAATACCTGCATGCACCACACCGACATCTTTTATTTATGAAAGAACCATCAGACCTGTCTCTATTGTGTCTTTTATTTCTAGTCAAGTAGAAAGTCTGTTGCAACTTTCTGGTAGATGACTGCTTTAATGTTTGCATTACCTTGATGACAGCTTGTAGGTAGTAGTAGTATTTTGTTTAGAATTTCTGAACATGCATTGAAATGTAAATGATCTGCTAAAGCAAACACAAAGTTTGTAAGGCATACTATTTGGGGTCCTTCTAAGTTATTAGTAAAATAATGATCTTCAAATAAGCAAGTAACCCCTTATTTAGGTAGATCTATTAAAAAGGAAAAAATATATTTATCAATGACAAACAGTAATAAATAAAAAACTGATCCATAGTAAATAATTTGCAAGTGTCTGTATTTTAGCAGTAGCCAGAGAAAGATGAAGGGCTTGTAACCTATATGAATTCTATTTCTTTTTCTGTCAAAATTCATTTGGAGCTCGTCTTCCAGGTTGACATTGATTTTGAGAAAGAACCTATAGGAACCTCTAAAGATGGCAAGAAGGTCTACTTCAGGGATATTTGGCCTTCCAATGAAGAGATAGCTGATGTGAGCTACGGTTTTATACTGTTATTGACTATCCTGATGGGCTAGTAGACACAAATTTACACTGCTCTAAAATTAAATTTGAACTTCTGCAGGTTGTACAATCAAGTGTGCTGCCAGACATGTTTAGGGGCACATATCAAGCAATCACGAAAGGAAATCCCATGTGGAATCAATTGTCTGTTCCATCAACCTCTCTTTACTCCTGGGACCCTACATCAACATACATACATGAACCACCATATTTCAAGAACATGACAATGTCCCCTCCTGGCCCAGTTCCAGTGAAGGACGCATATTGCCTGCTAAACTGTGGTGATAGCATTACAACTGATCATATCTCGCCTGCTGGAAGCATACATAAAGATAGCCCTGCTGCTAAATACTTAATGGAACGTGGTGTTGATAGGAAGGACTTCAATTCCTATGGAAGCCGTCGTGGTAATGATGAGATAATGGCGAGGGGCACATTTGCCAACATCCGCCTCGTGAACAAACTCTTGAAGGGGGAAGTTGGACCTAAAACAGTTCACATACCGTCCGGAGAAAAACTGTCTGTTTTTGATGCTGCCATGGTAATTGCTTATAATTTTCTGGACCTTCATTAATTTTGATAGTTTTCTGATTGCAATATCTTTGTCAAGTAAACTATTGAAAATTTTCCTGCGCATCTTCTGTAGAAGTTAATTTTATTGTACCTTATTTTACAATTGCTGGACAGAGATACAAAAGTGACGGGCATGATACTATCATCTTGGCGGGTGCAGAGTATGGAAGTGGAAGCTCTCGCGATTGGGCTGCCAAGGGGCCAATGCTACAGGTGTTGCACGCACATCCGAACACACTTTTTTTTCTTTCTGTTTTGTTTAAGGTGTTGGTTATCTCATTGTTTTGTGTGCAACTCTGTCAGGGTGTAAAAGCAGTGATCGCCAAAAGCTTTGAGAGAATCCATCGGAGCAATCTTGTGGGCATGGGAATAATTCCTCTATGCTTCAAGGCTGGGGAAGATGCAGACACACTAGGCTTAACTGGCCACGAGCGGTTCACAATAAACCTCCCGACCAATGTTGATGAGATCAAGCCTGGTCAAGATGTTACCGTAGTCACTGATAGTGGCAAGTCGTTCACATGCACCGCCCGTTTTGACACTGAGGTAAGCATTTGTTATATCTAATATACCATCTCCAATGTTGTTCGACTAATCCCAGTTATATATTTGAGGCTTCTATACTTTTTTCAATCAGTTGATCAATGAAATTATTGTTGGTACAGGTTGAGCTAGCATATTACAACCATGGAGGAATCTTACCATTTGTCATTAGAAATCTGATCAATGCAAAGCAATAGATCTGACGTGATTCGACATGAAAGTGAACATTTCAATTAGACCTTTGTAATATTGTCTCTGGATCAAGCTGTCATTTTTTGTACCTCGAGGGGTATACACACTTTATATTGTCTCGGGTTTTTCCATTACTGCCCCTAGAAATAAAGAGGGGAGAAGCCAAGCATCAGGCAGGATGCCATGATGTCGTGCGGCTATAAGACGGACACTGATACAACCTGTATTTATACATTTTCTTTAACACCTACGTATTTTTCTTATAACGGTGACTTGTCTGGGTTTGAGCTTTTCTAGTCTTCAACTGTCATTTTTGGAACTTAAGAAGGCTGTTGAAGGAGTCATACTAAAGAGGCTTATTTTTCATATTTACCTGGAAATCAATCTTTGCTTAATTGGATGTCTCCCATTTGTGTGTAGTGGTTTTCTTGTCTCTTGCCATCCTATTACACTGACGTAGAATTGCTATGAACGTGCACAAAAGTGGAAATTCCCAAGGAATAATCTCTTTTGGCGTGCATACTAGAGAGCTTTAATGTTGCCTATGGCCATGGTAAGTAGCAGAGGATGTGTAGAATAATAAAACTGGTTGCTTTCTTGGCTGGCCATTAATATGCACTAGAAATATATGTTATGTTCCATCTGGATTGTTGATATATATATATAGTGTTATTGGGCTTTAGTCCCACATTGGCTAGAATGATAGGAGAGGAGGCTAGCCTCTCCTATATATATGTTGTTACTCCATTCAATAAAATCACTTCAAGTCTCAACATGGTATCAAAGCCTAAAATTGCTTAGCATACCGTTAGAGACCCCTCCTCCACACAAACCCTAACCCTAATCCCCCTTCTACGCCGCCGCTGCCGCCCGCTGCCGCTGCAGCTGCTGCCGCCCGCTGCAGCTGCTGCCGCGCCGCCGCCGCCGCAGCGCCGCCCCGCTGCTGCTGCAGCTGCCGCGCCGCCGCCGCCGCTGCCGCGCTGCTGCCGTTGCTGTGCCGCTGTTGCGGCTGCAACTGCTGCTGCTGCTGCCGTTTTTACGGCTGCAGGATTCATTGTACCGCTATTGCGGGTACAAGATTCACGCTCGTTTCTGTACCGTTTTTACGGCTGCAGGATTCATTGTACCGCTATTGCGGGTACAAGATTCACGCTCGTTCTTGAGATCAATCTCAAGGAGATGCCTATAATCCCTAGATCCGATGAAATCAGACATATTTGGATTTAGGAGAGGACGGCAAGGACGAGCGTGAGTCGTGGAGCAAGTGTGAAGTGATCGAGAAGAAGCATCGATGGAGGAGATTCTCAAGAAGCTGGATGCTGACGATGTGGCGACATTGCTGAAGTTGATAAAGGTGTCGGCTGGTGAAAGCACGACACGAGCACCGCCAAAGTTAGAACTACCCTCCATCGATCTGAAGTTGGATGGACCAGCCACCTATTTGAGTTGGTCACGGCGGGTGAGAAGAACCCTTGCAGGTAAGAACCTGGAGGGATTCTTGACAGGCGAGAAGACAGAGCCGGAAGAGGGCTCGACAGGACGCGACGAGTGGAAATCCACTCATATGGTGATTTATATCTGGCTTCTCAACTCCTTAGTCCAGTCTATTGCTTCCACAGTAGATGGCATTGAGATGGTGAAAGACGTATGGGAGAAATTGAGAAGAACCTATGATGGCATAGGTAACAATCTACGGATCTTCCAGATAAAAGGGGAGATCGACGACACCGTACAAGGCGAGAAGACGGTGCAGGAGTACGCTACGGAGTTGGAACGCCTCTGGCTGGATTATGATCACCATTCCAAACGGGCAAGCTGCGGGGACCCAAAGTGCAAGGAGAGACAGGTGTGTCTGCAGGAGAGGACGATGAAATTCCTTAAGGGACTGACTGCAGCATTCACACAGAGAACAGCCTTACTCCTCGCCCAGCCAGCGATCCCTAGTCTCGAAGAGGCTATCTCAGCCATGATTCAGGAGGAGACGCGGATCAGATTACAGACAGGGACAGGCGCATCATCGACAGGTGCTTTACCCGAAGTGAAGTCAGCACTAGCAGCTACCGGTTCGGGGGATACAGGATCCAAGGGAGAGCTCTGGCAACAGAATCGGCAGTGCTACAACTGTGGGGAGATGGGCCACCATCGATATGCTTGTACCAAACCACCTAAGGAGGGAGACTCAGGTGGTGGACGTGGACGAGGATATGCTGGACGTGGACGTGGTCGAGGAGGCCGACGAGGCGGTCGAGGAGGCTATCGGGCAAACCTGCTGGTGGCAGATGGGAATGGAGGAGCTGGCGGCGCCTTTACTGAGGAGGATCAGGCGCTACTGGATCTGCTGGAGAGAAAGCAAAAAGCGTCAATCGAAGGAGACAGGAGGAGCGTAGCAGAGGAGGCATCCACTCCATTCTTCAACGCCGCTATGTATGCCCATCCATCAGAAGGTACTGACGAGTCTCACGCTCTTGCATCTATGTCTTCCCTTAAAATGTCAGACTGGATTATCGACTCAGGAGCATCTCGGCATGTGACCGGAAATGCTAGTAAGTTTTCCTCGTACACTCACCTAGCATCGACAGACACCATTCAGACTGCGGATGGTACTTTCCAACCAGTGGTCGGTAAGGGTACTGTTAATTGTACGGGTTCAGTAAGGTTATCCAATGTTTTGCATGCTCCATCCTTCCCAGTCAGTCTCTTGTCTATTAGTTCTATAATTCTCCAACTAAAATGCATTGTTTCTTTTGATATTCCTAAGGTGATCTTCCAGGAGAAAGGGACGGGACGAAGACTTGGGACTGGCACTTGGCATGATGGACTGTGGTACCTAGATCAAGACGGACTGGACTCAGCATTGGTGTCTATGGCAGAGAAGGCTGGAATGGAGGAGCTGCAGCAGAAGACTGAAGACACTTTGATACTTCATCATAGGAGGATGGGGCATTCTTCCTTTGATACTCTAAATAAGTTGTATCCAGATATGTATGCAAAATCAAATAAAAGGAAATTAGTATGTGATGCATGTGAGTTAGGAAAACTTACTAGGAGTTCATATGTTGGAAATGGTCATAAGAGTTCTTCAGTCTTTGAGGTAGTTCATTCTGATGTTTGGGGCCCATGTGCTACTAACACTATGAATGAGTATAAGTATTTTGTTTCGTTTATCGATTGTGCATCTCGTGTCACCTGGCTGTATTTGATGAAGAACAAAAGTGATGTATTTGCTTGTTTTCGGGACTTTCATAAATATGTCCAGACTCAGTATAATGCAGTGGTGAAGATACTGAGATCTGACAATGGGACGGAGTATACCAATAGGACACTTGCAGAGTACTTGTCAGCACATGGAATACAGCATCAGACCTCTTGTGCATATACACCAGCACAAAATGGAGTAGCAGAAAGGAAGAACCGACATCTTCTGGAGACCGCAAGAAGTATGATGATCGACATGAATGTCCCACAACACCTATGGGGATATGCGGTGTTGACAGCAGCTCAACTTATAAACAGGATGCCTTCAAAAGTCCTGGGATGGAAGTCTCCATGTGAAGTATTACAAGGTAATAATAGTGGAATACTTCCACTAAAGGTGTTTGGATGTGTGTGTTTTGTGAAGGACAACAGACCATTCGTTGGAAAACTTGACCCTAGAGCAGTCAAGTGCATCTTCGTGGGCTACTCAGCAACTCAGAAGGGGTATGTATGCTGGAGTCCAGTAGAGAAGAAGAAATTTGTTAGTATGGACGTCCACTTCCGGGAGCATGAGCCATATTACCGCCAGGATGGAACTTCGTATAACACGCCTCATACTACAAGTATAAGGCGAGAGGGGGAGATAGAGAACTTGGAGAACCTGGTGGTAACCGATTTAGAAGTTTGGCATAGAGACACGGTTGAGGAGGAACATGAAGGTGAAGCGGAACAGAGGGAGGAGACGAGAAGTGTTACACCTACGGCTCAGGGGGAGTTACTGACCTACAACAGGAGAAACAACAAGCAGACTACAGGACCAGTACCTACAGTGTCAGTGCCAAGTCCCTTGCCTGCGCCTGCCCCAACTCCTGAGACACCTATACCACCATCCTCCTCATCTACACCACCATCCTCCTCATCTACACCACCACCCTCCTCAGGTGATATCGTTCCTCCCATACCACTACCTACACGAAGGACTACTCGCAGCAATGCGGGAAATCCTCCGGACAGATATGGTTGGGATCTTGCTAAGTTTGTTTCTTATGATCATATATCTTCTTCTCATGGAGCATTTATAGCATCTTTGGATAGTATTACTGTACCTAACAATTGGCAGGTTGCCAAGAACGATCCAAAGTGGAAAGCGGCAATGCACGAGGAGTTGGGAGCTCTTGAGAAGAACCACACTTGGGAGCTGGTGAGACTGCCAGAAGGGAAAAGAGCAGTTGGATGTAAATGAGTTTTTACTGTGAAACAGAACCCAGATGGACAGGTTGAGCGCTATAAAGCTCGACTGGTGGCAAAAGGATACAGTCAGACGTACGGCATCGACTATGACGAGACCTTTGCACCAGTGGCGAAGATGAGCACTGTCAGGACCTTGATCTCCCTGGCAGCCAATGGAGGGTGGAAGCTACACCAACTGGATGTGAAGAATGCATTTCTTCATGGAGATCTAGTAGAGGAGGTGTACATGGAGATACCACCAGGATTCGGCACAAAACAGACAGAAGGCAAGGTCTGCAGACTGAAGAAGTCTCTCTATGGACTGAAGCAGTCTCCTCGGGCATGGTTTGACAGGTTCAGGAGAGCAATGATAGGGATGGGATATCAGCAGATCAATGCTGATCACACTGTCTTCTTCAGACGGAGTGGAGGCCATATCACCATGCTTGCAGTATATGTAGATGATATGATTATCACAGGCAATGATGAGCAGGAGATCGCCCAACTCAAAGTAAAACTTGGCAAGGAGTTCGAGGTGAAAGATCTTGGCCCCCTTCGATACTTCCTTGGGATTGAGATTGCTCGAGATAATGAGGGAATCGTTCTTTCTCAAAGGAAGTACGCACTGGACCTGCTTACGGAAACAGGGATGATGGGATGTAAACCAGCTACGACACCGATAGACCAGAAGTTTAAACTGGATGCTGAAGCTGGAGAACCAGTTGACCGGGATAGATATCAGAGATTGGTGGGCAAGTTAATCTACTTAAGCCACACTCGACCTGATATCAGCTTTGCGGTAAGTGTAGTAAGCCGCTACATACATGACCCCCGGAAGGGTCACATGGACGCAGTGTACCAGATTCTGAGGTACTTGAAGGGAGCCCCCGGGAAGGGACTGATCTTTAGAAGAAATAATCATGTAGGCATTGAGGGCTATTGTGATTCTGACTGGGCTAGCTGTGCTGACGACAGGAGATCCACATCGGGATACTGCATATTTGTAGGAGGCAACTTGGTCTCTTGGAGGAGTAAGAAGCAGTCAGTAGTGGCCAGATCAACAGCTGAAGCAGAGTATAGAGCGATGGCCTTGGGAGTCACAGAACTATTGTGGTTGAAGAATATGCTGACGGAGCTAAAGCTGGACCAGGGAACAAAGATGAAGCTATGGTGTGACAACCAGTCAGCTATTAATATTGCCAACAATCCAGTGCAGCATGACAGGACCAAACATATTGAGATTGACAGATTCTTCATCAAAGAGAAACTGGATAAAGGAGAACTAGAGCTGGGCTATGTTCCAACCAAAGATCAGGTAGCAGACGGACTGACAAAGGGGCTTAGTTCTATCAACATGATGAGAGGATGTGACAAGATGGGCTTAGTGAATATCTTTCGCCCATCTTGAGGGGGAGTGTTGATATATATATATATATAGTGTTATTGGGCTTTAGTCCCACATTGGCTAGAATGATAGGAGAGGAGGCTAGCCTCTCCTATATATATGTTGTTACTCCATTCAATAAAATCACTTCAAGTCTCAACATGGATCAAAATGTTGCTCAAATTGCAATGAGCAAGCAAGTACCCTATACAAGATGGATTGACATCTGTCTTTGAGGTGAACAATGTTCCTCTGACAGTGTCCAAATATGGAGATCAACAACTAAACTTGTTGTTGGTTAAGCTCTCTTTTAAAGCAGAATGCATCGGAAGTACTAGCATCTAGGGATGCTCTTCGATATGTCACTACATGCAGGAGTTCAAGAGTATCTCCAACCCTAGCATGGGACACAAGACAATGTCTTCTATAGGTCTTGGCAAGATTATATTTACAAAAGATAATAAGTTTGAAAAGTCTTCTCCAATGCAACAGTATTGAGAGACAATACAAAGTATTTTTTTTACAACTTCCAAGACAACTTTTACTCTTTTTCTTTTAAAAAAAATATTTTTATTCACAATTAATGACGCAGACATAAAGTTATTGTGAAGTGCATTGTCTAGATCTAGACAACCAACTTCACATTGTCCTTGTCATGTCATTGTCATGTCAACTTCATACTTTATTTCAAATAAATATGTTTCACAATATTCAACCAAGAAAAATCTTCACTAATGAATAAGAAAGTACACCAACTACTTTCTAGCTTCACTAGCCGATCCAACACACAACAACTACTCAATTAAAACTTGAAACTTTGAGAATCCTCTATCCTTTGTTGAATGATTGCCCCTTTTTATGTCAACCTAATCATTTGAGCAATCCTGGCCGTACAAATTGAACCAACGATGAAAGCTCCTTTTGGGAATACCTATATTAGATTAGATGCTGAAAATCGGCACATATCGACGATATACCGGGGATATGGTACTGCTGGTATCTGTCCCGTCCTCTCTTCGATACTGCTCTGATAGTTCGTAGTACAACTCCAAATGAACTACTTTTGCCTGGTGGTAGTATTTTCTTCCAGTTTTGTGTCTCTTGAAAAAGCTAGCTGCACCACTTGTGTTTCAACAGGTTAGCCTCTCCTTAGAATCCGTAGTATAGCTCATTAAGGAGAGGTTATCTCTCTCGGTCGACAACGGCGGCAGCACAATGACTAGCTCGGGGGGGGGGGGGGGGGGGGGGGGGGGGGGGGGGGGGGGTGGGTTTCATGGTGGGGTTTTATGGCAAAGGGAACTTCCGGCTACGGCAAAAAGGGCAAAGATTTGTTGATGCAATTAACTATTTGGATGGTTCTATTGTGTTAGTTTAAAAACTTGAGTAGTGCTACGTTGTCCGTAGGTAGGTCTGGACCGTAGTCCTGACCCGCGGGTCACATGTTGCATGTGTTAGAAATTGCTAGTACTTCACTTCTGAGTTCAGCGAAGTTGAAAATGTCGTCGAGGCTTGAATCGTGCATTTAGCAGCACTTTCCTTAAAGTGTTTCGGGTACTCCGGTAACGTCTTGGAGTCAGCACGCCAGAACACCCAGGATAAGACAACCTTCTGCCGGAGGTTCACCAGACGTTGTGAGACACCAGCGTGGGGAAGAACACCTTTCTGAAAAACTTTGGAAGAGAAAAGAAAGAGAGAATGAATACTGAGATTCTGTGTGTTTTAGACTCAGAGATCTGTAGTATATATAGATGGATTCGTGTTGTTTCGTGAAGTCGCGACCCTTCCGAAACAACATTTATTCACCTGTTCGCAGGTTCATTCACCCCTTCGTCTGTCTGGGCCGCAAAAATGGGCTGCAAAAAATAGAAATTCTCGGGACGAGAATCGCCGCGAGGAGCCCGAGTCTACGCCGCTCGCCCGATGCTACGTTGCACAAGTGCACAAGTGCGTCTACAATGCGCCACTATCGCCTCTACGCTCGAGCCCGTACCCGAGCCGGACAACACCGGCTACATTTTCACGAAGAAGATAAAACAACAACCAATGGTCACCCACTAGCAACCCTTTGGTTGTTGCACACTCCTCATGAGTGCACATACCTATTTAAGCACCCTCGAACCTTTCTCTCTTTTCGATGTGGGACTAAAGTCCCTTCTCTTTCCTCTTTATCCTTATGAATAATAAATGGAATTAATAATTCCAACAATTCCCCCACTTGTTCCATAAATGATGGAAAGAAATTTCAGAATACATCACTTAAAGAATGTTAATACAGTTAGGTATCTTTCGATTTGAACCTAACCTTAGTAGATGCAACACAAGATTTTATCGGAATCTCTGGTAGCTGGACTTTGAACCAGTTATTCCTTGTGATAAATTCGGTGTTACTTTACACACATTCTTTTGTAGTTCTTCGCCTACATCTCTCGCTTAGCACTGTTAATGGCCATGTGCTGATCCTGTCTCGTGAATTTTTTATAAGATAAACTTCAGATCTTACTGAGACGGCACCATCTCTAAATTCATATAGGTGAAGTTCTTTCAGTATCTCTGTTGCTTTACAGATACATGTTAACATTACTGAACTTCATTAAGAGTTTTATAAACTCAACCCTCAAATTGCAACAGTCGACATTATCATGTCGTATACATCCAAATCAACAGTTTGTTGTTACCCATTGAATCTAAGGTTAAGGTTTTTTTAACATTAGATTGTGTTGCCACTGTTGTTGGAACTCTTACTCAAGGAGTTTCAATTCCATACCTCTCGAGGTAGATTTTACTAAATTCCTAGCTAGTGGTTTAGTAAAGGGATCAGCTAAATTATAGCTGGTACGCACATACGTAAGAGAAATAATTCCATCTTTGATCAATTTTCTTACATAGGTATGTCTTAGACTTATATGTCTAGACTTTCCATTATACACTTCGTTGTAGCCTCTTACTAGAGTAGCTTGACTATCGCAATGTATTGACACTTTTGATACATTGTCCTTAGCCAGCGGAACTTCTAATAGAAGATCCCTCAACCACTCAGCTTCTTGTCCTGCAGAAGCTAGAACCACAAACTCTGACTCCATGGTCGAATGGGTAATGCACGTTTGTTTCTTGCTCTTCCAAGAAACTGCCCCTCCGGCAAGCGTAAATACCCAACCTGTCGTAGATTTGTTATCCCCGACACTTGATATCCAACTAGTGTCGGTATATCCTTCTAATATGGCAGGAAATCTACCATATTGTAATCCAAGATTCTTGGTTTTCAAAAGATAACCAAAAATTCTTCCGATAGCCCTCCAATGCTCATTATTAGGGTTGCTAGTAAATCTACTCATTTTACTAACTGCAAATGCTATATCAGGTCTTGTACATTGCATCAAATACATAAGACATCCAATAGCACTTGCGTATTCTAATTGAGCGACGACTCTTCCAGAATTCTTTTCTAGTTTAACACTTGGATCAAATGGAGTGTTCACTTCTTTGAACTTTAGGTGTTTGAACTTGTCTAGCACTTTCTTAATATAGTGCGATTGTGTAAGTTCAAAACCTCCACTATTTTGTATTACTTTGATCCCCAAAATAGTGTCAACTATTCCAAGATCTTTCATCTTGAATGTGGAAGTTAGAAACCTCTTCGTTTCTGTAATTCCACTCATCTCGTTGCTAATGATCAACATATCATCAACGTAGAGACAAAGAAATATCACGATATTTTCATATACTTTAGTGTATAAACACTTATCACAAACATTGTGAACAAAGCCATTAGAAATTATGACTGAGTCAAATTTCTGATGCCACTGCTTTGGTGCTTGTTTTAGTCCGTACAAGGATTTAACAAGTTTGCATACCTTTTGTTCATTTTTCGGGAGATGAACCCTTCTGGTTGCTCCATGTAAATCTCCTCATCGAGATCTTCATTTAAGAATGCCGTTTTGACATCCATCTGATGAACATTAAGATGATGCAATGAAGCTAACGCAAACAATATTCTAATTGTAGTCGTTCTTGCTACTGGTGCATATGTGTCAAAATAATTAATTCCTTCTCTTTGTCGAAATCCTTTGGCTACTAGTCTAGCCTTGTAGGTGTTTAAAGTACCATCACTATGATACTTTCTCCTGAACATCCACTTACATCCAATAGGTCTTGACCCTTTGGGCAGATCGACAATTTCCCAAGTGTGGTTAGATATTATCGAATCCATCTCATCTTGGATAGTATCTTTCCAAAAAGATGAGTCCCGCAAAACTATTGCTTCCTTAAAGGTTTTAGGATCATCTTCCACCTGAATAAAGGAATCTTTCGAATAAATTTCTCTGTATTTCCTTCTACTAAGTAAAAAGAAATTAGTTGAGAATCTATTTCGTCAGATCCTAGATCCTTAGCCTTTCGAACTCTCTTGCTGATCCGAAGCTCGGATCGTTTTTCAACTAACCGTGAAGAGCTCTCCTCATGAGACTCTTCATCAGCAGGAATCTCGGAATCCTTATTCTTAGTAATAAGGTTCTCGAAAGTTTTTACATCTCTGGATTCGACAATAATGTTAGACTCTAAGTTTAAAAGTTTATATGCCTTACTATTGGCAGCATAACTTACAAAAGCACTTTTGATTCCACGAGGACCTAATTTGGTCCTTTTAGGATTCATGTTTTTGTAATAAGTTATGCACCCCCACACTCTAAAATAACTGATATTAGGCTTACGGCCTTTCCATATCTCATATGGTGAAATACCAGTTTTCTTCAAAGGAATTCGGTTCATTATATGACATGCAGTAAGTAAAGCTTCTCCCCACAAACTAAATGATAATTTAGAATGCATTAGCATTGCATTTATCATTTCTTGATATGTTCTATTTTTTTTCGGCTAGTCCGTTCTGTTGTGGTGTCTGTGGTGCAGAACATTCGTGAATAATACCGTTCTCTTCACAGAAGGTATTAAATTCAAAAGAAAAGTATTCACCACCTCTATCACTTCTTAGTATTTTAATGTTTCTACCAAGTTAATTTTCAACCTCTGATTTATATATTTTAAAAGCATTAAAGGCTTCATCTTTATGCTTTAATAAATATACATATGTAAATCTAAAGCAATCATCAATGAAGGTAATAAAGTATTTATTACCTCCTCGAGATAATGTGCCATTAATTTCACATAAATCAGAGTGAACTAAATCTAGTAGGTTGGTATTACGCTCTATACTGTGAAAATATTTTTTAATTATTTTGGATTTTGCACAAATTTTACACTTATCTAAGTCTTCAGAATTGCATAAAATTAATCCAGATTTAATTAATCTTTTCATAGTGCTAATACCTATATGCGCTAATCTACTATGCCATAAAGTAGAGGACTCAATCATGTAAGCAGAAGTAGAAACTTTATTGATATTATTTTCAATGATACAAAGTTTGATCATACCCTCATCGGTATATCCCTTTCCAACAAACACACCATTATGGGTCAAAATTAATTTGTCCGACTCAAAGACAAATTTTATTCCTGGTTTACCCAACAAAACTCCACTGACGAGGTTCCTACTCATATCCGGGACGTGAAGTACGTTAGTCAGAGTTACTTTATTTCCGGAAGTGAATTGGATTTCCACATCACCTGTTCCCACGACCGTTGAGTGTTCTTCATTTCCTATCTGAACTTCTTGTCCATCATTGACTTCAGAATAGGTCTTGAATGCTGCTTTGTCGTATGAAACATGAACGGTAGCACAAGTATCGTACCACCATCCTGAGTCTTCCCTTTGACCGTCATGAGTTTGCTCACCGTAGCAATTATGTCATCTGTCTCAGTGAGATTTACCTCGCTGTTTTGGGTCTTTCGAACCCGACAATCTCTGGCATAATGTCCTGCTTTGCCACACACAAAACAGCCGGTCTTGGGTCCTTTGGCGGTGCTGGAGTTCTTGAACTTTTGTTGGTCCTTCTTAGGACCGAGAAAGTTCTTCTTTCCTGCAGGCCTCTTGCCTTTCGCGCTCATCGCGTTAGTTTTAGAAACTCCGTTGTTCTCGGATTTCTGTCTTTCCTTCGATTCGAAGGTGTTTTTGAATTTGTTCCAGTGAGAAATCCTCAGAGTTGTGAAGTAGTTTCTTCCGATAACTATTCCAAGATGCTGAAAATTTAGTAATTATAGCACCAATTTGGAATGATTCCGGAAGTTCTATCTTTACTGTCCTGAGTTTATTGACTAGAACTTGTAGTTCGTGTACTTGGGCGAGTATAGGCTTTGTATCAATCATTTTGAAATCAAAATACTTTGATATAAGAAATTTTTTTGTACCTTCTTCTTTTGCTCTGAATTTGAAATCCAGAGCCTTCTAGATGTCAATCGCCGAAGAATTTTCTGTATAGAGGTCGTACAGTCTGTCCGACAGGGTGTTCAGAATGTGACCACGGCACAGCAGTTCGTCCTCTTTGCGCTTTTTGCGTTCTGCCTTGACTGCATCAGAATCTGCTGGAGTGGGTTCTGAAACAGGTGGCAGATCTGGGTCGAGGACGTAGTAGATCTTCAGCGCCGTCAGGAGGAAGATCATCTTGTTCTGCCAGCGTGTGAAGTTCGTCCCGTCGAAGCGATCCAGTTTGACTAGATCCTGATTCATGACTTTGATGCTCAAGATTGCAGCCTCGGACGCCATTATTTGAAACACTTTAAGATTGTTAGAAATTGGTAGTACTTCACTTCTGAGTTCTGTGAAGTTGAAAATGTCGTCGAGGCTTGAATCGTGCATTTAGCAGCACTTTCCTTAAAGTGTTTCGGGTACTCCGGTAACGTCTTGGAGTCAGCACGCCAGAACACCCAGGATAAGACAGCACGTTGCCTAAGTGCACAAGTGCGTCTACAATGCGCCACTACGCCTCTACGCCCGAGCCCGAGCCGGTGTTGTCACATTTTCATGAAGAAGATAAAACAACAACTAATGGTCACCCACTAGCAACCATTTGGTTGTTGCACACTCCTCATGAATGCACATACCTATTTAAGCACCCTCGAACCTTTCTCTCTTTCCGATGTGGGACTAAAGTCCCTTCTCTTTTTTTTTCATCCTTATGAACAAAATGTAATTAATAATTCGGAGGGGGGGGGGGCACGAATGCAGACAAGTCCTTGCATCTCTTATGTATTGGAATAAGTCCCTTAATCCTTGTCATTTGCTTACAAGTCCCTCATTATTAACAATTGACCCCCTCTCTCAATGTCAGTCAAAATTTATATGCCAAAACGTCTTGGACTCCCCCATCTTCTTCCTCCTTGACAAGTGAGTTACGTGTCCCCAAATGACACTTAAATATTGAACTCATCGCTACAATTAGTATTTGAATTAGATCTTGTGTTCATCTTTGTGTGCTAGGCCTAGTTTAGCCATGAACCAAGTGCCAAAAGGACCAGATGCACAAGCATTACTGTTCCATATCAATCGTGTCCACAGTGAACAAAAGCATCTCTGTAAAGAAACAAATTGTTACAGTTGCAACTGCAGTTGCTTCAGGAACAAATTCCTATTGCAGCATAATGGCACCTTCAACAAAATTCTGACTGTGCTACTGAAAAAGCTTACATAAACAGTATCCTTGCATTGTTTCATGTAAGCCCTTTTTGGCATTAAATTAAAAACGAACATAAATGCCAAAAAGGGCTTACATGAAGCAATTAGGACTAGAAACGGGAAACTACTTCAAGGTGACCATTCCTACATACTCTATTCTCTCTGTCATAGTTTGTAGTATCGGCCGATACCGATACAATTTGGCATGTCCCGGTAGGATACCGCAATTTGGCATGTCCCGGTACGATACCGATCGATACCGACACTGGGGGCCCTTTTTCAATCAATTTGGCAAAAAAAAAAAAAAAGAAGTTTGAACGACAATCAACAATGGAGTAAAAGCTTACTAAGGTTATAAAAGCATGTAAAAAAAAAACTGATCTATCGTAGGTAAACAACCAATTGGCTACTACTATTCATCTGATTCCAAAACTAATAAGAATCAACACATAAAATACTTAAAATTATCACTAAATATGTAAGATATTTTTTTTCTAAAATTTTAATAATTTATTAATAATTATTTAATTTTTGATACCAAATTTTTTGATATTATAGTCCGAAATCGTCAATATTGTCGATACCATCAATCCCGATACTCATAGGAAGGTTAAGATACCGCTATTGATATCGATACTGCAAATTAACCTTGCCCTTTGTGTGAGCACAGCAAATCACCTCGTGAAGCTTTTGGAATCCCTTTATCAGGTTGTTGTATGGCTTGAGAGTACCTGCACCTCTCACTACCAAAATACAGGCAAATAGCGACTGAAAATTAGCGACGACGTAATCAGTCGCCAATTAGCGGCCGACAAGCGACTTACGGGCGACGGATTTTTTCACTTAATTTTTTTATAAGTTTAGCGACGGATCAGCGACCATTTAGCGACGGAATATGTCAACCGACTGATTAGCGACAGATATATACGTCGCTAAGCTGCTGTAAATGGCGAAAAGAAGGATTAATTTTTATTCTAAATTTTTTTTTCATAAAGGTAGCGACTAACGAGCGACTACTTAGTAACATTTCCATGTAGCGACGGCGTAGCGACGAAAAATTTCCGTCGCTAATTTGCTGTGAAAATTCGAAAGTTACTTAAATTTTAAAAAATATCCAATCTCTCTCTCACTCTCAAAATCCTTCTCTCTCCTCCCCTTTCTCCCCCGTCCCCCGACCGGCGATCACCCCCCCCCCCCCCCCGACTGCGGTCCCCTCCGACGACCCCCCTCCGACGGCCCCCTCCGGCACCTCCCCCACTCCGACCCCCTCTCTCTTCTCCTCCTCCGATCGAACCCCCTAACCACCCCCTCTTCTCCTCCTCCGTCGAGCCCCCACCTCCGGCGACCAACTCCCTCCGGCGTGCTCCCCCACTCCGTCCCACCCCTCTTCTCCTCCTTCGAAATCACGTATACCCTTCCTCTTCTCCTCCTCCGTCGTGCCCCCCTCCGGCGACCACCCCCTCCGGCGACCACCCCCTCCGGTGTAATGCTCCGTCCCGCTCAGTCAATCGGAGGAATCGGAACGTCGACGGCGTTCGGACTTAGCCTTGCAACGGCTACTCGAAGACATTTGTCACCCCCAGTTTTCAGAAACAGGGATATTTTTGTCATTTTATATTTTTGAATATTTTTAAAATTTATTTTATTATTTATGATATTATTTTGGGGTTGGAATTTATTTTATTATTTATGATATTGTTTTGGGGTTATTTGAGTCGGGTTCGAATTTCAACTCAATCCGACTTGAAACGGAAACCCGGGGGTAGTTTGACTCTAGTGGGACCCACATACTAGTTAGGCATGGCCCACATGATATTAATTTTAGTTAGTAGTTAGACTAATTATTTATGGATAGGTTTAGTTTAATTAGAGACTTAAAACTAGACTAAATTGACCTCAACCTTTAACCCATTCCTAATTTAAATCAAATAGATTAGTGGAGGGCATTTTCGACATTCAAATAGGGGACAAATCATCCTTTTTGGGAAGCCACCTATGGGGGGGATAAGGAGTGAGTCACTCCTTCATTCATTTGTTTTCATCCACTTTCTCTCTCTTGTTCTTCCCCAAATTAATTTAGAGATGAACCTCCATTGATTTCATCTCCAAATCAACCCTTTCTTCCACCAAATCTTCTTAATTTCTCCTCTACTCCATGGTTAGAGGGTGCTAGCCAAGTTTGGGAGGATTCGGAGCTCGTTCGTGTCCTTTTAGAATCTCTACGTGTCGGTGTCGTGTCGGAAGGATTTTCCTTTGAATCTCTCTCCCGGAAGGTATAATCTCTCCTCTAATCCATCCCTACATGCATATAGAAATATTTTAAACCCATAGGAATGACCCCCATGGTTGTATCTCCATTTGTGTCCATTTTGTGTCCATTTTGTGTCCATTTGGAGGTCATAGGAGTGTCCTTTGTGTTGTGGTTGTGTCCATGTGGGAAAACCCTAAATTTGGACACACTATGTGTTGTTGTTATGTATGAATGAATTATTACATATTTAATCTCATATTTTTGTATTGGAGATGTGTTCTATAGTGTCTCATATATATATATATATATTAGTGTAGAGAGTGAGTTCTTGATATATTATGTTATATACTTGTGTTTCTTTTGTCCCAAACTACCTAAATTCGTCATAATATTTATCCACATTTTTAGTAGCAATAGCAACTTAGAAATGTCATAACTTTTAGCTTAAAATTCTGATTTATCTTTCGTTTTTTTTAAAAGAACCGTATCAAAGTTAGCTTTACAAATATATATTTTAATAAGCCAAATTCGTTCTGAAACTTTCTGTAAAATTATTTGAGTGTCAGCTGTACGAAAGAAGAACGCGTTTCGGTGTTTTTGCGATTCCGGGAGCTTCCGGACACAAAAATGCGATCCGTTTAAAGTTTCGGAAAGCTAACATAAAGATCTATAACATACTTTAATTCTAGAATTTAATGAATGCTTAATTTGTACAGTATTGATTTTAAGTAGAAGATTACTATACGACATATGCATTTTGTGTACCTTGTATGTACAAATATGTATGTATGCATGTATATATATATGTGTGTGTGTGTGTGTGTGTTAAGAGAATATAATATAATATAGAGTATGCATAAATGATATAATGTATGAAAGTATATAATGTATTCAAATATGTATGTATAGGTGCATGAATGAATGAATGAATGCGATGCATGAATGAATGGATGAAATGAAAGCATGTGGGTAATGCAAGGTATTGAAACATGTATGCAAGTATCCATATGTAAGTAAGTAACATAATCAAGTATGAATGTATGCTATATATGAATGCCAACATGATAGGAATGTATGATGCCATATTAGCACTTAGCACCATGTTCATATGTTAAAACCCCCTTCTACATGTTGACAGTAACCCCAAGCATGAATACACATAAAACCTACTTACTGTTATGAGTAAACCCTTTGATGTATAAATAAACCCTTTTTGTTATGATTAACACCCACACACACATATGCTAAACATATACTTTACATGTTATTTCTTCTATGTGACACAATGAACCCTTGCTAAATGTTATCCTTCTAACATAATACCCTCACACTTGAACACATTGTACTGCTATGTACACATTGCCATATCCACATTCATGTATCACTCTCTCCTTGTCTTTATGCACCTTGCTTGTAATAAAAATATATATGAATATATATGTAATGTGTGTTTGATAACTTGTGTAGCTTTGTGATTTTGTGTGAGTGTTAGTCTGGGCTTGGTTAGGCCTAATGAGACTTGTTAGTCTAGGTTTAGACCTAGTACTGCCTAGTTAACCTAATTTGACTAGTACGGTTGACCAGAGTTGACCAAGAGTTGACTTTGACCTAGAATGACCTAGAATCATGTAGAATGTATAGTAGAGCTTTATTTTACCATTTTGGACTTGTTGTGACTTGTGCTGTTCTAAATAGGAGCCAGACACCTTGTAACCTGTGTTGCTTTAAATAGGACTCTGTGGCTTCAGTTGGACCCCCTATACTTATCAGCTGTTCAGGTTATCAGGCGAGTACATTCTCTGATCGTTTCATACTTGTCACGAATTATATTCTCGTTCTAGACTACTTTTACTTGATGCTGTCACGTTATCATCACGGATTGGTACTATACGAATCTCTTCTTGGGATGTTACCCCCTTAGCGGGCGCATCGGATACTTTATGACATGTGTTTCATGTACATCATGTATTCCTTACTTCTGCGTTATTCATGTACACTCATGTTCTCTCATGTTCTTTCATGTACGTTCATGTAATCTCATGTTCTTTCATGTACGCTCATGTTTCCTTATGTATTTCTTGTATAACCAAAACATCATGTCCGTAACGTAACTTGAATAGATCCTTTTGTATTGATTGTAGGTAGGGGTGAGTATAAATGGTCATGTGATTTACCCATCATGTACACTCTGTTACTTTTCATGTTCATCATGTACAACCTAAGCCAATTACATGCCATTTCGTACTCTAAATCACTAGTCACTTACAGTTCTTACTTATCATGTATATATTTCCAGTTATCAAATATCTCTCCTATTTTCATGTACATCTTCTTACAGCGTTTCATGTATCTTACTCTATTGCCTGCTTTATATTTCCTGACATGATATGAACTGCATGAGATGTATTGTACTCGCTCCTGTCCTGACTGGACCTGTTGATAAATTTTACAGATGGCCTGGGATTGCCTGCTAGCCTAGAGGAGACACAGTAGAGGTTGTTTAGATAGTTATTTCATTTTGTCTGGAGTTGTATTTACTTTGTGGATTATTGTATTTGAGTTTTGAGATGTATTTCTGGATTTATGTATCTTAGACACTTAGACTTCTATCTCCTGTATCTCTTTTGGATTTCATGTTTTATCTATCTTTATCATGCTCTACCTTAGATGCGATTGAGACTGTATCTGCTATGTTACCCCCATTCGGGAAGTATAAATTGCTTAGTATTATTTTGTTAGATGATGTGACCTAGGACAGCATTCTACCGCCGACACCGCGGCGTAGGCTAGGTATTGTTACGTTCTCGTGCCCTTACTCTAGGGTGCGGATCGTGACAACATTACTCGGTCGAGGCGACCGCTCGCTCAGGTGGGGTAGTTTCGGTGAACTTGTCTCATCTTTGTCTTCACATAATAAATTGTATATTTTCAACTTGCACAATAGGCTTGAAAATATAAGAGACGAATCCACATAGCTAAAGAGAATAATCCCGACGGGTCGAATTGAGTTAGAATATGGAAAGGTCCAACGGTCGGCTTAGAGTTGGTGCACGGCGTGCTTTGAAAATGATACTCGATCCTTCGTCCCGTGGCTTAGGAGAAGGAAAGTTGGTTGAGTAGGCGAAGTTATGAACGTAGCCTAAGTCATAGACGTCGCCCGCATAAATGCTTCATAAAGCATGCACGGTCCTATCGTCCAAGGCTTGGCATAGCCTTGGCTTGCCCCATGAGTTAAGTTGCGTTGCACGGTTTATGACATAAGTCTAGGCACCCAAATAACTTGGTCGTTCAGAAGTCGAACGCGTGCACGGCACGTTCCCCCGATGCAAGGCTTGACGCAGCCTTTGCTCGTCAAGTTGTTGCAAAGTAAGTTAGACAAGTTATGTTAGGCTATCAGAGTGGTAGCAAGCATGGTACTATGAGTTCTACGGTTGAGGATAACCACATAGTCTTACGGTCTCAAGGTCCGTCATATAAAGTATGACTTGGGCGATAGCGTCACATAGACAGAAGTCGATTTGAGGCACGATGCACGGACTTAGTATTTAGGACATGAACCACGGTTGATTTAATGAGTTTTGGAGAAAGGACTATATCGAATAGGCATTTAGTTGAATAAAATGATATGGATATATGGAAAGAATGCTCGCGACCGTGGGTCGGCGAGGGGTCTCAAGGATAGAAGTCTTGAATTTGGTTTTGAAAGAGATGGTAACACTGGAAGAAGAATGACTGTATGAGACGTCAGTTCGAGTCGAGTCTTGCATGGTCATTGGACAACTTGTCGACAAGGAGGAGTTTCCACGAGCGGCAACCCTGTGCGCCATGGGACCGCGTCATTCCGGAGGAAAACAGGTATAGCCGTAGCTGGACGAACCGCTCGGGTTATTCGAGAACTTTCAACGGGGCTAGCTACTTGCGTTGAAAGGGTCGCCGAATAGCAAGGCTATAGTCCATGATAGCTTGTGATGTTAGTGACCAATTCATATAGATGGGTCGACACGAGCGGCAATCCGCGTGTGTGCCTTTGAATTTAGTCTAGTTGAATGTGTGTATGATTGGAACACAAAATGTTTGGGCCTAATGATTGGCTGCAACGTAGGCGGCATGCTTCGGCACGAATGTGACATCGAGTCTTATGTTGTCGGCATATAAGTTGCATGTTATGATTGAGTTGTCTTGAGTTTAAGTCAGAAAATGCCGCAAGGCAAAGTTGGTCGAGTGACACTTAGTTCACAAGTTGGATGGGTCAGTTGATGATTTAGTAGCAAAGGGCCGCGAGGCGGCGATATGATTGAGTCTCTTTTGAGTTACGAGGCACGGCCTCAATAAGGACTTATAGCACGATCACACGGGAATGAAATCTTATCGCGTAGTTACGTCTCTGATTTTAAGCCGTAAGGCAAGCACGACTTGATAGGTTAACGTTGTTGAGTTGATGTTGCATTGCAAGCACGAAATGGTCTTGAGACACAAAATAGGCCAAGGCGTCTGTCCTAAAATCGATCCTAAGAAAAGAGTAGAAAGACAATCATAAAGGGACTATGTTACACACAAAGTAAATTAATGTGTTGGTTTTGTATGGGTGGGAGAGGAGTTCATTCCACCAGTACAGTTGAGTACTGACACCCACATAGTTTTCATGTGCAGGCACAGACAGAAGCTCGTGGCGCGGAGCTCGCTTGGATGCGTCGAGGCACAGAGTTCCTTGGCGATTCGAAGCATGCGGTCGCATGGAGTCAAGACTTATACGGGATATAATGTATGGGTGTTACCTTCCAAAGCATCTGTCACGCCCCAGAACCAGAATACTGGAGAGCGGGGGCAGACATAGCCAGCTACGTATATTGAAATGGATTCCATCTCGCTATACGGTCACGGCTGTCTAGATACATGAGGGTTTATCTACAAGCCAGCAGTCTCTTAAGGTCATAAACAGCCTATTGTCTCAATCACAAGCAAGTAAATAAAAGTTACAAGATGTATGATCATTAAATATACAATAGTAAGGCGTTCCAAACATTACATATTCAGCTGATCATGAAGCTAGTCGTTACAAAATGTCAGGACTAGCAAGAGTTTAGTCATACATGATCAACCCTAGGATCTGTTAATCATGTTACAGCCCGTAGGCAGACAGTAAGTAAATACAATCGAGCTAAACAGGTGCTCGTCGGCTAAACGCCTCAAAAGAATATTTTTACAATAAAGTGGGAGAGCAAAAATAAACCCACTCGTTGCCCGGGTTACGTCTGGTATTCACCATCGGGCTGGAAAAGCGGTGGATCCTCTGGAGCTGCTCCGAAATCTGGCCATACAAAACCAGCTGGGTCAGATCCCAGAAAGAGCAAGTGCCACAAAGGAGGCTTCACTTAGGAACTAAAACCAGCAATCATCACAAGAGAATAAATAAATAAGTAGTAAGAACTGGTAAATAAAGATAACACACCAGGATGATATACGACGAGATAACCATGGAACTATTCAGATTATCAGGTTACAACCCGTAAACCAAACAAGGACCGGGGTCGTAACCCTTCGTCTGAACAGAACTTAAAATTCTCACCATTTATCGGTAAAATAAATACAGGCATTCTGGAACAGGATCAGGACAAGGCTAGACAGGTTAGACTCCATTCAATCATATCACGGCCAAGCAAGAATTACGGCTTAATACTTTAACTAACTAGGGTTGTCACAAGCCTAATTACTAACAAGATGCAGTGAGATTATTCCACAGCCACAAGCCCTGCAGACTATCCAGGCTACCCAGGTCGAAATTAGGGGTTGAATTCAGGTGGGTACACCGTCCAGGAAACGTATGTACCCTTAAGTGGCTTGAAAGGTGCAACACATGACAGTGTGCTGGAAATGTGTCCTACTCGACGGCAGGCTACAGATCCCAGGCGCGCCCAGGTAACGGGATTGCCTGTAGCTGGGAAATCTCTTCATGACTAATATGTTAATCTAGTTATTAACCTTAGTCCATTTCAATAGGTACTCCTGACCGTGGTACTCAGGAGCTCCCTCCCTAGACATGATGCAAGACAGGACTGGATTATTTGTACAAGCACAATCACCCACGGTGTCCAGGATTAATTAATACGAGTCATGTCATGTCAGGTAGCCGTCGCAACAGCTTATCAGATATATCATGTCAGGTTTATCATGTCAAGTGTTCTTGTCAGGAGTACGCCACGACGGGCCACTATCAGGTCATGTCAGGTTTTCTTGTCAAAAGTGTACCACTACGGGTCACTATCATGTCATGCTCAGGTATCATTTCCAAACATATTAAACAAATCCATGATTATCAAGTTCATGACAAAAGGCGTAAGGATATAAAATGGACGTAAAATATCTAAGAAAATATCAATATTCAGGGCTATAGAAGAGTCATGCGGTTAAGTCATATGCGGTCAGGAAAGGGTAGAATCATGCGGCCCAATTAGGAGGACGCATGCGGCCAGGGTCACTGAATCACATGCGGCCAAGACAAGGGGGCGCATGCAGCTGAAAGTGCAAGGGCGCATGCGGCTCCAAGACGTTGGGCCTCATGCGGCCAGCGGAAGTGGAGTTCATGCGACTGGGTATAGAAGGAGGGGCATGCGGTTAAGTCAACATGGCTGCTATGCGGCTGAGAGTGAAAGGTACATATGCGACTGAAGGGGCAGGAACCTATGCGGCTGGGAGTAGGACTAGCTCCCATGCGGCAAGCAGGAAGGAAGGCTCCATGCGGCCAGGATGAATTGGACTTATGCGGCTCTCGGGGTAGGGGCACATGCGGTTATTGGGGAACCAAGCCTATGCGGTCCGTAAGTACTAGAGTTCATGCGGCTCAAGGATGAAGTCTTCATGCGGCTGGGTCAAGTAAGTCTCATGCGGCCAGCGGAAATGGCGCATGCGGCTGCAGAGTTCAGAACTTATGCGGCTGGGAATTGAGCGAGTTATGGGGCTAAGTGAGTCCGACTCTCATGCGGCTCAAGAACTTCCAGTCATGCGGCTGGATAGAACACTTGCCGCATGAATATTCATGCGGTCAAGTCAAGCACTGTTCATCTTCTCCAAAATTTCAGAGAAGAAGAACACCATGAGAGCCAAGTCCTCAAGCTCCATAACTCCATCATCCGGAGCCTAAATCCGAACTTCCATAGGTCAAAATAGGGTAGAACGAAATTCTCTACAACCTGGAACCATCAAAACTCGAAAATAACAAGATTTAGTAGATCAAAACCCAAGAAATCCAAAAATAATGCAAACTTAGATCTACAAGAATCTAGCCATGGAAATTAGAAAAGCCAAGTACTAAAGTGTTTTATAATGTAGTAAAGAAGAGAATGGAGCAATAAAATCAGAGTTCCTCCATGAAGCAAGTTGCACTTGCCTAGACCTCTCTCTCTACTCTCTGGTAGGTAAGGAAGTAATGAGGAAGAAGAAGATGAGATTAATGAAGAGAGAGAAAAGAATGGGCTAATAAATACAAATGGTGGTGGTAGGTAGGGGGTTCACATTGGTTCATATTGAACCAAAAAAACCGAGCTAAGCCGAACCAAGTCAAGAAATAACCAAGCCAAGATACAAGCTAACAAGGAATCATGCAAATACAGAATAAAATACGTACACGTATTCCAGAAATACGTAATACGGACCACAAGCATTACAACTCTACCCACCTTAAAAGAATTCGTCCTCGGAATTTAATCAAGAGGCTAGAGGAGCAATGACAAGCTACATTAATCACATGCAAGCTATAACTAGGCAGACAATCAATCATGCAAGCAAGGAATCGAAGGTATGAGGCATAAGAAGACATTATACCTCACGAGTCAAACAAGTCGGGATATCGCGATCGGATATCATCCTCACGCTCCCACGTTGACTCCCCCAAAGAGTGATGACCCCAAGCGACTCGGACTAACTTGATAGTCTTGTTCTTGAGGATCTTCTCTCTCCGGTCCAATATAGACACGGGCCTCTCCTCATACGAAAGGTTGGTACCAACAACCAATTCCGAATGATCCAGGATGTGGCTCGGGTCCGGGATATACCGTCGTAATTGGGATACATGGAACACGTCATGCACCTCGCTTAGCGACGGCGGAAGAGCGAGACGATAGGATACATCTCCTACTCGCTCCAGAATGTCGAACGGTCCTATATACCTAGGACTAAGCTTGCCCCGTACGCCGAAACGAATGACGCCACGGTTAGGCGAAATCCTCAGGAATACATGATCGCCGACCGAAAACTCGAGAGAACGCCGATGAGAATCGGCCCAATGGCGCTGGCGATCTTGGACAACTCGAAGATGATCTCTGACTCTCCTGACCACTTCGACTGTCTGGGCAATCATTTCTGGACCAAGCATCTGCCTCTCTCCAACATCATCCCAGGCTAACGGGGATCTGCACTTTCTGCCATAAAGTGCCTCGAACGGTGCCATCTGGATACTGGCCTGGAAACTGTTGTTGTACGAGAATTCCACCAGGTGCAAGTGATCTTCCCACGAACCACCAAAGTCAAGTGTACAGGACCGTAACATATCTTCAAGAGTCTGGATCGTACGCTCCGACTGGCCATCTGTCTGCGGGTGATATGCTGAACTGAACTGGAGACGAGTCCCCAAACTCTCTTGCAAGCTATGCCAAAAGTGCGACGTAAATCTAGAATCTCGATCCGAGGTAATACTGACTGGCACACCGTACAATCTGACAATCTGCCTGAGGTACATCTCCGCTAGCTGAGCCGTCGACTGACCAACTCTGAATGGAAGAAAGTGAGCCACTTTCGTGAGCCGATCAACTATAACCCAGATAGTATCTCTACCAGCTGGGGATCTAGGTAATCCGGTCACAAAATCCATGGTCACATGCTCCCACTTCCATTCTGGAATCGGCAAGGGCTGAAGAAGTCCGGCCGGTCTCTGATGTTCGGCTTTAACTTGTTGACAAACCAAACACCGAGAGACAAACTGAGCTATCTCCCGCTTAATACCATTCCACCAGAAGTGCTGACGGATATTACGGTACATCTTCGTACTGCCGGGATGGATGGAATACTGTGAACTGTGCGCTTCTGACATGATCTCCTGTCTGATATCTCTACTGGGTACACAAAGACGCTTACCGTGCCTAAGTGTACCATCCTCATGAATACATAACTCTGGTCTTCGTCCCGCCTCACACTCTGCTCTGAGTCGCTGAAGCTTGGAATCTGCCGACTGCGCCATCCGGATCCTCTCGACTATAGTGGACTGAACTTGCATACTGGCCATCAATGCCACACTGGAAGGGAGAACAACTTCTATACCCATCTTCTGAAGATCTGCTAACAGCTCTGGCTACACTGTTAGGAAATAAACGCCTGCTCTCCTGCTCAATGCATCTGCAACAACGTTGGCCTTCCCAGGATGATACTGCAAGTTGACATCATAATCCACAAGAAGCTCCAGCCACCTTCTCTGACGCATGTTAAGATCCTTCTGGGTGAAAACATACTTCAGGCTCTTGTGGTCGGTAAAAATCTCCACCCTATCTCCATACAAATAGTGCCTCCACAACTTAAGTGCAAACACTACCGCTGCCAGCTCCAAGTCATGGGTTGGGTAATTCCTCTCATGATCACGAAGTTGTCGAGACGCATAAGCTATTACCTTCCCATGCTGCATCAGAACACATCCTAAGCCTCTGCCTGAAGCATCACAGTACACTGAGAATCCTCCGGTCCCATCTGGAAGCGTGAGAATAGGAGCTGTTATCAATCCTCGCTTCAACTGCTCAAAAGAACTCTGGCATTCTGCTGTCCAAGAAAACTGTGCATCCTTGCGGGTCAACTGCGTCAATGGCGCTGATATCCGAGCAAAATCTGAAACAAACCGCCGGTAGTAGCCGGCCAATCCAAGGAAACTATGAACTTCTGCAACGGTGCTGGGCACTGGCCATGACTCAATAGCCACAATCTTCTGGGGATCCACTTCTACTCCTCCTCGAGTGATGATATGACCCAAGTACGAAATGCGATCGAGCCAGAACTCGTATTTACTGAACTTGGCATATAACTGGTGCTCTCTGAGGATCTGAAGAACCACACGGAGATGCTGCTCATGTTCTGCCTCACTCTTGCTGTAGACCAGGATGTCATCCAAGAACACAATCACAAACTGATCCAAGTAAGGCATGAAGATGCGATTCATGAGGTCCATGAATACGGCCGGCGCATTGGTTGCTCCAAAAGGCATAACGAGGAACTCCCAATGCCCATATCTTGATCTAAAAGCCGTCTTCGGGATGTCCTGCTCTCTGACTCTGATCTGATGATAACCTGATTGTAAATCAATCTTCGAGAATACTGATGCCCCCTTGAGTTGATCAAACAAGTCATCTATCCTCGGAAGAGGGTATCTGTTCTTGATTGTCACTGAGTTCAAGGTACGATAATCAACACATAACCTGGACGTACCATTCTTCTTTTTCACAAGAAGCATCGGGGCTCCCCAAGGCGATCCACTAGCACGAATAAATCCCTTGGTTCTGAGTTCCTCAATCATCTTGTACAAGATCTCCAACTCTGAAGACGCCATCCTGTAGACTCTCTCTGACACTGGGGCTGTCCCGGGAATCAAGTCTATAGTGAACTCAATCTCCCGCTCCGGAGGCATACCTGGAAGTTCTTCTGGGAAAACATCTGGGAACTCATCCACTATCCTGGGCAACTGTACTGCTGCTACTGCCATCCGCAATATCGGAGGAGAAGGCTCAACCTCGCCTCGAGAGAAAGAAAACTCTGGCTCTCCTGGAATGCTAAAAACAACTCTGCCAATGTGGCAGTCTATTCTAGCATACTGGTTCCTCAACCAATCCATCCCTAAGACCACATCATTATCGGCCATCGGGAATTCTATCAATCTAGCGGGGAACTCTCTACCGCTAACTACGATCCGACACGAGGAAAACACTCTATCTACTCCCACAAGTCCGTTACCAGTAAGTATATTGAGCCTTACTGATAATGACTCGGGCTCCAATCCTATCCGTGTCGCGAATCGTACAGACATAAAAGAATGCGATGCACCAGAATCAAATAAAGCTGAAGCTAGAAAGGAGTTGACGAGAATAGTACATGCCACTACCTCTCCTGGTGCCAATCCTTCCTCTGCGGTCATCACCATAGCCTGACCGTGCCCTCGGGGTGCTGGTCCCCTCTGCTGGAATCCTCGCTGCCTGCTCTGACTCAAGGCTTGGGCTTGTGCATGCTGCTGGGGGTTCTGCTGCTGGAACATCTGGGACTGAGGCGGCAAGGGCCTTGGTAATGGGTACTGCTGTTGCTGCTGGACCGGTGCTGGTCCTCTCATCGAAGAGCTGGAAAGGTTGGACGATGATGAACCACCCCTATTCGGGCAGGATCCAACCCTATGGTCTGCTGCTCCACAAGCCAGGCACAATCCCTGCGCCCTGCGACACTCTGCCACTATATGGCCTGGCTTTCCACAATAAGAACATCCCACTGCGGAAGACTGCTTCTGCTTCTGCTGCTGCTGAGGGTGCGTCGGGGTCGAATGCTGAACCGACGTCACTGAGGCCGCCCGCCTCGGAGCTCCAATAGTCAAAGCCCTGGCTGCCGGGGCTGGGGCTGAAGACTGATTCATCTGGCCGTGAGATCTCTTCCGACCTCCGACCCTATCCACAATCCTCTGGGAGGTATACTCATGCCTCCGGGCTGCTCTCAAGACTGCATCAAAAGTCTGATGCTCAAACTGTTCAACTGCCAACAAAATCTCCAGGTGAAGTCCCTGCTGGAATCGCTGGGCTCTATCATACTCGGTTGCCACCAAGGTGGGAGCAAACCGACTGAGTCTCGAAAACTCGGCCGCATATCCATCGACCGTCCTGCCTCTTTGCTTCAGATTGGTGAACCTGGTCTGCAGATCATACCGAGCCACGATATCAAAATACTTGGTCTGGAATCTCTCTCTGAATACTGCCCAAGCAATAGGTGTTGCTAATCCAACGGCCTGCGCTGCCCACCAGCTGCGGGCAAGATCTAACAACTGCAGGCGCACAACTGCCACCTTCTCGTTCTCTGGAGTCCTGGCTGCTTCTAGAACCACCTCTGTGTCCTGAAGCCATGCATCCGCCGCGATAGCATCTTCACTACCGTCGAAGAATGGAGGGTTCAAGCGCTTGAAGCTGTTGGCAGCGCTGTTACCCTGATGACTGCCTCTGGTCAAAGCATCCGCTACTGCCTGTTGCAAGGCATCTCCACGACGATCTTGAGAAGCTATCAAGGTCCTGACGAGTCCTACCAAAGTGTCGTCATCATGTTCTACAGGTTGAACTGGCTGGACTGGTGGCTCTCCGCCAGAAGGCACGACTCTGGAGGCTACTCCGGAATGCTGGGCTTGATCTCCAGGTTGCTGCTGGTCCGCGGGAGGTGCTCCGCCTCGCTGATCGGCCGGGTCAGGTACTATGCCGCTGAAGAAGACGACATAGAAAACAATAAGGAAGGACCAGGACAGAGCAACGATACAAGCATATGATCAGGACAAGAATCCAGGGATTCAGAAGATACGAGCAGAGATCAAGAACGAATACTGATTGAGACATCTATTCGGTAAACCTTCACATATCTTGATTTACAAGACCTGCACGGGCCACCACTTAAACCATGTCACGCCCCAGAACCAGAATACTGGAGAGCGGGGGCAGACATAGCCAGCTACGTATATTGAAATGGATTCCATCTCGCTATACGGTCACGGCTGTCTAGATACATGAGGGTTTATCTACAAGCCAGCAGTCTCTTAAGGTCATAAACAGCCTATTGTCTCAATCACAAGCAAGTAAATAAAAGTTACAAGATGTATAATCATTAAATATACAATAGTAAGGCGTCCCAAACATTACATATTCAGCTGATCATGAAGCTAGTCGTTACAAAATGTCAGGACTAGCAAGAGTTTAGTCATACATGATCAACCCTAGGATCTGTTAATCATGTTACAGCCCGTAGGCAGACAGTAAGTAAATACAATCGAGCTAAACAGGTGCTCGTCGGCTAAACGCCTCAAAAGAATATTTTTACAATAAAGTGGGAGAGCAAAAATAAACCCACTCGTTGCCCGGGTTACGTCGGGTGTTCACCATCGGGCTGGAAAAGCGGTAGATCCTCTGGAGCTGCTCCAAATCACATGCGGCCAAGACAAGGGGGCGCATGCAGCTGGAAGTGCAAGGGCGCATGCAGCTCTAAGACGTTGGGCCTCATGCGGCCAGCGGAAGTGGAGTTCATGCGACTGGGTATAGAAGGAGGGGCATGCGGTTAAGTCAACATGGCTGCTATGCGGCTGAGAGTGAAAGGTACATATGCGACTGAAGGGGCAGGAACCTATGCGGCTGGGAGTAGGACTAGCTCCCATGCGGCAAGCAGGAAGGAAGGCTCCATGCGGCCAGGATGAATTGGACTTATGCGGCTCTCGGGGTAGGGGCACATGCGGTTAGTGGGGAACCAAGCCTATGCGGTCCGTAAGTACTAGAGTTCATGCGGCTCAAGGATGAAGTCTTCATGCGGCTGGGTCAAGTAAGTCTCATGCGGCCAGCGGGAATGGCGCATGCGGCTGCAGAGTTCAGAACTTATGCGGCTGGGAATTGAGCGAGTTATGGGGCTAAGTGAGTCCGACTCTCATGCGGCTCAAGAACTTCCAGTCATGCGGCTGGATAGAACACTTGCCGCATGAATATTCATGCGGTCAAGTCAAGTACTGTTCATCTTCTCCAAAATTTCAGAGAAGAAGAACACCATGAGAGCCAAGTCATCAAGCTCCATAACTCCATCATCCGGAGCCTAAATCCGAACTTCCATAGGTCAAAATAGGGTAGAACGAAATTCTCTACAACCTGGAACCATCAAAACTCGAAAATAACAAGATTTAGTAGATCAAAATCCAAGAAATCCGAAAATAATGCAAACTTAGATCTACAAGAATCTAGCCATGGAAATTAGAAAAGCCAAGTACTAAAGTGTTTTATAATGTAGTAAAGAAGAGAATGGAGCAATAAAATTAGAGTTCCTCCATGAAGCAAGTTGCACTTGCCTAGACCTCTCTCTCTACTCTCTGGTAGGTAAGGAAGTAATGAGGAAGAAGAAGATGAGATTAATGAAGAAAGAGAAAAGAATGGGCTAATAAATACAAATGGTGGTGGTAGGTAGGGGGTTCACATTGGTTCATATTGAACCAAAGAAAACCGAGCTAAGCCGAACCAAGTCAAAAAATAACCAAGCCAAGATACAAGCTAACAAGGAATCATGCAAATACAGAATAAAATACGTACACGTATTCCAGAAATACGTAATACGGACCACAAGCATTACAGCATCCGCTGGCTCAAGACATGTATTGAGAGATGAGAGAGAGCTGAGTGACTTGTAATGTGAGCTTGAGTGAGCTTGAGAGACTTGTAATCTTGGCCTTGCGTCCCATTGTAACCTTTGTTTCAATATCAATAAAAGAGTGTTTTGCAATAACTTGTGTTTTGTTTCTAATTTCCGATGCTATTATTAAATGTCTCTGCATGGGACTTCTGTGCGACGACACCGTCGCAGCCGATGAAATCGGCCGTTATGGAACTCGTCTTGCACGAGCGCAATCTAGGCTCGTACGGCATTATGCCTTAGCGAGGATGATCGCTCCTACGGGATCGAGGCGTGACATCCGGCGTCCCCCCTCCGGCATCCCCCCCTCCGGCGCCCCCCCTCCGACGTCCCCCCTTCTCCGAGATCCTCTCCGTGACCAACCTCTTCAAGGTCCAAAATCCTAAACCCTAATTTGTATTTATTTTTATTTATGCTTTGTTTGTATTTTCTCAACATGTTCTAGGATTTCAATTTCAATTTCGTATTTGAAAGTTATCGGTATAGTAGTGGGTATAGTAGATAAATAAAAATTTATCGATATAATAGTTTTAGAAATTTGACCGGACACGGACACGAAATAAATAGGTGTAGTAGTTTTAGATTACTAAGATAATTGATTGATCAATGCGATATATACTTGAGTATCAATTTGATACTTGAGTATCAATATGATACCTAATTATACTAGGTTTGTTTTATGAGTGAATGTACGTGATGGGTACGTCATACCAAGTTATACTAGGTTTGTTTTATGATACCAAGTGATATATAGCATCTTAATTCTTGGTGCAGAATCATTCACGTAGATTAGAACAATGAGTCGATACTTACTTGATCGTTCGTGGATGTACAATCGGCAACATGAGAGTATGATTGGCTTGATGGACGATTTCAAGACGGGCGTCGAGCAATTTCTCATATATACAAGTAGCCATGCCGATTTCATGGGTGGAAGGCGCATAAAGTGCCCTTGTGTCAAATGTAAGAATATACCATTTAGAGAGGTGTTACTCGTGAGAGAGCACCTTTACAAGAAGGGTTTCATGCCGAACTACAACGTGTGGATTAATCAAGAAGAATCTCCGGCTTCGCAATCTCAGTCCTTCTTCAATACCGAGGTGAGAGATTCTACTCTCGGAGATCATTTTGAATATCGGCAACCAACAAACTTGGCACATGAGATGGTATTAGATTTTGCTGTGGCACGTGAGGATCCGAATCCTGATGCAAAGGAGTTCTATGATATGGTCAAGCATGCTGATACTCCGTTATATCCGGGTTGTGATTCTCATTCGGTATTGGCGGTGGTGATGCGGCTGTTGAACCTTAAAACTGATTTTAACTTACCGCAAGAATGCTATGACCGGATAATTTAGCTTGTAAGAGAGTTGTTGCCAAAAGGATCAAATGATTTGCCTGAAAGCTTCTACAAGTCGAAGATAATGATGCAAAAACTTGAATTGGGCTACCAGAAGATAGACTGCTGTCGAAATGATTGCATGCTATACTACAAGGAGAACAGTGATAAAGACAACTGTATTTTCTGTGACGAGGACCGATACAAGCCAATCTGGGGCAAAGGAAAATCAATTGCCCGGACGCGAATGTGCCCGTACAAGTACATGCAGTTCTTGCCAATCACAAAGAGGCTGCAGAGGATGTATATGTCTGTAAATACTGCACAACACATGATATGGCATAACAAAGAACGGAAGATGGATGAAAGAGAATTATCTCATCCTGCCGATGGAGAAGCATGGAAGCATTTTGATCGGTGTCATCCTGATTTTGCTGCGGAGCCTAGGAATGTTCGATTGGCTTTTATGTTCTGATGGATTCACTCCATTCGGACAGTCGGGAACGCAATACTCTTGTTGGCTGGTAATTTTGACCCCGTATAATCTACCACCGTAGATGTGTCTGAAAACTCCTTACATGTTCCTCACACTTATCATACCCGATCCAAGAAATCCAAAGAAGAACATCGATATCTACTTGCAACTGTTGGTGGACGAGTTGAAACAATTATGGCAGTTTGGCATCCAGACGTTTGATATATCGATGGAGCAGAACTTTCAGATGAGGGCGATGCTCATGTGGACCATCAACGATTTTCTAGCTTACGGGATGTTATCGGGTGGAGTACTCATGGTATTATGTCATGTTCGATATGCATGGAGAAGAGTAAGGTATTCCACCTTCAGAATGGAGAAAAGGCGTATTTTTTTGATTGCCACCGCCAGTTTCTTCCTTCGTCACATTCGTGGGGAAGGAACAGAGATGACTTCAGGGCTGGTAAACGAGAAGTATCTCATCTTCTGTTGAGATTAACGGGAGATGTAGTTTGGGAAGAGGTTCGAGATTTACCGACTGTCATAAAAAATCCGGGATCAGGCCATCACATTGAAGGCTTCGGACAACATCACAATTGGACGAAACGGAGTATCTTTTGGGATTTGCCTTATTGGCCGGACAATCTCATAAGAAACAATCTTGATATCATGCATATTGAAAAAATATATTTGACAACATATTTAATAAATGATAGATATTAAGGGAAAAAAGAAAGACAATATTAAAGCAAGGAAGGACTTAGAAATTATTTGCAAGCGTCCAGAGTTGCATCTGTCGCAAAGGTCCAATGGTAACTGGGTGAAGCCTCCAGCACCATTTACATTGAGTAGAGATAATAAACTGATAATATGTAAATAGATTTCAAAGTTGAGATTTCCTGACGGTTACGTGTCGAATCTGGCGAGATGTGTCGATCTTAACGAACGCAGGTTGATAGGGATGAAGAGTCATAATTGTCACATTTTCATGGAGCGATTACTTCCTATCACTTTTAGAGAGATGCTACCTTCTCATGTGTGGACTCCGCTGGCCGAGTTATCTATCTTCTTTAGAGATTTGTGTTCAAGTAAGTTGACGGTGCAACATATGCTAGAACTTGAGGAGAAAGTTGTAGTGACGTTGTGCAAGTTAGAAAGGGTGTTCCCTTCTGGCTTCTTTGATAGTATGGAACATTTGCCGATTCATCTTGCATACGAAGCACGTGTCGGTGCTCCCGTCCATTATCGATGGATGTACCCATTTGAGAGGTATAAAATAATCTTCTAATTTGTAATTTTTTTATTTAAATAATTTTAATATTCAATATATTTCTTATAGATATCTAGGTCACCAGAAGAAGAAAGTGGACAATAAAGCTCATGTAGAAGCTTCAATATGCGAAACGTATATCATTGAGGAGGTTTCTAACTTCTGCTCGATCTACTTCGATACTCATGTCCGAACAAATCAGAATAGAGCATCGAGGAATGATGAAGGTGATATCAATGCACCGAACGAAGGGATTCGTACAATCTTTAATGTGGGGGGCAAGCCGACAAGTGCAACTAAATTACGGTGGCATGGATGACGATGAGTTTGAAGCCGCACATCGGTATATATGCCTCAATAGCAGTATCCAAGAGATGGAAGATATTGAAAAGTAAGCGACACCATTTAGTCATTCTAAATTCGATATTTAGAAGTATGCTAACGTTTCTCCCTATTATTACAATACTTTTAGAGCTGAGATTAGAATGGAAAGACCTGATATTGATGATGATGATCTTGCTAGAGAGGTCGATATGAAGTTTCTGTCGTGGTTCTGAAATTATGTAAGGATTATAATCATTAGCCATTCTAAATTCGATATGTTACTACCCACACTTTGTCTAATGACTTTTCTGATACTACCCACACTAGGTCTTCCGTCCTGGTATACAGTTGCAGAACAAAGGGCTAAGAGCAATTGCTATTGGACCGAACAAGAAGACGAAGTGTTGAAGCGGATATACAATCAATGGCTTTAACTTTAGAACAAATGATAAGCCTATCAATTATTCATTTGTCGATGAGAAGGCTAATTATACCAAAAATTTGAGAGTTTGTGTGAGAGCCTCAGTCTACGATGCTGATCCCGAATTCGACTACTATGGTGTTCTAAGAGATATCGTAGAGATTGAATATTCTATTGATACGAAGATTGTGCTTTTTAAATGTCGTTGGTTCGACACAACACCCAAGCAAGGATGGAAGATTGACAAATAATTTGGCTTTGTTGATATAAAACATGGAAAAAGATATGGAAGTTTTGAACCATTTGTGTTGGCTAGTCAAACCATTCAAGTGTACTATACGAGTTATCCTAGCCGACGGCACAGTACCCTGGATTGGTGGGTTGTATGCAAAACCAAAACAAGAAATACATATAATGTCGGGGATGTAGCCTACTAAGAGGAAGAGGTGGTCAAGCCTCAACCAACATATATAAGTTTGGCTGGTGTTGAGGAAGAGGATTTAGAAGATATAGAGGTTACGGTAGATGACGTTATGGAGGTTAACATTGATGAAGAATTGAAGATGTTGAGGAAGAAGTATTGGGAGATGAAGATGAAGATCATAGTGATAGTGAAAATAAAGAAGCAGAAGAAGACACTTCGGAATCAAGCGATGATTCAGAAGACTCTTGGGAAGATGAATCAGACTAGTACGTACGTTTTAATTTAATATACGAGTTCCATTAGTATAATGACATGACAGTAGTTTTTATTTTTAACACATCATCACTTATTATTTCTTTCAGATTTTTCTATGGTGCCGAGAGGTCGACGTTCACGTTTGCAGCTTGGATCTTCATTAAGTCCGCCGAGAGGTCTTCATCATGCCCGCCGAGAGGTTTCCATCACGCCCGACGACCTAGATTTACTGTACCAATAGTTTCTTGTATTAAAATATTTTGGATATGTGTATTAATATTTCTTATATTAAAATATTATTCGTATGTGTGTATGAAGCTAATTTTGGATATGTGTGTATGTGTTGTATTAAAACATTTGGGATATATATGCATGAAACTGAGAATTTACAGGAAATACAAATACTGATACGTGTGCCTACTGTAAAACTGTCGACAGGGATAAGGACTGCTGGAAACACGAATACTGATATTGTATTTGGAAACTGTTTATATGACTGTATATTGTGTGTGTAACTGTCGACAGAGATGTGGAGTGCAGGAAACACAAATACTGATATGCAATATTGTATGTAGCGACGGAATGGCGAGAGAACAACGACAGAAAAACCTGGAACATTGCAGGCTAGCGACGGAACAGCGACGATTTTTTCGTCGCTACATGCCTGAAAAATTTACTTTGCAGGCTACCGACGGAATAGCGACTGTAATTTCCATCGCTAAGGTTCTAAAAAATATTATATTCCAGTATAGCGACTGCATAGCGACGTAAATTTTACTTACTATTCCGTCGCTATGTTCCTGTCCGACACCAAAAGCGTATCGAAAACATCTTAGCGACGTAATTTTTTGTCGCTAGCCCGTCGCTACTCGCATGCTGAATTACGCCGCTGCGACGTCGGTAGTTCGTCGGTAACTATAGCGACAGAGTTTCCGTCGCTATTACGTCGCATTTTTCAATAAATAGCATGTCGCTAAATGCGTCACTAATCAGTCGCTATTTCCGACAAACTAGCGACTAATTTAAATTAGCGACACGTGATTTTCCGACAAACCATTTCCGTCGCTGATATGTCGCTATTTGGCTTTAGCGACAAAAAAATGACTTTTAGCGACGAATCCCGCCGTCGCTAAAAGCCTTTTTTTTAAGAGCATTCACCCTCCCCATACCCTAATTCCAGACGACTAACATAACTATATATGGATAGTTAAGGATTTAAAAGGTTTCATAAATTAAGCTCCTATAGTAGTGTTTTTTCCTTCTCTGTCAAATACTATTTCCTTGTCCTATATATAACTTGAAGATGCTAACGTCCCTGTCACTTGAGTGGGTCTTGTAGCCTCTATAGAAAATCTTCAATTAATCTAGAACAATAGTGGCATGGTGAGGCCGATCACATAAATACTAGTGACAAGAGAATAAGAAGAAATAATACGAGAGTGCAGCAACCACTAAAAAATGTGCACATTAATTGCTGCCAGAATACGACAAGCAACGTACCATATTACGCGACCTACGAATACTTCAGTACCCACATTGGTGTTTGTTTTGTATGTGAGGTTTAACATGGATCACCTAAGACTAAATTTCATTTAATATATCTAAAAGGAAGACTTATAATGACAAAATTAGGAAAAGCTCACTACGCTACCCATTTACAAGTTTACGTCGAATGATACAAAATAAGGAAGACGTCACCTTCAACTCCAACATTCCATTCTGCCCTATACATTGTACAACAATAGCCTCTTATGACTCGTCTTCCACACCTAGTTAACAAATATTAGGTCGTCAAACTATATACAAGTCCCATGAGAATGCTTAGAAAAATTAAATTATTGATGTGAACCGACGAGAATAAAAATACTATCAAGTAGATAAGGAAGTGATGTAAATTATCTTATTGTTAAAGCATATAATTCCTAACATCCCAGGACACATTACAGAAGAAGGTTAGGTTAAGCGAACCCCACTACTAAGGTCTACAAATTCTAACACTCCAAGTCGGTTAAATCCCAAGCATATTTCAACACGCAAGATAAAACAACAGAAAGATAACCTAATTCAACCAAACTCATGATACATCACACACCTTATATTGTAAACACAAACAGTAATTCACAAATGCATTCAATTCTAATATTCCAATCACAATACAATCACAAACATGTCAAATCCATAACAAGTAAACACTTCTATATTAAATGAAGTTTGGATGACACTATGGATTACATTTGGCAACTTTTTCAGCAATAATCTCATTTTTATAGGATCGTGTTGTTGCTAGGATGACATGGTGCTTAGGGCCGACCCCATATAAGTTGTGGACAAAAAATGAATTAATTTTATTAACGTTAATCAACGTTCGGTCGAGTCAATGATATAAATCGATGCATGATCGAATTAAGAACTCGAATCAGATATAAGACTACTTAATGGCTGCAACAAGTGCAATATAGGAAAGTAATATAAACCTTACACCCTCTCTTCGCAAGGCTTATGAAGAAGGTAATACTTATAAGCTTTTTTTGTTAATTATATTGCAAATGTTTCATCCAATATGTCCCAAATGTTCTCTCCCTCCTCATAGTGTAATCCCAACAATCACAACCAACCAATGACAATCTAAAATATTAATATCTTGAGATAGGGATTCCAGATTATGAGTTTCGATCAGAATGTGCTACAGTCACGTCACGATCTAAAACTCCATACCAAGAATCAAGGAGTATTGTCACGACCCGCTTTCATTTTTCGATATATATATATATATTTTTTTTTTCTTCGATATATATATATATATATATATATATATATATATATATATATATATATATATATATATATATATATATATACACGCAGCCCGTCGTGCGACGTCGTATGGACGTCGAGAAGACGTCGTAAGGACGTCATGCGCATAGAACGGATGGCTGGGCGGCATCGGCTGTCGTAGACATCGTGAAGACATCGGGGGCGCCTTCTGCGTCGTGCGAAGCGAGGCGTTGAGTTGCCAGCGTCGAAAGACGTCGGCCGTCCCGTGAGCTCTGGAGAGCACAGAGTGCGCGAGGCGTGCGTGTAGGACGATGATGAAAAAGTCAGTACGGACAAGATCCGCACGAAGAGTCTGAAACGACATGACAACTGGCTAAAAATCGTGTGCGGGGAGACACACGATTTAACTGAGGCTGCATGTGCTGGATAAAGAATATATATATATATACACACTTCAATAAAGTTCGGGTTTAAAATATATATATATATATATATATATATATATATATATATATATATATATATATATATATATATATATTAAATGTACACAAATTCATCTATAAAAGTTTCAACAATAATGTCTATCTAACATGTTCACAATTTACTACGAGAAAACATAATATAACAAGATGTCAATTAACTATATTAAATTCGAAATTAACCATACAAAATAGAATATCAAACTCACTAGCTCAAATAAAAAATTCTAAAGCATCCGAACAAATCCGCTAAATGAAAAGACAATAAAATATAATGAAATAAACTATGCTAACATCTATTGCCAAGGTTCTAAGATTGGTCTCCAAAAGTCGCAATGTCCTCTTAGGAACCATAATATGTAGGATATCCATCATCTAAATATGAAAAATATGGTTTTCAGTCAGAAATGAAACAAGTACACACAAACAAACACCTCAAAACATGCAACTACATAGGCAAGCAAAAATTTAGAAGAAAAGTGTAGATATATTATTTTCAAAAATAACTAAATCAATATGGGTTGAAATTCATGCATGTAAAATTAATAAGTAATAGTTTGAATAACATGTAGACATTAATAGATAGCATGCTATCAATAATGAGCAAGATGTACTAAATCTCTCACTCTGTGTGTTTTAGAAAACTACTTTTGGTATATGGATGGCTTGTGTCACGCCCAAGAACTAGAATACTGGAAAGTTGGAACTGGACAAGGCTAGCTATGTATACTAGAGTATTCTAGTACCACGAGATATGGCCAAAGCTGTAAATAGAAGGGGGTTACAACTACAATCCAATGGTCAATCCTAAGTCAAGCAATCCTATGTATCTAAATCACAGGCAAGTAAGTAAAGTACAAGAAGTATGATCATCAGGCATATAAGACAGTAAAACGTCCCAAACTATAATATATAGATGATCATGAAGCTGGTAATACAGAATGAAGAATTAGCAAGAGTGTAAGTCATACATGATCAACTCTAGTTGTATTCTAGTATATACAAATCATGTCATGTCCGTAGGCTAAATGTTAAGGACCAAAACATGAGCTAAGCACGTACTCGGTGGCTAAACGCCGTAAAAATATATACATATACTAGTGGGTAAGAAAAAAAAAAGAACACCCACTCCGGCTCCTTCGTGCTCTATGTAGTCACCATCAAGGAAAAGGTACAAAAGATCCTCAGGCTCTCCTACTAGATCTGGCCAAACAAAATCAGTAGGGTCAGGCCCCAGATATCAAGTACCACAAAGAAAGCCAACTAATGAACTAAACCAGTAATAATTAACATAACAACAGATAGAAAATAAATAAATAAATGCGGGTAGAAAGTAAACAACATGTGACATAAAGTAAACAATGGACAAGTAAAATAAATATGGACATGTGAACATATGAACATGTAAGGTAAACCGGGTCATGTCAGCATGTACAGTACAGGGGTCATGTATAACATGTGAGTATATGATAGGACGACGAATGACAAGATGACTTAGAAACTATTCTGAAACCGAATTACACCCATAAACCAAACAATGATCGGGGTTGCAATCCTTCTCCTGTGCAGAACTTTGTCTCTAATCATTCACCGACAAATGTAAAAACATAGGCAAGAGCTAGATAAGACAAGACAAGACATGACATGACTGGACCCCATCCATCAATCACAACCAAGCAATGAGTACGGCTTGATACATTAGTTAACTAGGGTTATAACAATACTAAATACTAGCATATGTAGTTTGAGAATTTTTTATCGGTTACTTGCCCTGCAGTCTTTCCAAATTATCCAGGCCTAGTACCATGCCCCAGTTCTGTAGAATCATTCATCCTCGCTTTGATCTCTAGAATTGATCGTTCTCACTTGTGCGTGATATCGTGCAAGCCTAAGTTGCGCTTGCACAATACTAGAACTTACACAACGACAAACTAGACTAAAACAACAAAAACACAAACTGAACTTTAATTGCAGAAAACTAACTTGTAATACAGAGACTAGAACAGAAATAACTTCTTTATTGATAATTTGAAGCATGATTACAAAGTACTTTTGCTTGTGACTCGAATGTCATAATTGGCTTACATCTTTTGAAACTTTAAAAATAGCCACAATGTCCATACATCATATCCCTTTATTAAAACAAGAAGATAAAACACGTTCAAATAAAATTTCTAAACTTGAAATGGGAAGCTTCAAGGCGATCGAGCAATGCTCCAATGGTTTGGACAAGCTTTTAGTGCCTCTCAATATCCTCCCGTCTCTTGTAATATGAAATGATGCCCACAACATGGGTCACTACATAACACAAAATAGTGAACGGCCACAACCAAACTCACTTAAATCAATACTAAGTAAATATGTGAAGCTAGCACTATATTGTTAGTGATCTTTCTACTTTTCTATGTCCATTTTAAGCAATTCGTAATAAGAACATAAACAAGAAAAACATCACTTATATAATGACTCTTACCCATAGTCGACGATTCACCCTGCATAAGACAAGGATTAGCATAATTTGTATATATGAATAAAACTTAACATTTCGTCTCTGCATTCAGTGTTAGGCTATCAATAAGCTTTATCATATGCATGACACCTAACTATATGGTGGTCCATGGATTATTTTCATGATTTAGCAGCCGTGACTCTTGGTTCAGCTCTTCACTAATAGTAGACACAACACCCTCTGATCACAAGGTTTTTTTTTACCTCAGGGTGCCTTACAATCTCTCCTAGGTCGAGCAATTCAATTTCCAGTGCCCCAGGAACCACCCGAGAGACCATTACCTTGTGCACAAGTTGTCTGAGACCAATGCATGATCTACAATTCTATCAGATAAATCTTAACAGTGCAAAAATTAAATGACACATTCATTCCATGTCTTCTTTTCGTTATCGCATAGCCATAACTCCTTTAATATCATTTAATTCTTATTCATTTTAACATGTACAAGTTCATCTATACATGTCTAACAATAGAGCAAACTTATAAGGAAACATGTATTCATTTACTGGAAATAAGTACAACATTAGTTTTATGATCCCAATATATAATTCATTTCTATTAATTTATCTTTTGTTGTTACGGTATCATTGATCATCGGGACACAACAATAGAGTGGACTAGAAATTATTTTTATTAAGACGTGAAGATAAAGGATCGTCCGATCAAAGCAACTCACTGAATGAATATTATTAGAGAGAGAAGGGGTTTCACACAAAGATCACGTCCCGCCTAAGTGTCCTACATTTGCACCAACATTTGATTACCATACTTTGATCTATTTCTCTCAAAATTTAGATGAATGCAAAATGCGATGACAGCGAACAATGAAACCAATCATCGAAAACCAACACGAAAACACATTCATCAAAATCAAGCAACAAAAACATCTAACAAAAACTATTGAGCTCATTCTATGTCACCCTCATTTCCCGTATTTCTTGTATTTCGTATTTATACTCGTATCTGGATTTTAGCATGTATTTTATTTTTCTCAACTTGTGAAATTTCGGTATTTCTCGTATTTTGGGTTTTTGGCATGGCTCGATTTTAATTGGATTGGATTGGGTTGGTTTGGTTTGGTTTAACATGTATCGGAACACCTTAGCCTATGGTCCACCCTCAACACACCACAACCTCCATCATTAAAATCCTACCTAACTTTTCTCTCTCCTCTTTATTTTTCATTTACTTCTCCATCTCCTTCTTCTTCCTTCCTCTACACAACTCACCAACACCATAGACAAGTGCACCTTGCCACCACATGAGAACCATATTTTATTTGTCCATTAGCTAGATTAGGCCATGGAGATGAACATTAGAACTTGATATTTTGTGATTTGGAGTCTCCATTGTTCTAGATCTAGGTTTTAACTATTTTCAGCGCAATCCACTCCTGCGCAATTCACTCCTGCGCAATTCATCTCTGCGCACTTCATCCCTGTGCTATCCATCTCCTGTGCCAACCTCCCCCGGTGCAGCCCTCTTCCTTCAGCGCAGTTCACCCCTGCGCAGTCCATTCTCTTGCGCAACCTATCCCCTTGCGCAGTCTATTGACCATGATAATTTGGTTCTAAATCTTGGACTTGGCTTCTCTTTTGAGATATTGGTTTTAAGCTTGGCTCTTCTATAGCCCTGTATATTGATATTTTATTAGATATTTTACGCCCATTTTATATTCTTACGCCTTTTGTCATGAACTTGATTTTACTTAATATGTTTGGAATGACTATCGTACATGACATGGTATGACAAGGAACTAGCATAACACGATAGTGACCCGTAGTGGTGCACTCCTGACATGACCAACCCGACATGATAGTGGCCCGTCGTGGCGCACTCCTGACAAGTACCCTGACATGATTTATCTTGATGTTGTTGCGACGGTTAACTTAACTTGACTTGCCTTGACACCGTGGGTAGTTCTTTCTTGCTTGCTTGTTAAATCTACTTGTCCTGTCTTGCATCATGTCTAGGATGGGACTCCTGAGTACCACGGTCAGGAGTACCTACTAAAATGGATTAAGGTTAATAACTAGAATAACACAGTAGTCATGAAAAGATGACACAGCTACAGGCAATCCCGTTACCTGGGCGCTCTTGGGATCTGTAGCCTGCCGTCGAGTAGGGCACATTTCCAGCACACCGTCGCGTGTTGCACTCTCTAAGTCACCTAAGGGTACATTTGTCTCCCGGGCGATGTATCCACCAGAATTCAACCCCCTAATTTTCGACCTGGGTAACCTGGATGGTCTGCAGGGCTTGTGGCTGTGGAACAATCTCATTGCATCTTGTTAGTAATTAGGCTTGTGATAACCCTAGTTAGTTAAAGTAGTAAGCCGTAGTAATTGCTTGGCCGCTTGTGAATGGATGATGTCTAGCCCTGTCTAAGTCTTGTCTAGTCCCTGTACCTGGTACTCCTGAACATGATTGTTTTACTTGCTTTAACAATAATTGGGTAGAGACAAGGAGCTATTCAGGCGAAGGGTTACAACCCCGGTCCTTGTTTGGTTTACGGGTTGTAAACTGGCTCCCAGAATGGTTCCACGTCCCTAGTCGTTTATTGCCCTGACATGCTCTTTATTACTTGTAATTTTCTTTCATTTTCTTATGTTCTGATATGCTGGCTTTTGTTCTTATTTCGTGGCCTCCTTTGTGGCACTTGCTCTTTCTGGGTTTGACCCAGCTGGTTTTGTGTGGCCAGATTTCGGAGCAGCTCCCGAGGATCTTCCGAACCTCCAGCCCGATGGTGGCGACTAGAAGGAACCCGGGCTACGAGTGAGTTTTCTATTTTGTTTCGCTCACTCTATTATAAAGTTATTCTTTTGAGGCGTTTAGCCGACGAGCACCTGTTAGCTCGATGCACCTTTACTTACTGTCTGCCTACGGGCTGTAAACATGATTAACAAATCCTAGGGTTGATCATGTATGACTTAACTCTTGCTAGTCCTAGCATTTTGTACGACTAGCTTCATGATCAGCTGATATGTAATACTTGGGACGCCTTTTATTGTATATTTGGTGGTCAAACATCTTGTGATTATATTACTTGCTTAAGATTGAGACAATAGGCTTGACCATAAGAGACCGTTGGCTTATAGTAAACCCTCATATCTAGACAGCCATGACCGTATAGTTGAGATGTATTCTATTTCAATATACGTAGCTGGCTATGTACGCCCCCGCTCTCCAGTATTCTGGTTCTGGGGCGTGACATTCTAATAGAAGTCGATCCATGAGTTAGAAATATTCATTGCATTTCATCCGTGATCAACTAATACTCAGTCAAGGCTGAGTCAACTAGCCATGGGTATTACATAGTGCACCCCGAGAAGTAAGGCACTACACCTAGCAAGTACATGTATATATATAAGCAGATACACCACCCAAGAGATGCGTACCCACTCTACGATGAGCTAATAGTAATAATATCTAGTAGTTTGTCTCATTCGACGATGTGCTAGAAATGTGTCTCTTACGACGGAGAGCTCCAAATTTATTATAAATGCTGGAATAAAGGGTATACAAGTAACCGAGATATCTTTCCTCCTAATGCATCTAGGTAATCAAGCTAGTTGTTTAGTCCTTAACATTTTTACAAGATTTCGGGTGTGGCATTTCGTGGAATCCATCCTAGATATGATACTCCCCTTACAATGTAAGACTGGACAAAACAAGGTGTACTATAACAAGTCACAACAGGAATATACATGTATCATAAAACATGAGTGTGCTACGACGAGCCACTATCAATCAGGCTAGATATTACGGGAATTAGGAGTGTGCAATGACAGAACACTATCAGGCAGTACTAGACAGTAGCATGTACATGAATTATAGGATATCAACTACGTGCTCAAGTAATCATGATCATGACTAGGTGTCAACACTAGCCATAGCCTGAACAATACAGTACAATAAATCTGGGTAGGCATGGCAGAAAACATGTCATGACATATACAGGAAAACAATATACAAGAAGAAATCAGAAAACATAAATAAAATCAAGAAATATTAAACTTGGGTGTCCTAACAGTATACCGGTATACCGGCAGTATGCCGGTCTGAGAACAGAACAAGTTCTTTGTTGTGAAAATATAGAACACCAGTATACCGTCGGTACAAACCAGTACACCTATGGTATGTTGAAAATGGGATCACATAAATTCTCTGTGACAAAATGGGCCAAAATTGGTATGTCGGCGGTATACCGTTTCTGCCCGAACAATAGTAGTAAAGTCTAGAAACAAGTTCCGGGATCCAAATAACGTCCCAAAAGTTACAGTAATCAGGTATAACGATGAAACAATACTAGAGGAAGGTCTTCTATAGCATATATACTATGGCAATCACTCCGGTATAGTTTCCGATACAGAGTTTTCTTACTAAGAAAATAACAAGACTTTGCAGGAAATCAAAACCTAACTCAAACCAAATTTAGAAACGGACAAACATACGAGAATCTCGAGAGAAACATATTCAATAAAACAATAATGTTCAGTAGTTCAAGAAGATGTACTTGCCTAAGTACGAACTCCCAGTCTAACTGTTCTACTCCACCCCCAAGAGGGGTTCAAAAATCACACTCGGAGGTCTCGAGATCAACCCCCTAGCTCACGAAAAAAATCAAGAGAAAACAAAGAGAGAAGAAGAGGGGAGAGAGAGAAAGAGTAAAAAGAAAAATTGAAATAAACCGAAGGGGTATATATATGTGGGGTGAATTAATCGTGGCCGTCAGATCTACCACGTTGGCGATCCACAACTCGATCTAAATCAATCTCATTCTGTCAAAAGAAAACCAAATATCCTTTGGATAATAGAGTATTTTAGAACTAAGAAACTAATGGATAATAGAATGCATCAGCACTATTCACGAAAATATCAAAACACTATTCATGAAAATATCGAAAAATAGAAAATATCTTAAAATGGAAATATCTTTCGGACATTAAACTGGCAATATAGACAAGCATATCATCGTTATGCCGGTCAAGAAGAAAATTCTCTAGTTTGAAAAAATTCTACGATTCTCCAAAAACCAAGAAAGTACAAAATACAGTATAAAATACATATCCGTATACAAATACAAATACTGTGAGACGAGTCACAACTTAGAATGACCTCATTGGTAATACACAAGTGCATTGCCAATAAGAATGAAAGTAAGGTTGAACTTTCCCCATAATAACATAATCAGCTGCTTTCCTACCTCCAAGCTCAAAAGGAAGAAAGCAAAATGGAGAATACAAGGGAGAGAATGTCTCAAATTAAAATGGAAAATGAAAAGAGCCCGTATCAATGTTTCGAGCAGGACTTCTTCGATGTCGAGTTCTTCATCAGCATCTATTCATCCCTTTCCTTGACTTGACGATAATCATAACAAGTAATGAACCAATCCCCACAACTCTAGATATATTGATAAGTCGGTTTAACAACAATGGACTTCATTAAGCAAATATGAGAACAATAATGTAACAATATCCAATCAAGATAAATTCAACTTCAAAACAAAGCCGAAGTTGACTTCTTCTTTTTTGTTGTTGTCTAGAGTACAAGTGCCACATTAATGAGCAAAACCGAAAAGATGCATAATTCAGGAGCGTTTACATAAGTATCAGGCGAAAAGCGAAATGAGAACGCCAGCTTCCCTTCTTTATTTGAATTGTAGGATCTCGAGAGATATTCACCAAAAGTTGAACTTAAGTTGCACATCAGGTGTGTTTCTTCTCTCTGGTAAAGAAAGATGAACAAATCGAAGACCTACTGAAAGTTAAGCAGGATGAAGAATTAGTCATGGAACACAGCAAGATATTAGGTCACTGACTCTTTGATAGGCTAGGCACACAAGTGGCTACCCTTAGATAGAACTGACAAATGTCTTCAAGTGCCCAAGCTTTAGGACCCTTGTGTCATTGGTTTATCCAAGTTACAACAAACAAATGGCTCAAGACTCCGCCACTAGTGACCCTGCATATCAAGCATCTCATCGAGTTCCTTAAGTCTCCGCAATCCTTCACTGACCAAGAAGCGGATCCTCTGTTTGTCATCACAGTGCCTGTTCTTCTCCATCTCCTGTCGCACTGTCTGTCTCAACTCATCTGCAAAAACATGACAAGCAATCATGGTAATAATGTGAGTATAATACATCATCAATATAATCAACAAAACGACAAGGAAAAAAAAAACAATAAATATTAAATAGTCCAACAATATTGGCATTAGGTTATGCAGCAATCCTCCAAGATCACCATTATCAACAAATTGGACTAGTCACAGGAAGATATTCTAATGTGCAAAACCTGTGGAGAACTTTTACGACTTGCTGTCAATCTGACAGCAAAAGGCTCTCCTTTGTGCTTTTCCTACCAAGGGAATAGACAAGGATTTCAGGAGATCCCATTCCCAAATAGGGAGCAAAAAAGAAAGACAAATTTTCACTAAAATAGCTCGACATTATGCACTTCACTACCATGACAATTTTCATGTTCAATATGCTAACTTAATTTTTTTTAATCATTTTAATACCAAAAACTCCAACAAAATTGTCAACATCAAAGATCAATCGCCAAAGAAATGTAGATAATAAAAAAAAAAAAAAACCCTTTTTGGCCTGGGGAAGACACTTTTTGTTGTTGATCGAGCCGGGTCGCCACCACCATCCTCCACTGTCCAGATTAGGGTTTGGGTGACGCAGGGATGTAACTGGAATGTAGCTTTTCAATCTTTCGGGGTAGGTTGGTCCTAAATTTGTTAATTAGTAGACTAATGGAGAATAGCAAATTGAAATTACTTCGAAAATTTCATGGTAAGCATTTGAACAGAAAAAGGTTATGTTAGTAAAATGAACATTTGGAAAGTTCAAAGGTATTTTAGTGAGAATTAACCAAACCAAATCACATGAGATAAAGGGCATGGAATGTGATGCTTTAAGAGTTATTGTGACGTTTACGGGATACTGCAAGAGATAAATTGCCATGAAACTATAAGGATATATGGCAAACATAGAGATGCTTTTCAGCTCATGCAACCATGAAAGGAAACCAAATCTCTTTAAGGCCTCATTTGGCACGCAGAATGAGGAAAGGAAATCAATTCTGGTGTTTCCTTTCCTTTAAAAAATTACAATTCTCATCGATTTTTTTTTCTGGTGTTTGGAAATGCCAAGGAAATTGGAAGGGAAAGTGAATACTTAAAGGTGGGAAAGTGAATCCTTGCTTGGATGGATGGATGGAACAATTTCCCCCCCTAATTTCCTTTCCATTGGGAATCACTTTCCTTTCCTCCTCAATTCCTTTGGCATCCAAACTTAGGAAAGTAATGACTTTCATTTCCCAACCCCATGACTCCGCAAACCAAACGAGACCTAAAAGATCAAAGATTGTACAAAAAAATAATGGCAATGCTCACCACCAAGAGTTGTACTCGTCCATATAACAACTCACCCATATAAGAAGATAACCGTGACAACAAATCACTGCCACACGAAAAGCATGGATTTACAATGTTTTAGATAGGTCTCTGAAGTTCAGATACAAAGTATTCAGGTATTGGTAGAAGACATGAATGCACCAATATATATGGCTTAAATATAGTCAAGGGTGGTCCTCTTTGAAGATCAGTAGGTTGAGCCTTGCTGGTAGAAAAAATAACAAAAGCTAAGAATGTAATTTCATGTAATATTCCCACATAAAAGTACTAGCATTTGGTAGTAGGTAAACGCAAACCTCTTGTATGGGTAGGGGCCCGACTAGTGATGCGTAAAGCTTGCCTATACAACTTAAGAACACGAGAACGGACAATAAACGCCTGCAGGTCCAAAGAGCGAGCCATAAAGACCGCTACTGTTACATCTTCATTGGTTGTTCTCTATTTTTCTTAAGCAGCACCGACTTTTTGATATCTAAGGGCAAAGGTCCTTCCCAGGTGCTAGGATCTCCAAGTCAAAGAGGTTCCTCTAATCTCTCCTCCAAGTTGCTTCCCTGAGAAAGTAACAGTAAGTTCATGAGATATTTTTACAAGAACTATGACATTTTATTGATGCTTATGCACGGAAGCAAAATGAATAATGTCATCTAGGGTATTGGTTAATTAGTTATAACTTAGATATCATACTGGGCATTTATAGGCTTATAAATATAACAAGTTTCTTGCATTTATGTACAATCTTTTGTTTATCTAGCAAGATATGTGAGGTACATAGTCTAAGTAATACCAACTTTGCTCCGTCAGAGCTGAGCAACAAGACAGGTACATAACCAGGATCAGAACTAAGCGGTCTTAAATCACAATGTGCAAATTGCTAAAAATAACTAGTGATTAAAAGATTCAAAATGGAGATCGAAAAAGATATTTAAGGCTAAAATTTTCTCAAGATACAGACCTCTTTCGTCATAAGGTGGCATGAATATTAGACAAAACAATAATGATGCAATTGGATCAAGCTAATAGCAACTTACCAGGTAACTTCCTTTTTATCATTGCCAAGGATTTTCTCAACCAAGAGAAGAAAGAACTTCATCTATCTTCCATTCACCTTTTGCTTTATTATGCCATTTATCAACCAATAATCATTTAGACACCAAGACGGAGAGATTGTGGAGCATGACTTGATATCAAGAAAGCTCCAAAGCAAATTAACCAAGTTCACAACTGCAGAACAACCAAGTCAACCCTATGTAAACTAGTTAACAATTCCTGACTAAGTTATGTGCAAGAGAGGACCTTGTCATAAACCTTGAACATCAGTGGTGAGTATTTAAACCTACCTTTTCAAAGTTGTGCAATTTATGCATATGAAGACGCAGAGCTCAATGTCTTTTTATTTTGACCAAATGGTTAGTACAAGATAACATAATATAGCAATCAACAAATGTGATTACATACAGATTATGAGAGATTGTGCTTAGAAAGTCACCAACACTATCGAGTGCTTCGATATTTATATCAACTATTCTAAGAGAGATCAAAGGCAGGGTGGAGCCAGAATTATATATCAGGTGGAACACTATTGTGTTGCCATGCAATTTATTATATTTCTAAGGTTATAAAATAATTAAACACGAACTTCAAAAAGTTCCAAAAAAGAATTCAATAAAAGCCAAGTAAAGTAGGAACAATGGAAAGGAAAAAAGAATATAGTTCGACATACGATTCTAAAAGTGTCCAATAATAAAAAAATATTCTGGAAATTGCTGAGAAACCCAATTTCGGGATGGGCTTTTATGAAATGCCCACCCGCTGGATGAGTTTTATGAAATGTCCAGAATTAAGTATTTTCACGTTAAATATTCCAAGATTCCCTTTTAGATGCCACCCGCTGGAAACTGCTATTTTTATAATACCGAAACTACCCCTCCGCGCGAATTGGTCATCTATATGTATTTGAATTGAAAAAACTCAGATCTGGATTGCGATTTTCGTCTTCTTCTTCTTCACGGAAAATCTGAATTCCATTGCTCTCATCTTCAGCAGAGATCACAAAGATCGTTCGTAGTTCGGTGTGCTTTTCTTCGGTCGAACTCAGATCATCGCTCGTCGTCATCATCACCATCATCATCATCTTCATCGACGTCAATTGTGGAGAGAAGATCTTTCTTCTTCATTTCCATAAGAATTATCATCGCTTTGAAAGAAGAACGAAACTCTTTATTCCTGAAAAAACTAAATTACACGGAGAATGGCCATTCTCCTACGTTTTAACACTGGAAATGACCATTCTCCGTTTTAAATAAAACGGAGAATGTCATTCTCCGTGCTAAATTACACGGAGAATGATCATTCTCCGTTTTATTTAACACGGAGAATGACCATTCTTCGTGTAAATTAACACGGAGAATGCCATTCTCCGTTTTATTTAAAACGGAAAATGACATTCTCCGTGTTTCTAACACGGAGAATGGCCATTCTTCTGTGTTTTAACACTGAAATGACCATTCTCCGTGCTAAATTACACGGAGAATGGTCATTCTCCGTTTTATTTAACATAGAGAATGACAATTCTCCGTGTAAATTAACACGGAGAACGTCATTCTCCGTTTTATTTAAAACGGAGAATGACATTCTCCTGCGTTTTAACACTGAAATAACCATTCTCCGTGCTAAATTACACGGAGAATGCTATTCTCCGTTTTATTTAACACGGAGAATAACATTCTCCGTTTTATTTAACACGGAGAATGGCATTCTCCGTGTTTCTAACACGGAGAATGGTCATTCTCCTGTGTTTTAATACTGGAATGACCATTCTCCGTGATAAACTACACGGAGAATGGCATTCTCCGTGTAAATTAAGACGGAGAATAGTCATTCTCCGTGTAATTTAGCACGGAGAATGGTCATTCTCCGTGTAAATTAAGACGGAGAATGACATTCTCCGTGTTACTAACACGGAGAATGACCACCCTCATGCGAAATTAACATTTTTCGTGTTCTAACACGGAGAATGACCATTCTCCTGCATTTTATGGTCAGCTGAAACTTTGGAGAGCCATAACTTTTGACTGGGAGGTCGAAACGAGGTCCCGTTTGTCGCAAAATGAGCGTATCGTCGAGGAGACTGAAAGTAACAGTTTCACAGTTAGACGGCCTTCCGAAATTTTAGAATCGCAAAAAAATGATGTTTTGACCTCCGTTTTAGCACTTTTGCCGTTTGTCCCGGTCTTTCCGAAATTTTCCGACGAGTTTTTGAAGATTTTTGAGGAGAAAACCTAGATTCGAAAGTGAGCAGCGTATGGAAGAAGATGAAGTATCGAAACGTTTTTTTTAATAGCAGTTTCGTGGGTGTTTTCAATAAATTAAAAGGAGGGGCAAAATGGTCATTTGGAACCCGCTTTTGATAAGTTTTTCTAATTCTGGGCACGCGATGAAAGTTTTTTTAGCGGTGGATTTTACATAAAACTTTTTTAGTTTTTGGGCATTTCATAAATCCTCCCAAAAATATTCATAGAATTATCAATTTCATCAAAAACTTCTTTCTCAATATACATGACCAAAATTTCATTCATCCACTGATCTACTCTGTTACGCAGTCTGTTGTCGATGATATGCATAGCTTAAAGTGCTCTTTCAACAGTGGCAGTAGCAACAAGTAAGTTAGTACCAACTGTTAAACCTTTGTGATTTCTTACTATAATTATTTATTGTTATATATAGTTGTGCAGAATTGGTCAAGAGTTGATTTAGTTAGATTTGTTAGGAGTGATTTTAGGTATCCTTGTTTCCTTTTATACTCTGTAAATTCTAATATTGAGGCCTCCAGTTGAAGAAGAATACACATAAATGTATCAACTTACCGTTACCCGCCCGGACATTTCTTATGTCGTTCATCACGTGGCTCAGTTCATTAACCAATCCTGCCTCCCCACCTCATTGCTGCCAAACGGATCCTTCGACATCTCAAAGGATCTCCTAAATTTGGCCTAATCTTTCGCTGCTCAGTTGGACCATTCACAATCACTGCCTACTGCGACGCAGACTAGACAAGCTGTCCCGATTCTCACCGCTCCACTACTGGTTTGTGCGTCTTTTTTGGGTCCAATCTCATCTCTTGGACTGCTAAGAAACAACCTACAGTCTCCCGCTCCAATGCCGAAGCTGAATACCCGCTCACTTGCCCATGTTTGTGCAAAGACTACTTGGATATTGTATCTGCTTGGCAAACTTAACTTCCCTCCACTCAAACCCAGCACTATGTTCTGTGACAACCTCAGCACGACGCACATGGCCTCCAATCATGTCTTCCATGCTGACATTAAACATGTTGAGCTTGACTACAACTTCATCAGGGAAAGACTTCTCTCCGATTCTCAACGTGTGCTCTTTGTACCGTCTCCAGATCAATTTGCTAATATTTTCACAAAAGGGCTTCACAAACATCGGTTTACTATGTTGTCCAAACTCGTCTCAGATTCTTAAGTGTATTATGCAATACAATTATTTTGATATCTTCATTGTGATTTGAAAGAAATTTCATGAGTTCCAAACCGTTTCTTTTGGACTTTCAGATTCATCGTAGCCTCTGCACGTCAAACCTTGCCTTAAAAAAAACCTAATGCAATCAATGGAAGCATTTAGTTGAAAGTAGTACTCATTTTGACTACGATTAGATTGCTTGCAAATTAAATTTTGAATATTTTCTTTTGCAATCAATAATGCATCACAATTCCATCGAGCCCCGTCAAGCTTGACCATGAGCACCTCCGACAGCCCTGATATGAGTCACAATTTGCTTTGGTTTCTTCAAATTTTGGGACCCTTTGGCAACGAAGGTCTATCCTCCCTTGTCATTGAACAGTATAAATAGTATATTGTGTCATTTTCAATATTGTATTCTAAACATGTAGAATACTCATCAAACCACATGGAATTAAACGTCTCAACTTGCGGACAATCAACTTTTGTAGAAAATTATATCTTCAAGGCTGGCATCGACTTCTTTGCAAATATACTTTATGAACGTGAACTCGATCATTAGGATAAAAAAAAAATAGGACGTATACTTCAATTTGTACCCGTTTTGTACTAGGTTCTGGACCAATGGAGTTGCTAACTAAAACTTCGAAGACGTATACCATTGTTAATTCTTTTGAATTTGACTTTGATTTCGGCAATTTTTCGTAGAACCCCTCTATAAGTGTTTCCTACACAATGTGTTGGAGATAATTTTAATTCATATCCAATTGCGACGTGATAGGGGGGGGGAGCATGTGGGGCACCTGCCCACCTGGATTTTGGATAGTCTTTTAACTACTCATTAACTAGGATTAATAGTGCCCCTCTTGAAAAAGTGGGAAAGAAACTCAAGTTTGCCCTAAGATAAGTCACTTAAAAGATGGTTGTCACCCAAGTTTGTTATGTTTTTATCAATGTAACTGACCTCATTAATTTCGGAAGCTATTATGTATGTAATATTTTTAAAGAAGAATCTTTTGGATGCTACTATTTGATGAGATATTTTTAAATCTGTGTTGGCTCAACTCCCATTACCACCTATATCTAAATCTTTTATTTTCAAATTCTTTTCATTTGAGAGATTTCTAAATCACATGGGGCATATTCCCACTACAACCTATACAAGGTTGTGAAAAGATCTAGTCGGACGGGGATTCGTCGCCTAGCGTCTAGCCTGCCTAGGCGGTTCAAAATAAATAATAAAAATCCAAAAAACTTACTGAAAATTGCAAAAAAAAATTCCATAAAATCCCAAAACATGCATAGTTTGACGTCGGGGGGTCTAGGCGGACGTCTAGGCTGGTATTGGGCGGACATCAGACGCCTAGCGCCTAGGCGGCCGCCTAGACCGCCTTTTAGAACAGTGAACCTATATCTAACTATTTTTTTTCCATCTTTCCAAACACTCCTTTTCATTTTCCAGTTCCTTGTAACTTTTCATAGATGCACAACTAATATATCTTCTCTATTAATGAAATTTATCAAATTTGGCTTCCATCTCTTTCTCTTATTTTTATTTGCTTCAACAAAATAATAAAGATTAAGGAAGGATTGAAGAGGCAAGAGAGGAAATCCTCTTAGATAAATACGAGGGTTCTTATAGTGGTCAGTATTAACTTTATGTATTATTTTGTAAATTCTCATTACTTATTAGGATGTTCTTAATAAAAATATTCGTTGCAAGTTGATCAAACATATTATTTTACTCAATCCTAGCCTTATTTGATCATGTATTTATGCCTACGGATTTTTGAATTAAGACTCTCGTGTAAGCATAATTACATAATTGGTTGTTCTTAATCTTTGATTATTGTTAACATTATGTAATTAGTTTCTAGCATATCTTGTATACGGGTATAATGCATGTTCTTGTAGTAAACATTTAACAATGATCTATATTCATTATTTTGTCACCAATTAAATCTATTTCCTTGATAATTACAAATTTTTTGTTTGAATTCTTGTAAATTTTTCTTTATAATATATATTATTTCAATTCTCATGTTTTATATACTTAAATGCAACATATGAATAAAATATAATTTTCTCTAACAAATATTAGGTAGGAAACAAGTATGGAGACGTTCTACAAAAAATTGCCAAAATTAAAGTCATATTAAAAAATGCAACAATTTATTCAAGTGTAAACTTTCTAGCAAATATGGTTCACTGATTCAGGTGTTCAATAACCTTAGTTCAAAGAGGGTACGAATTGAAGTCAATCCAAAAGTTCCTCTAGTACACCTTGGACGACGTCCTTGAATTTCTGATTATGATCCTGATGGGCAACATGTAGATTATATTTGCAAAGAGGTCCAGGTCAGCCTAGAGGGCATAAAATTTCAACATAAGATGATTGGGAGTAAGTTGCGAAAGTTTAATCCCACGTGCTTTATTGAGTATAAAGGATACTTAATCTTGTTTTAATTTGTTCTTCATTGTATGACCTTTATTTGCTCTTACTTTTAGTCGCACATTGGAAAGGCATGAGAGGGGTGTGTCTTGTGGTGGTCGGCCACCACTGGATGATCATGAGGCCATGGCCATGGTCGGATCCAGGTGGCTCGGCCTCGGATCACCATTGGCAGCCATGGAGGGTGTGACTAAAAGTAAGAGCAACTAAAGGCTATACAACGAAGAATTACTAAAAACAACATTAACTATGTTCTACATTAATACTTTATGGTTAGAATACACTATTGATTTTAAGAAAAAAGTTATGTTTATATTGTTATCTTATCAAAGAAGATAATCAAGGACAAGTGGGAGTAGATACCTTTCAAAAGGTTTCAAAACTAGAAGAAATCGAAACAACTCGTGACTCATATTTAGAACTGAGAACTACCGGAAGTGATCGTAATCCAGCTCGACAAAAATTTGATGCGTTATTGAATGAAAAACAAAGCATTTAAAATATATTTTTTAAGCAATCTAATCGTAGTAGTAGAACTGTGTAACGTGTTCTACATAACGCCTCCATTGATTGCATTATGTTTACTAAGGGACGAGGTTTAGCATTCATAGGCCATGATCAATTTGAAAGTACACAACATCAAGAAAACTTTTCTGGAACTCTTGAAATTCTTCTGAGGTCACAACAAAGGTCATAAAAGAATTGTATTATAGAATGCACCTGAGAATCTTAAACAACTGCTCCAGAAATTCAAAAAGACATTGGCAATGCCGCAGCAACTGAAACAATCAATTTCAATTTCCAAGAGACTGGAATTCCTTATTTGCTATATTTATTGATGAATCATGAGATGTCTCAAGTAAAGAACAAAGGGCTGTTGTTTTACTTTTCGTGAATAAGCAATGTCAAGTTATTGAACAGTTTTTGGGTATTGTTCATGTTCCATAAACCACTTCAGCATTACTTAAGAGAGTTGTTAAAGCATTTTTTTTTCTAAATGTCTCAAGTGCAACAAGGATACAGAGTCAAGGCTATGATGGTGCTAGTAAGATGTGAATTTAATAGACTTATAGTTTTAATTAAAAAAGAGAATGGATTATCATATTGCATTCATTCTTTTGCACATCAGGTACAATTAGCACTAATTGTTGCAAAAATAATAATAATAAGATTGTTTTGCTTTTCAAGATAGTTGCTAATGTAACTAATATTAGGACTTCATGCAAATGCCTCGATCAAACCCGTGAAAAGAGGTATATTGAAGTTACTCGTATACTTGAAAGTCATGGTTTTTCAAGTAGACAGGGATTGAACCAGAAAACAAGCCTTTGACATCCAGGTGATACACGGTAAAGTTCTCATTCGAGTACACTTCTTAGCTTAACAATCATGTTTTCTTCTGTACTTAACCTTCCTGAGATTATTTCAGAGGATGAGTCCAGCTTTTCAAAACTCCTGCTCGAGCGCCTATCCCGGAATGGACTAGGATGGAATTGAAAGAACGAGTAGCACTATAGGATCGGTTTTGGGGGGGGTGAAGTTCTCAACAAAAAAGGTGAAGCATGTGCTCTTTTGGAATCGTTACAGCCCTTTGATTTTGTATTAGCCTTCACCTTATGAAAAAGATTTGGGGATTACAAAGACATTACAATGAAAAAGATCAAGATTATGGGTTTGGTTAAAATACCTAAAGATCAATTGCAAGAAATGAGAGAGTGGCCGGAATTCTGTTCTTAATTTGCAATAAACATAAATTGTTGTTCCAAGTATGCATAACACAAGGGTGGCTCGAGAGTGATCGCAATGCAGACTTGAACAAACTACGAATAGACCATTTTAAAATTGTACTTTTAAAACCATTAACGATATGAAGCACTAAGAATTAGATAACTAGTTCATGGAAACAACTACTCAGCTGCTTCTTTATGTTGCATGTTTAAAGTTTAAACCCAGAGAATAATTTGTTGATTTTGATAAAGAGAAGTTGCTTAAGTTTGTTGAATTTTATCCCAATGGTTTTTCTCAAACGGACCACATATTACTCGAAAATGAACTCAAGACATATTTATGATGTGCAGACTAACAATGATCTTTTGGACTTTAAAGAAATTAATTCTCTTGCTGAAAAAATGGTTGAAAAGAACAAATATATTTTGTATTCATTGGTTTACACGATCATAAAGTTGGCACTAAGTTTACATCTTGCTACCGCTATCATAGAAGGAGCATTTTCGGCTATGAATATCATGAAGAACAGAGTGCCTAGCCGAATAGGAGATCAGTAGATGATTGATATGATATGTTAGTCATGTATATTGAGAAATAAGTTTTTTTATGGAAGTGATCATTCAACGGTCTCAAAACAAGAAGACTCCTTGTGGACACCTGTAAATCTATGAAATTATTTACTATTGGATGACTATTAGGATCGTAGGTTCAATTATATACCTTTTCCTTTCCGTTGTTTCTAATTTACTTTTTTTTTATAATTTTTTTTTCAATTTTTTTAAAAGTACGTGTTTAATTAATTCTATAGCCTTAGAAATATGAAAAGTTGCACGACACTAAGATAGTGCCCCACCTGAGATATAGTTTTGGCCCTGCCCTTGTTCATATGTTGCAATAAGTTAACAAAACATGATAATTGAAATAATATATATTACAAAGAAAGAATTGTAATCATCAAGCAAATAGATTTAACTGGTGACAAAATTAAGAAGAATAAATTGTTGCTAAATGTTACTAGAAGAACACGCATTATACTTGAATACAAGATATGCTAGAAATTAATTACTATTAACAATAATCATAAATCAGGAGCAACCAATTATGCTTACACGAGAGTCTTAATTTAAAAATCAATATACACAAATACATGATTGAGCAAGGCTAGAAATGAATAAAATAGTAGGCTTGATCAACTTCCAACGAATATTTTATCAAAAACAAGATCCTAACAAGTAATCAATATACAAAATGATACTACATAAAGCTATGTTGTCACAGGCGACGCCTAGGCGCGCCTAGGCGTGCAGGTCAGAGAGGACTCGTCTCGACCTGGGAAAAATTTTCCTGGGTGAGGCGATGCTCGCCTAGGCACGCGTAGACGCCCGCCTAGGGTCGCCCGGAGGAAAAAGTGACCCGCCTAGGGCCGTCCAATTATACTTACTATCTTGATGTTGAACATTGATTATTTCATCTTTTTGGCTTCTTATATTACCTTTATGCCTATTGGTTAATGTTTATTGCTTATTAGTTATACTACATATTTGTTGTATATATAAATGCATAATCTTTTGATTCAAGATCAGCGGATCTTAGACAGACGCCAAGGCGCGCCTACACGAGGCGGGTGGCCTGTCGCCTCGCCTCGCCTAGCGCCTAGTACAACATAGACATAAAGTTAATACTAACCTCTATGAGAATTCTCCTTATATCTATTTTGCTAATAGGATTTCCTCTATAGTCTCTTCGATCCTTCCTCAATCTTTGTTCTTTTGTTGAATCCAAGAAAATTGATTAATAGAGAAGATGTATTAGCATCCATGAAACGTTACAAGGAATTGGAAAATGAAAAGGAGTACTTGAAAAAATAAAAATGTAAAATATTAGATAAGGAGGTTGGTCACATTAATAAAGAAAATACAAAGTTGGGGGAAACCCATCTCTTTTAAGTTGTCTTAGAAGGATGAACTTAGGTCTTTCATTTAGTTCAGCTACTATTAATCCGAGTTAACTAGTAGTTAAGGTGTGGAGTCTATTGGCACCCCCTTCACTCCTCCACCATTAATCCGAGTTAACTAGTAGTTAAGAGACTCCACTTGGCACCCCCTTCACTCCTCCAATGATCAAAGGTAAAACAAGATATTGTTTTCAATGTTTCCTTTCTTGAACATTACATTTCTCATGAAACTATGACGGAGCTATTGTGGTTGGTGTGGTTCAGTTGTGATGTTACTAGAAAGTGAAAGAGTCGGTCAATAGCATTAAAGAGTGAGACAGAACCATTAACAAGTCCAACCAAATTGGATTCAGCTAGGATTTTTTCTTAGTTTTTATTTTGAGTTTAGTTAAAATTAGAATATATGTAATCTTTTTCAGTCTATATTTAGGATTAGTTTAAATTATTTGTCATCATCTTGTAATTGATTTTTATCATGCCTATACAAAGGCATGAGCATAATTGTAAAACGGTAAAGAAAAATTAATTGAGAATAAAAAAATTGAGCCAAGCCTTGGTTTTTATCTTTCTTTCTCCCCAAATATTTGTATGCTTCCAATTTTGAGTCTTATTCTCGTGTTCTTGCCGAGTTCGTCATCGCCTACGCCACCTGGCCTTCCACCATCTTCGTCGTCGTCATTCTCGTCGCGCTTACACTAACTTCGTTCTGACCGCACTTTCATTATTAGGTTAAATGAAATATTATAACATTGTGATAAAAATTTATAATAATTGTTCACAAAACCAAAAGCTTCTGCGCCAAAATTATCTAGTTCTATGAAACACAAAAATCCCTAATCCAAATAGGATACCTACTTTTTCCTTTTGGGTCTTGTTCTGTATCAACAAGGTATCAAAGCTCTAGGTTAGTGTGTGTGTGTGTGTATATATATATATATATATATATATATATATATATATATATATATATATATATAAGGGTAGATTTTATTCCACGCAAATCACGGTATCGGTATTACAATACACTATTCTCACATCTCCCTCCCCAGTTAAGGGGCCATTACAGATACATCGAATTCTATATTATGTAGAATACCTACTGGCGGAGTAGCCAGTCCTTCAAAGATATGCCTGTTGCGCTCCCTCCAGACGTGCCAAACTGATGCTGCAAGTCTAACACTAACCATCTTGGCCCAACCAGGGTCCATACCTCGGCGGTCTCTGATCCAGCTGAGGATCCCCCGGATATCTCTGGCACTGCCAACTCCACCCAACAATCGCATGCACTGCTCCTCCCAGATGTGCCAAGTCCACGGACACTCAAAGAATAGGTGGCCCATAGACTCCGCATCACCCGTACAGAGAACACACTTCGGATCTGGAATCTGCATCCCAAATCTAATAAGTCTATCCCGCGTCATCAACCTGCCTAGAAGGAGTCTGTATGAACAAAGCTGCATTTTACGAGCAATCCCCTTCGTCCAGATAAAGTCATACTCCGTAATCCTGTCATGTGGGGTCCGAACCAGATTATAACAACTTTTAAAACTGAATATCCCTGACCCTCCAACCGAACCAGGATCAACCCAACTCCAGGAGTTCGCAATCAGGCTAGTATCGATAGTGATCCGACGATATATATATATATATATATATATATATATATATATATATATATATATAAAATATTTTCCCGATGGCGATAGGAGATTCCTCGACTGGAGTCCTAGGGCATCCACGTGGGCCGCCCCCGCGGCCGCCGGAGTCCCTGGCCGACGGGGGGAAGGCCCCGGCGAAGTCTGGCGGCCCCTCCTCCGGTGCTGGGGAGGGGCGGGAGCACGTTCGGGGGGGTCGGGCGGACCCCCCGCTGCAGGTGCGCGCACACGGCCCCCCCCCCCCAGGCGGGGGGGGGGGGGGGGGGCGGGAGAACAGGGGGGTCGGGTGGACCCCCCTGGATCGCCGACGACCCCCCCAGGCGGAGGGGGGGGTCGGGACCTTCGGGAGTAGAGTCGGGTGGCCTACACGCGGTGACCGGGGGTTCGGGCCTGCTGCGAGTAGGCCCCATTGATCCGAACTTTATTTTCGGATCCAGTTCTGGAGCGCTAGGGAGCCAAACGGAGGAAGGTGGCTGGACGACGGTTACATGGCGTCGAGTGGCGAAACCCGGGGGGAAGATGGGAACCGGACAAGGTCAGGTTAGGGATCATCGCCCTGCAGGCCGCCAGAAAGGGTCTGGATCTCGGACATCTGGCCGGGATCCGGAGGTGCCTGCTGGGAGGTCGGTGGGGTGGCGGCCTAAGGCGACTGCGGCGGCCAAAGGAAAAAGTAAGGTGGTGGACCCGGATGTTCAGGGATCGGGGACTGCACGCCCGGTTACTGCCCCGAGGTCTATTGGGTCGTCCCCTCGGCCTGCCGGAAGGTCCTGGGCCGAGATATGCAAACCTGTGGGACCGAAATCCCCCTCATCGATGGAGTACGTCCCGCCTATCAAGGTTGGGAGGGGGTTCCGGGCTGTGTTTCCTGCGGAGGAGATCCAGAAGGTGACGGAGTACTGGGAGAATACCCTCGTCCTATATGTCTTGGGCAACAAGCCTTTCTATGGGCAGATCCGGGGCTATGCAGCACGAGTCTGGCAACCTAAGGGGAGTATGGAGTTCTATGCTCGCGAAAACGGCTTCTATTATGTGAAGTTCGGGCTGGCGGAGGATGTCGCTAGGATCCTCCAAGGTGGCCCCTGGACGTTCGACGGCAGACTTATCATTCTCAAGGAATGGACTCCGGAGCTGCGATGCGAGAGGGAAGTTATGAATGCCATCCCAGTTTGGATTCGATTTCCTGAGCTCCCGGTAGGATTCTGGAGTATCCCCTTGTTGATGCGGCTGGCTAGTTTAGTGGGCACCCCGATCAAGGCAGATGAAGCCACTACCTTTCGGACGCGGTTGATGTACGCTAGGGTTTTTGTGGAGATTCGTGCAGGGGGGGAACTCCCGGAGATGGTGGAGTATGAGATCCCTTCTGGGGAGGTCCTTACCCAGAGGGTGGAGTATGAGTGGGTTCCACCTACTTGTACACGATGTTCCTGCTTCGGGCATCTGGCCAGTGCTTGCTCGAAGGTTGGCCCTCCGGTGGAGCCTAGTCCCCCTCCTCGTGCGGCTCCCGACGTCCCCTGTGATATGGATTTCAGAGATGATAGCAGAGCGGAGGTCTTGGAGGGGGAGGACACTAATCGGGTGCGGGAAGGCGGGCTGAGCCTCGTTGTATCGACCCAGCTGGCTCCAACGGGTGGGGTGGTGGCCACTTGCCCGGGGCAGAGTAGCATAGTTACCAGAGGTATGGTGGCGACGGAGACTGAGGCACGAGGGGAGGGCGGACCGTCTGGTGGGCAGGTTTACTGTAGGAAGAGACGTGTTGTCGGCCTGTTACGAGATAGTTCCTCCATGGGGGAGGGACGTACTACAGTCAGAGAGGAGACTGTGTGTTGACAACCCAGGCTGGGCGTTGGTGATCTCTCAGGGCGTTCCCCAACAGACGAGTCCGACTAGAATGGATGAGGATTCTTTAGCGACGGCTGCGGCACCTTCCTCAGGTGTCGTTCCGGGAGTTACTATGGGAACCCCACCTCTCATTAATTAATGGCCATTATCGCCTGGAATGTGAGGGGGCGTGTTCGCTAGGGAGGTGGAGAGAGATCTGTGGGGTGCTCAACAGGGAGCGTTGTGATATTTCTGTTATTTTAGAGTCCAAGATCAAAGGTGAGAAGACTCTAACCCGTCGGACCCCTTCTCACTGGGCCCAATTGCACAATCTGGCCCTTTGTGACATGGCCAGAATTTGGGTTCGCTGGAACCTGAAGAGCTGGGACGGAGACTTGCTCTTGCTGACAGAGCAGTTGATTGCCATCTCCTTCGTGAACAAGGACGGCTTTCGGTTCTTGCTGGGGGCTGTCTACGGCCACAATGATAGAAGAAGACGGGAGTCCTTATGGAGCGACATCGCCCGTATTTCATCTGTTGCTGACTCATCTTGCCTTCCGCTTCTCTTGATCGGGGACTTCAATGCCCTTCTGCACCAAGGGGAGAAGCTGGGTGGCCGCCCGGTTCCGGATTCTATACTCTATGATTTCCAGAGATGCCTCATGCTTGCGGGGTTGCGGGGTTTGTCTCGCTCAGGCTGCATCTGGACTTGGCACAACAAAGCAACTCATAATAGGGTTGCTTGTCAGCTTGATCGAGCCCTGGGCAATGGGGAATGGTTCCGTCACTTCCCCAACACTTCAGCTGAGGGTCTGACAGCTGGGACGAGCGATCACTCCCCCATCAGGGTTGGCTTTACTGCTCGATCTATTGGGAAGTCCCGGCCGTTCAGGTACAACAACAGTTGGTATCTCTCGGAGGGCTACCTTGTCACGCCCCGCTCCCGTAGGAGCGATCGTCCTCGCTAAGGCGTGATGCCGCACGGGCCTAGGTTGCGCCCGTGCAAGGCCAAGTCCAGAAACGGCCGATTGAGCTAGGCCACAGAGTCGCACAGAGTGTCCCCATTGCAGCGGAAAGTAAATAAACACAAGTAGAAGCAAATTCGATCTTTTTATTGATATTCACGAAGGTTACAAGCGGCGCTAGGCCGATATTACAAATCGCTCAAGCTCTCTCTCTGAAACATAAAAGGCGTGCCAAGTGGCTTACAAGATGGAATGATACATGGCGATGTTCCGATACATTATGTCCTGTATAGGGTGCTTCAGCTTCTGCAACGTCCCAAGGCCCCGGAGTTGGCTCCGCGCCTTAACACGTTCGATGGAAGCTCCGCACCAGCCGGCGTCTCCTGTATCCTGCAAGCAGACTGTGGGGTTATCAGTACATTGTTATGCACTGGTGGAGAGGCTAGCTCGCCCACAACGCCATCATTACCAAACACGTTGTATTTACTTTTGTGCATCGACTATCATTCATTGTCTTTCTAATCTTGCCTTAGGGTCAATTTCATGGCACATATCATGACCTATCTCGTGTAACTGATTTCAAGTGTCGTATGGAAATACATGCACGACTTACCCATACTTACCGTCCGGCCTTCCCTGTCCAAGTAAACCAAGTTAGTCAACAACAATTAACATGAAGTAGCTTGACGTGATTCATGTAAACATTCAATGTTACGGGCGAGTCTATGTCTCGGGTTCTAGCACGTCGTGGGCATGTTCTAGTGTTACGTTTCGAGCATGTTCAGGAAGCACATTTCAAGCATGTTCGGGGTGGTATATTTCAAGCATGTTCAGGCATGTTACATTTCTAGCACGTTCATGTTCAGGATGTTACTTTGCAAGAATGTTCAGGAGACACTTGTTCATTTAACTTAGATTACTTTGATTTCAATGCAAGAACTTGCACGTGGATTGCCACCAGCATAGTCCACTTAATCTACATGCACGGGTCGCTGGCTTTACGAGCCATTTAGGACATACCCCTGTGGCAATTCTCAACTTAGCGTAGGGTGATGGCTGGTACACCCCGTTAAGTCTCTTGAATATACCCTCCTACTTACGTCTCTTGGTGCCCAAGCCCGCACCCAAGCAGCCCGTAAGCGCCGTTGATTCCGCCTAGGCCGGCCACGGTTTACCCCCCCAACGCCCGTGCCGCAGAATCCTTCCACACGACGGCCACGGTATTCCCCCCCATCGCCCGTGCCGTTTGTCCACGACCATTTCGTATTGTCTTGTCATTTTAACTTAGCGGCTATCTCCGAGCCGTAGGCTAACCCTTAGCCATAATGCGTTAACGACCAGGTTGGCGTCCGTACAGCGCGGGTAGCGAGCCCCGTTGCACGTGCCCGTCACACCTGTCGCTAGCGTCTTCCATGTCTTATCTTTCATGTATTCTTTCTTTCATTTTATTCTTTCACTTGTTCGTATGTTCATTCATGTTTCACGTATTTATCCATTCGTTCATTCATTCGTTGACTCATTCATTCACGTATTACGCAACTCCCAGTGCGGGAGTCGCCTTGGCGACCCATCGGTCCCATAGCCTTTCAATGTTGCTATACTATACTCGGAACGACTATGTTGACAGTCTTCCCATTTCATTGTTGTAATCCATTCATGGTTTTATTGTCGAACGCGTACGGGACTTGAACGTAAGCTTGTGCCGTAGCACGAGCGTAGAGCGCGGGCGAGAGTTTTTATATTTGCCGAGTACTTTTCCATGTTCTAAACAAGCATGCAAGATGGGATTATTCCCTTAGCTAGGTGCGTTGAGTCATTTATTAGCATGCAAGATGTTATCGCCTAGCGATTCTCGTGAATGTGTCCGTTTTGTTATGTGTCTAGGCTAAGCAGTGACGGGTTCATCGGAGCCACCCACCTTAGCGATGTTCGTATCGGCCGAGCGATACTCCGAGCGCGTCTTTGACAGTCTAAGTCTGGATTCATCTTGACGGGCCAATTCAAGCATTGCATCGATACTCCATCGGGTCGAGGCCACTCTTCGGGTCGACGGCTCGTTTTGAGTCGTTGCACTTGCTGTTTGGAATCGGCGTTCCGCTAGGGCGGAGCGGGTCACTACATAATACACCACTCAAAACAAGTCTCGTCCTCGAGACTTCCTGAGTGCAGGTCATCCTACCATTCCTTAACTCGTGTCGTCGTGTTTCTTAGACAATTTCTTCGAACGGCTCTATCGTTCGATAGAATCGAACCACACTTGATATCTTTCTAAGTTCCGTGTCGCACGCGTTTGGTCGATTTTATTGAATAGCCTTTCATTCATTTTATAGTTGATTGTACTTATTCAATTCAAGTGTTTCTTCGTCTTGGTTGCCATTTCTCTGTGTCATGGGACGGAAATATTCACACGAGGCACATTGTAATTCGTCAAATGCGAGGGTTGTAGGCTAAGGCAAACTCACTTTCGTTTATCTCGGTCATCGAGATGACCCGATTCGCTTCTCAAGCGTTCGTGTCCACGAAATCAGTATGATTTCTACTTAGCGGGGTCGACCAAGTCTATGTAATTTTCGTCCAATTCAAGACCAAGTATTGCACTATCGTCGAGCATAACTTCCTATCAGTGGTTCAATTCGTTGTACCAACTTTTACTAGCACGATTTCACGTTCACGGCACTCGTTCACTCCCCAAGTCGTGCTAGAACTCAACGTATCACTTGGCTGGATCGTGCACGCATTCCAAGCGTCCCCAAAATACATGCATTCAGCCAAGCCGCATGATCTAAAAATTGTCATTTTCACTCGAGTCGCATCGTGCACATACTCAAGCGTCCCTGAATATATGCATGTCAGCCGAATCTCGTAAGGGGTATTCCTATATTCGTGATTCACACTATCCATCCATGCCAATCCTCAAGATCAATCCTTCGATTGATAACTCATGAATCATGGCGTCTCGCCTACCCGCTAGGCCATCTTTTCGAGACTAAGTCAATGTCAGGATTGGAATCATAGTTCCCCAACAATAATGCCAACACTGACCCCAATCCTAGGGTCAAACCAAAGTCGATAGTACGGGATTTTCTACCCAAGCTCGCGTCACTCAGATTTCTAAACATCGAGCACGATTACCTATTCGCATCAACGCATTCGTTGCGCGTATTCGTATCCATTCAAATCACCAATTCTAACCAATTCATGTATTCGATCACGAGGTCATCTAGCTCGACAATACGTTGCGCCCCAATCTCACGCGAGTCCGATTATCCACGGTGGTTCATGAATCACCATGCAACGCACCCGCGGAATAATCATTCTCATCGGGGCGTAACTCTTGTTTGAGTTTAGACTAACTCATTTTCGATACGCGGATTGGACCTACGCAATCCTCAAATTCGGTTCTTCAAACACACAATTCATTTTCGAGTCACCTTCGCGTCAAACCACAAGTCGAAGCATACAAATTATCACGCCAAGCTAGGTCAATCACCCCCGCGGTATGAATCACCATACCAGCGCTTACGCGGAGTGATCGTCTCAAATCGGCGCGACGCATGTGCGAGGCTGGAGTTGCGCTCGCATAAGACAAGCATGTCGACGTTGGGGTTTTCGTCGAAGAAATCCAAACACTTCATTTTCATCCAAGCTGCGATCTCTATTCGACAGTCCGACCGTCCTTCATTCAACCAAAAAATCCTCGAGCCACGTCTATATTTTCCTCGACGCATTTTAATATCTCGAGTATAGCATCCAACGGAACAATGACATTTGCACGATCGTCATTCGCCGAGTCAGAGTACCCCCGAGTTATCGCATATCGATCTTTGATACGCCTCAATACCATCGACGATATGCGTAACCTGACGATCTTCCTTTGCAACCAATTTCGAGTCATGCGACGATGCCGTTGTCCGAGTTGGATATTCCACCATTTCATTTAATATTCAAGATCAAGTTCATCTGCTATTCCTCGAGCTCGTTTCAAGATCGTTGTTCAAGATTCAAGTCATATTTCATTTGTATCAATCCGAAATCGTACGTGCGATGCTCTAAGTTTCCTCGATCAAGACCAATTATTTCCATTCGTCGTTCCGAATCGTTTTCTAACTCACGTTGTCTAACGACAAGTTGTCCGAGCGACATCTCGCTCGGGACAATCGAAGTCACAACCAACTAAGTGTGACGCGTTCTAAGGCTTTGCGCGACCGCATCGCCTCGCCGACATACTCGTAATCCTCGATTTCGCTCGAACTATTTCCAAGACGTCCATACACCACTCGGATTCGAGCCATCTGATCTAGTCCTCAATCACATTCTTTTTTTTTCTTCTCCGAACTTATCACATACACCACTCGGGTTCAAGCCATACGGTCTAATCCTCAATCACGTTTGCGCCACGCGCTAAGACGTCTTATCGATTCGTTCAACGAATCTCTAGCGTAATGCTCATGTCGCCTCGACGTACTAAGTCGTTTAAGCTAATCCTCAAAATCCAAGCCAATCTTTCGTGCGCGCCTAAGCGTTAGTTGATAGCATTCCTATCGATATACACTCTAAGTGTATCTCCGTTCCCGACCGAGCGGTACTTGATATCGCTCGCAACTCGATTGCACCAGAAGTCAAGGTGCACGACACACGGACTAAGTTGTGCCGCATAACCATCTCGTGCGGACTATATTTGAGTTTGCACGCTCACTTGCTAGGTCGATGCAAGACTAGTCAGGCATGCACGCGACATGTTAACTTAACATATGTTCTCTATCGAGTCAAGTCTAACATAGTTCGACATTGTTAGCATAAAGTTATTCAAGCGAGCCTTGTGTTTGCTAACTTCTAGCAATTTAGTTTTTCCTTCGACTCAAGTCTGTCGGGGTTTGGCACAAAGGCCTTCGCCTATCGATCCCGTTCAACCGAGTACTTGTACGAGCTTTTGAAAGTATTAGACTTATTGTATGGAACATCCCAAGGCACAACGAGAGAGAGCGTACACTTCCTTATTTCCAACGAGCTTTCAAAACTGAGAATTCGATGTGAAGTCCAAGGACGTAAAGCCGTGCTCTGATACCAAACTGTCACGCCCCGCTCCCGTAGGAGCGATCGTCCTCGCTAAGGCGTGATGCCGCACGGGCCTAGGTTGCGCCCGTGCAAGGCCAAGTCCAGAAACGGCCGATTGAGCTAGGCCACAGAGTCGCACAGAGTGTCCCCATTGCAGCGGAAAGTAAATAAACACAAGTAGAAGCAAATTCGATCTTTTTATTGATATTCACGAAGGTTACAAGCGGCGCTAGGCCGATATTACAAATCGCTCAAGCTCTCTCTCTGAAACATAAAAGGCGTGCCAAGTGGCTTACAAGATGGAATGATACATGGCGATGTTCCGATACATTATGTCCTGTATAGGGTGCTTCAGCTTCTGCAACGTCCCAAGGCCCCGGAGTTGGCTCCGCGCCTTAACACGTTCGATGGAAGCTCCGCACCAGCCGGCGTCTCCTGTATCCTGCAAGCAGACTGTGGGGTTATCAGTACATTGTTATGCACTGGTGGGGAGGCTAGCTCGCCCACAACGCCATCATTACCAAACACGTTGTATTTACTTTTGTGCATCGACTATCATTCATTGTCTTTCTAATCTTGCCTTAGGGTCAATTTCATGGCACATATCATGACCTATCTCGTGTAACTGATTTCAAGTGTCGTATGGAAATACATGCACGACTTACCCATACTTACCGTCCGGCCTTCCCTGTCCAAGTAAACCAAGTTAGTCAACAACAATTAACATGAAGTAGCTTGACGTGATTCATGTAAACATTCAATGTTACGGGCGAGTCTATGTCTCGGGTTCTAGCACGTCGTGGGCATGTTCTAGTGTTACGTTTCGAGCATGTTCAGGAAGCACATTTCAAGCATGTTCGGGGTGGTATATTTCAAGCATGTTCAGGCATGTTACATTTCTAGCACGTTCATGTTCAGGATGTTACTTTGCAAGCATGTTCAGGAGACACTTGTTCATTTAACTTAGATTACTTTGATTTCAATGCAAGAACTTGCACGTGGATTGCCACCAGCATAGTCCACTTAATCTACATGCACGGGTCGCTGGCTTTACGAGCCATTTAGGACATACCCCTGTGGCAATTCTCAACTTAGCGTAGGGTGATGGCTGGTACACCCCGTTAAGTCTCTTGAATATACCCTCCTACTTACGTCTCTTGGTGCCCAAGCCCGCACCCAAGCAGCCCGTAAGCGCCGTTGATTCCGCCTAGGCCGGCCACGGTTTACCCTCCCAACGCCCGTGCCGCAGAATCCTTCCACACGACGGCCACGGTATTCCCCCCCATCGCCCGTGCCGTTTGTCCACGACCATTTCGTATTGTCTTGTCATTTTAACTTAGCGGCTATCTCCGAGCCGTAGGCTAACCCTTAGCCATAATGCGTTAACGACCAGGTTGGCGTCCGTACAGCGCGGGTAGCGAGCCCCGTTGCACGTGCCCGTCACACCTGTCGCTAGCGTCTTCCATGTCTTATCTTTCATGTATTCTTTCTTTCATTTTATTCTTTCACTTGTTCGTATGTTCATTCATGTTTCACGTATTTATCCATTCGTTCATTCATTCGTTGACTCATTCATTCACGTATTACGCAACTCCCAGTGCGGGAGTCGCCTTGGCGACCCATCGGTCCCATAGCCTTTCAATGTTGCTATACTATACTCGGAACGACTATGTTGACAGTCTTCCCATTTCATTGTTGTAATCCATTCATGGTTTTATTGTCGAACGCGTACGGGACTTGAACGTAAGCTTGTGCCGTAGCACGAGCGTAGAGCGCGGGCGAGAGTTTTTATATTTGCCGAGTACTTTTCCATGTTCTAAACAAGCATGCAAGATGGGATTATTCCCTTAGCTAGGTGCGTTGAGTCATTTATTAGCATGCAAGATGTTATCGCCTAGCGATTCTCGTGAATGTGTCCGTTTTGTTATGTGTCTAGGCTAAGCAGTGACGGGTTCATCGGAGCCACCCACCTTAGCGATGTTCGCATCGGCCGAGCGATACTCCGAGCGCGCCTTTGACAGTCTAAGTCTGGATTCATCTTGACGGGCCAATTCAAGCATTGCATCGATACTCCATCGGGTCGAGGCCACTCTTCGGGTCGACGGCTCGTTTTGAGTCGTTGCACTTGCCGTTTGGAATCGGCGTTCCGCTAGGGCGGAGCGGGTCACTACATACCTAGAGGCTGTCGCTGAGGGGCTCTCTAGTGGTCAGAAGGGGACGGCTCAATTTCGTTTGGTTCGCCGTCTCAAGGCCACGAAGAGAGCCCTTAGGAGTTGGGTGAAGGGGCTTCCCAAGTCCACCTTAGAAGACAAGGAGGTGGAGTTGCGTACCTTACAGCAGGAAATGCAGACTGACATGCTTAATGGGGACCTGGCGGCTAGAGAGAAGGAGCTGATTGGCGAGGTCAACATCCTGAGGCTGCAGAAGGAGATTAGCTCGGCCCAGCGAGCCAAGTGTTACTGGCTGAAGGATTGTGACCGGTGCTCCAAGTTCTTCTATGATGTGATCCGGACTAGACAGAATAAGAATCACATTTTCCAGCTTCTTGATGCCGATGGCTCTCTGGTGGGGACGCCGGCTGAGATCCAGGGCGAGGCTGTCAGGTACTACTCCGAGTTGTATTTCCAGACTGATTACCTTTCTGTGTTCCCAGAGGTTGTGACGAAGAGATTGGTGACACCATTTGGCAATAGTATCATGCTTGCTCCTGTTTCATTGGAGGAGGTGGAGGCTATTGTCAAGGGGACGGACTCCAACAAGGCTCCTGGTCCGGATGGCTTCAGCAGCGGTTTTTTCAAACGGCATTGGGACATTCTGAAGCACCAGGTGGTGGAGGTGGTTCAGGAATTCTTCACCACCGGGAAGCTTCTGAAGGAACTGAATCACACATTCCTGACCTTGGTGCCGAAGAAGGAGGGAGCGACAGCTCTGGCAGATTTCCGTCCTATTGCGTGTTGTAATTATCTATATAAGATAATTACGCATCTTATGTGCCGACGGATGGAGAGGATTATGCAGGAATTGGTTTCCCCGAATCAGGCTGCTTTCATCAAGGGGAGGTCGATCGCAGAGCACAGCCTCCTGGCTCATGAGATGGTGAGGGGTTTTAGCAAACCCGGAGGGGAGAAAGCTTGCGTTAAATTGGATCTGAGGAAGGCATATGACATGGTCAATCGGGACTTCCTCTGTCATCTTATGTTGGCTATGGGTTTCGCGGAGCACTGGGTTGCGATGATTCGGGAGTGCATTACGTCCCCTACCTTCTCTGTGCTCATCCAGGGTGTTCCTTATGGGTACTTCCAGAGCAACCGTGGGCTTAGGCAGGTTGACCCACTGTCCCCTTACCTGTTCACGCTTGTTATGGAATACTTCACTTGCTTGATGGATCTGGCTGTGCACCGTGGACGATTGATCCCTCTGTTCCGGAGGATGGACCCTCCAATTACTCATCTTATATATGCTGATGATCTGCTAGTTTTCATCCAGCCATCGACGGAGGGGTTGCTGACACTTGCGGCTATTATGGAAGATTTGAAGTCTGTTTCCGGTCTCCAGATGAACAGGGATAAGAGTAGGGTCTACTTTAGTTCCCTGTGTTTCCGGAAGGAGGAGCGGGCTGATATGTTGGGAATCGCGAGGAGCGATCTTCCGGTGCGATACTTAGGAGTTCTTCTCACAGTCAATTATGCTCGGGATCAGGATTGTCAGAGTCTGGTAGATTATGTCCAGAGGAGGGTAGAAGGGTGGCAAGCAGCAGGTCTGTCATTTGGCGGTCGCATAGAGCTGGTCAGATCGGTGATCTCGGCTGTGGCCCAATTTTGGCTGCAGTCCATCCTCCTACTGTGGCCACTATTCGACGGGTGGAGCGGCTATGTGCTGATTTCATTTGGAGGGGAGGTATGCATGCTATCTCCTGGGACCAGTTATGTCGCCCCAGGAAGGAGGGGGGAGTGGGGCTCCGACCGTTGATGGAGGTTAGAGAGGCTTCTGCGCTTAAGCTGGCGTGGAGATTCATCAGCGGGGATTCTCTCTGGACGGACTGGATGCATAGCAGATACGTGAAGCAGGGCAGCTTTTGGACGTGCCCTACTGACAACAACCATTCAGTCACGTTCAAGACTGTCTTGCGACACAGGAAGGTGCTCAAGTCTGCCATCCGGAGGGTCATGAAGGACGGATCGGGTACGGATCTCTGACGGGACCCTTGGATTGATCGGCGGTCGCTATTAGACATTAGGGGGGCTCCGACGCACCAGGAGGACAGGCGTGGGCTGTTGTGCAGCCGGATCATACGTACTGGGGAGTGGAGGCCGGATTCTTATCGGTTCACGGAGGGACTGGAGGAAAGTATTATGGCTACTGTTATTGATCCGTCGTTGTCCGCAGACCGGTGGATTTGGGAGCCGACTGATGGATCTTCAGGGACTGGGGAGTTCCAATTCCGTAGTTGCTACAACCTCATCAGGCGTACGTTTTCGTTGAGTTCTGATTACGAGTTCGTTTGGTGCAAGGGCCTAGCCAGGAAGATGCAGTTGTGTATGTACAAACTTCTTCTGGGTCGCCTTTTGACTAGAGATCGTCTGAGATCGTTTGGAGTGCCGGTTCCGGACCCCAAGTGTGTGCTTTGCGGTTTGGAGCCTGAATCTATGAAGCACATCTTCTTCGAGTGCACTCTGGCATGGCAGATCTGGGCGGAGCAGGGTCGAGTATTGGGAGTGGACGCTACTGGACATTGGATTGGGGACATCATCACGGTGATCCGAGATAGCAGAGGTAGAGGGCAGGACTGGTTCCGCACAGCCAGAGATCGTCTGGCTGCTTCGGTCTGGCACGTATGGCGGGAGCGAAACCGCCGGATCTTTGAGGGGCTGGTCACTCCTCCGGTTGGCATTCTCCATAACATTGAGTTTGATGTAAATGCTATGGAGAATTGATGAGTGGGAGTCCCGCTCGGGTTGTATGTTGTATGATTATGGCTTTTACTTTGGAATAAAATTCACCTTTTTCCAATATATATATATATATATATATATATATATATATATATATATATTCCTATATATATATATATATATATAAGGAAACAAATAAAATTAAAATAATGGATCACGAAAATAGAATAAACATTTGAAAGAAACTTTGTGACAATCTTGCTAAGTTGGAATCTAGAATTGATAGGTGTGCTAAGTTGGAATCTAAAATTGATAGGTGTGGGACTACTCTTAGTAGTGAATTTGATGATCCTAAGTGTTTTATTTTTAAGGAAGTTGGTCATTATCCATGAGAATATTTATCCTATTGGGATGTGTATTCTAAAAATATAACTAGTGAAGTGATTAATAATAAGTTAAATTTGGAGTCCATCATACACACAGAAACTATACCCGTAGAGCATCAATTAGTTGAACATAGTGAGCCTATCACAATTGAGTCAGCTATTAATTTTGTATCTAAAACTAGGTCTTTAAACCGAAAATAAATTGTGACCTTTATACATTATCTCTAGAAGAATTAAATAAGTATACTAATGAGCCTAATAAATTTAATAAAATTACAGATGTTAACATGGTGTCGATTGTTTGGGAACATTACTAGACTTATTTAATTGGGTGAGTTTCTTAAGAATTTGTCCAAATAATTTCTCCAAATAAGTCATTTGATTGTAGACATAATCTTTCTGTCGAGCGTGCCCTTACATGGTATCGATTCTTTGAGAACATTGATACACCTTTGTTCATTTGGGTGATTTATGACACATTTGCAGATATATTATTTCTTCCACCTCCACGACGATCGATGCCGTTATGGATTTCCGTCATTTCAGGAGCTTTCTCTTTTCTATTGGTGTTTACATCATTGCAGCGACTACCACCATGGCCATCTTGGGATACGTCAACAAGAGCATTTCTCTTCGGACCAGTGTGAATATTTCACACAATTCACCTGGTGGTGAAGTTATCAATATCAGGAAGAATGACGTAGGACTATTCAGAAGTCCAACCAAATTGGACTTAGGATTTTTTTAATTTTTATTTTGAGCTTAGTTGAAATTAGGATATTGATGGAATCATTGCCAGTCTATCTTTAGGTATATTTTAAATTACTTGCCATCATCTTGTACTTGATTGTTATCAACCTATATAAAGACATGAACATAATTGTAAACGGTATAGAAAAATTGATTGAGAATAAAAAAATTTGAGTTTGGGAAAGCCAAACCCAGTTATTATCTTTCTATCTTTCTTCCCAAAATTTGTGTGATGCCAATTTTGAATTTCTTCTCGTGTTCAGGCTGTACAGTCCACTTAACACCTTAAGATGAACTTTCTAAATTTTTAATGCTATATAGCCGATCCCGTTCTGATGAGAGAATGCTTGGACGATGAGGATAATTTACTTGATTCAAGAGAAAGTACACCGACAATAGATAGTTTTGAATGGAGTAATTTTAAAATATATTAATGTTGTGCATTTGTATATATACAACTTCAACAAATGGTAAAGGTTTCATATTATCCATATTGTATAACTTTTAGGTCATTGACATGACCGAACCATTACATTGATATTGATTTTCCCGTACTCTTTCACAATATAGCTTCAATATATTAATACTCATTTTCTGCACTCACTTTTTTACTTTGATAAATTGACCAAGAATCAAATGTTGGAAGTATTGGTTGGGGGGGCGCAATACTTTCATCTAGACATGCTAAAACGACATGACACAGCCGATACATATCAATACTCGCTTATACTTCAAATCTTTGTTAAAAATACCTGAAAATTCTTAGTAAATAAGAAAGAGACGTGAGAAGAAGAAAAAATTGTATATTACCAATCATATCTTATATGTGGGTGCATTCAAATGTTTATATATAATAAATTATTTTTGATTTTTGATTTTTTTTTTCTTTGATAATGTATGGTGTCTCTATTCGGGTGTTGAGATGATTCATCAAACAATTGAAGCCTTTCTCAATTACAAACCTACATAAAATCAAGAAACCTAGAGAGAGAGATTTGGATAAATAGAGCTTTGGAGAAAACTAGTTCTTGTGTGAGTATTTATAATTGTTGTTTCTTAAATTTCTTTATTATATTTGTCTTGGGGATAGATTTGGTGCTAAATGTTTCTTAGGTTTCCATTTTCATGCAGTCTATTGCTTGGATACTATGTTGCACAAGTATGGACACGGATACGGAAAAAGATATGATACAGATATAGGATACATGCATTTTCAAACATGTACATGTAATTACCTATGTTGCACGAACACAAGCACGGACACGATATGGATATGGTAACCATTTTCCTATGTCCATGTAACATAGCTTGTATATGAATTATGAGAGGTCATTATTAGAATTTGGATCCAACTTTTGTCAACTTTCTTAAAACCCTGTAACTTAAAAAACACGGGCTTCATGCAAACAAATGGAAACAGACTCGTCATCTGTTATGGCTTTCAATATCGACAAATAGCTATCACCAATGAACACATGGTTTCTAAAATTTATGTATATATTGAGTTCATCTTTATTTGAGTCTTACTCTACAGCTGCGCCCAAAAAAAAAAAAAATTATGCTCCACCCTTGTCAACCAGTCCCAAAGACAGCTGGGTTTGAGTCAGTAAAACTAGGATTAGGGTTGGGTTGGAGATTCCAAACCTGGGTATAGTTCAACTTGTGATCACCAGGAATGAACTAATATGGCTCAGCATACTATGTATGTATGCCATTCCTTTTCACTCTTAGGGATAAATGTGTCGTACACATGAATATACTTCCCTAGAGAAATCTTATCATGTGTTAATACTCTTTTCTAGTCTACAAAAACGTGGAGGTTGCTCCTTTGTTCTACAAGCTTAAACTGTATTATTAAAATGTTGATCTACCTATAAGCCAACTGACCTCCTAAGTTTTACAACAAGGTCCTCCCTTCTTGTAGCTACCATGACAAGGAAATCGGCACAGGGTTGACCTCGAGTTAACAGTTATAAAAATATGCCAACTCTATTAACAACCTTTCTTGTTTTACACAGCTGAACATGCAATTATGCAAGAAGGATGCCTTTGGTGATGATCATACTGACTGATATATATGAGGAAAAAGATCATGCTATAATGAGGGCACGTGCAGTTTTCTCGTTTAGTCCATCAATGTGAAGTTGGAACGTATGCATCCAGTTTTTTTTCCCTAATATTAGATAGCCCACAAGAAATATGTCATCATTCAATCCAGCATTGTTGAATTGATAAGGGACTGATTAGTTCATCATAGCAGGACCCCTTTCCTTGTATTACAATGGCTTGTAGAGTTATTAGAATGATCATGCTAATATACAGGATCCAAGGAAAATAGAGGCATTCTAATAACTGACACATAGTTCATCATAGCAGGATCCATTTCTTAACCCAGTTAGTAACCTAGCTAGTCTTCCAGAACCAACCAGTTCCCCGAGTCCTCTGACTGCTTCTAACTTTTTTTGACACCGAACAACTAGTTTCAAAATGATTTATTACTCAACTCACGGCTCTCTCCTATTCCATTTCATTTGTCTACATTTTCTCTTACTGGCTTGTAGAGTTATTACAAAGCCTCTATTCTCTTTTGTGAACCAAGTTCCATCTTCATGATGGTACTTTGCAAGGGCGAAATATCGAATGCTCGTGCTCTCTGACGAGGAAGTTGACATCTCAAGGGAAGGCCATATATCGTGGTGTGCCTTGCCAGGCAAAAGAAAGGTAAAGCCGCGCGCCTAGTCAAATAAAAGAAGTCCAAAGCAATGAATTCTGAGGCCCAGTATCAATCTAAAAAGGGAAGACTTAGAGCACGGCATAAGTGCCACCTTAGTGAAAAACTAACAAAATTTGTCGCAAGTCGGAACCAGATATAAAGCAAGATTGGGGGATTGGTTTCTTGTTAAAGTCTAAGATTACACAAAAGATAGGCTTATATTTTTAAGGATTATTTGTATTTACCACCCCCCCCCCCCCCCCCCCCCCACCCCCAAAAATTGCTAATCATATCTCCACTACATAGGGGTGCAACTCGGGCAGGCTAAATCCGAGCCCGATCGGATAAACCCGTAAATGGATTGGGTTAGGGTTGAAGATACTCGGATTCGGGCTCGGGTATGGGTTAAAATATTTGAACCTGATCAAAAATTGGGTTGGGCTCGGGTTCATGTGTCGGGTTACCCGAAGAACCCGTATATATATATATATATATATATATATATATATATATATATATATATATATATATATATATAGTTTCATATTTCTTAAATAAAAAGTTTCAATCCTAAATTTTTCCACCCAAACTCTTCAACTCCTTATCCTAAATCTTATTTCAGTTTGTATTTTGTAATGATTAAGACTTGATTGCTATTTGATTATGTGTTTAATATTATTTTCGTTTAGAATTATTTCAAATATTAAATTAGAGCCCGATAAATCCGACCCAACACGAGCCAAACTCGATCCTCCGGGCTTGGTCTTGGGCCTCATATGTTGAACCCGAGGTCAGGCCGGGCTTGGGCTCGGACTAGACTTATGATTCATCGGGTTGGGCTCGGGTTGACCTCAAGCCCGACCCAACCCGCCCGAGTTGCACCCCTACCGGCACTACACCACCAACCCCCCCCCCCCCCCACAATCTGCCCCCATTTTTATTTTAATTACTATTACGCCCCCAATTCTAAGAAATAGGCATTTTTTTGGGGGGCTAAATACAATTACAATTAATAGATTATGAAGGAATTTGGGGGGTGGGGGGGTGGGTTAACAGTAATTAAAATGAAAATGGGGGTAGTGAAGATATGATTAGCAATTGGGACAGTAAATACAAATAACTCTATTTTTAAAGGCTAAATTATCATAATTGCGTCCCAACTATAGTGTTCGGACGTTTTTGGCATCTTAACTTTCCCACTGCTCGATTTTGCCATCCCAACTTTATAAAATTGCTCTTTTTGAAGCACCTTAAGAGCATCTCCAACCCTATTGTCTTATTTTATGTTGTGAATCTTAGGTGGCATGGGACACAAGACAATATCTTGTATAGGTGGCAAGATTGTATTCACAAATGACAATGAGTTTAAAAAGTCATCTCCAATGCAAAAGTATTGAAAGTCATCTCCAATGCAAAAGTATTGAAAAGACAATACAAAGTAATTTTTTACAACTTCCAAGACAACTTTTACTCTTCTACTTCTTTTTATAAATATTTTTATTCACAACTTTTACTCTTCTACTTCTTTTTATAAATATTTTTATTCACAAATGATGATGTGGACATAAAGACATTATGAAGTGCATTGTCTAGAACTAGACAACCAACTTCACATTGTGATTGCCATGTCAACTCCACACTTTATTTCACATTTGCATTGGAGAAGTACTTTTGGAAAAAAATGGTTGTCATTCCTATGTGGCAACCATTTTTTTCATCTGACAATTCAACTACTGATGAGAGGTGTTTCGAAAGAGCAATTTATAAAGTTGGGATGCCAAAATTGAGCAGTGAAAAGTTAATATGCCAAAAACGTCCGACCACTTATAGTTGGGGTGCCATTAGCATAGTGCACATCGAATGGCCATTTTATGGGCCTCCTCCTCGAACGACTATCATCAAAATCAATGGCCAGTTTATGGAGAGAGAGAGAGAGAGAGAGATATTCATCAAATTCTTAATAAATTCACCATTTACGTATGATGAATCTCAGCAGCAAGGGAAAAAAAACATCAATTTGACAATACCCAAAAAAAGAAACCTAATTACTGTTACGAGCATAACAAGGAAAAGCTAATAAATATAACGAGAGAGGAAACAAAGCCGTATCACAAATGCACTAATGAGAGAGAGAGAGAGAGAGAGAGAGAGAGAGAGAGGACTTACTCGATTTCAAGCTTCTCCAGCGGCCTCCCTCTTGGCCCTTGGGGATGCGGTTGAAGAAATGGTTTCGGTTCATTTCGGTCGACTCGCCCTTATTTTATGGCTATTTATAAGGACACATGAAAAGTTGATCAGGACTAGCCAAAAGTAAATTTTGATTTATTTACAAGTTTGTCATTGAAAAAATTACTCAGGGCTAGCCAACACGTGAGTATATATCAATTTTTTTTTTTTTGTTCTCCTCTCTTTCCTCACAAGAAGAAGAACAACAAGAAGAAGAAAAAAGAAGAACAAGAACATCAATTTTTTCAAACCTAGTTTATTTTAATTTTTTGCTCTCTTCTAATTTCTCAGATCTCTTTCTCCAAACCCTAGTTTATTTTTCTTCTTCTTGTTTTGGCATTATGGATGAAATCCTAGTTGTAGAAGAAATTGGGTTATCAAATCTATTAGTCTATTAACCATTTTTTCTTTATTAATAGAAAAATTATGCATGAAATCCTAGTTGTAGAAGAAAACTATGGAAGAAATCATAGTTGTAGAAGAATTGGGTTTCTGACAATCCTAGAAGTATTGAGGACTGCCAGAAATTGTGGCAGTCTTGAAATTGACTCAATGTGCAAGAGGACTGCCACAATTGCTGGCAGTCCTAGAAGTACTGAGGACTGTCAGGAATTATGGTAATGGGACATGCTCTACAGCAGGACTGCCACAATTTCTGGCAGTCCTAGACATATTGAGGACTGCTAGAAGTTGAGGCGGACCTGAAAGGGACTTGCTGTATAGCAAGTTCCTTTCAGGACTGCGACAATTTCTGGCAGTCCTAAAGTCAAAATTTTCGAAAAAAAAAACATGTTACGGTTTATTTCAATCTTGATAATAGAGTGAAATATGCATTTTAGGGTTTATTTCTATGCATTCTTTGTGAGGAAAGAAATATTTAAGCTTTATTTTCATGCATTTTAGGGTTTATTAATTTTTTGGATGCCATCGAAATTGGGAATGAGAAGGAAACTAGGATTTCGATGGAGATGGTGATGATGGAAATGGTGGAAAAGAAGAAGAAGATGATGGGAAGAAAACTAGGATTTTGATGGAGATGTGAGAATGGAAATGGTGGAGAAGAAGAAGAAGATGGATAGAAGAAGAAGAAGAAGGGTTTTGGAAGAGAGAGAGTGAAATTTAGAAATGAGAGTGAAATTTGGGCTTTGGGGGGGTATGGGGTTTGGACAGCCCCATGAATAGAAAATTGGATAGCCCCAGTAAATTTTCCTCAAACATTGGCTAGCCCCAATCCTGGCTAGCTCTGATCAACTTATCATGTGCCCTTATAAATAACCTATTTTATGGGCAAAGACCAAACAACTGACCCGGGAGAAATTATTGAGTGAGTCGAGCTCACACTGCACTTCACATGGAAATAAAAAAAAAACCCATTAATGGTGCGTTTGATTACAAGATTAAAAAAAATACGTAGAAAATAAATTAATTCTATGAAATTATTTTACTAGAAAAAAAATTATGGAAAAAATTTCACAAAATTAATTTGGCTGTTTGATTGTCGTTATTTTCCATGAAAAATGGTTATTTTTCATGAAAATTGATATTTTCCTATGGATTGGAATAGTTTTTATTTTCCACCATTTTGGCAAAAAATATAGAAAATGATAGATTTTTGAAAAATAATTTCATAGAAATATATGCTACCAAACACTACAATCGGTGGAAACTTTGTTATGGAAATATTTTACATGAAAAAAATGCTCAATCAAACACATCGTAAGTGGAGGAAATGAGGATGCACGATGAGCCCGACTCACTGAATAATTTCTCCCATAATTGGCCAAAAGGGTTGTTCAATGGTTACTGCTGGTGAGGATTATTCGGGAGGTCTTAGATTCGCATCTCATCTCTAAAAAAGAACTCCTAATTAACAAGAACACAATGACTGTGTCCTCGGAAGGGTTAAAAAAAAATTAGATATAAGATATTTATTATAGTAAATCTATTTTCTCTCCTTTTTCGATAAATGTTAAGGACACTACAACTTCTACTAGAGGACAACACAAATATTATATATTTTTTTAATACCGAAAATGCTCTTAAAAATTGTTAGGGGACAACACAAACTAATGTATAAAAAATAATCTCTTTTCATTTGTATTCTTTTTTTCCCAAATTCCTAAGCCCTATATAAAGTAATAATATAGTTGTGGCACCATAAACTCTAACAAATTACCATAATTTCAATAACACCTGATAAATCTCCAGCGAATCTCGAGGGATCTCCAGTCATTTCTTCAAAAATTTCTAATGAAGCTTTTCAAGCCTTTGGTCATTCTGCAATGAAATGGCTCTCAACAATGTAGAAGGGAGGATAAAGAATCAATTCTATGAAGTAATCGTCTCGTCGAATACATTACCTGTTGGAGTGGGTAGGGTTTACCAACCTATGTGAAGAATACCCCAGAGTGCGACGATTGTCGAAGAAGCTCGGGGAGTGCATCGATCCTATTTTAGAACATATACGGTAAACAAATATATTATAGGATTTCCATATTTACTTTAATCATATATTTATGATTGGATCTTTCATATATTGACTTTCCATATAATTGGACTTCCAACTATGTCAAGCCAATTATGATTGGATTTCCATTAAATATATGATTAATGCATATTGGAAGTCTCCATATATATTGACCTTCCATGTATAGATTTTCAAGAGCTTATAAAAGGTTGATGCATACAAGTTGAAAAACATCTCAAAAAGAAAAGAAGAGTGCTTTACAATATTTGTGTGAGTGTCACGCCCCGCTCCCGGATAATCGGGTACGGGTCGATGCATGCCTAGCCTACACTGTCGTTGACAGCAGTAGTGAGCCGTCTGGTCATCAATAACAAATAATCTCATCACAGCATCTAATCACGAAATCTATACTAACCATCACAGCAATCCACTATATAATTATTACAACTTATACATGAATGTCCGGGTACAAAGCCGGTAAAAGATAAATGATACAACAATGACATATAATCAATACACTCAATCAATCTCTATACATGAATCTAATATCTCAATGTCAAGCGAGCTCCAATGCCAATCATGAATGATAATCTATGATCCATCTAACCTGTAATCAACGATCCAGTCAGGAAAGGAGCAAAGCACAATATACTCAATATAACTCACCATGGAAGGTCAATAGAATGGTACAATGTAGCAAGTAGAACTGAACAGAGAAACAATGGAATATAATATAAATATGCGCTAACTATGTGTACATGTGCAATTGGACGTTATCAACATGTGGGGACTAATATGTAATCAGGCATATAAAATATGCAATCAGTCACGCAATAATCAGGCATGTCTAATGACAATGCTATCAGTCACGCAATAATCAGGCATGTCTGACGACAATGCTATCAGTCACGCACGAAATGGACTCAGGCATACAGAGTATGCTATCAGGCAATGTTTGTCCAATATTAGTCCATCACATGTCTCTAGAACGTCCCCCACCCGACACGAGAAACAATGCAAGCAATCAATCGGGAACAAGTGAAATAAATGACACGATAACAAGTGTGAGTGCAATGCATGCAATGATGGTAATACTGAGTACATGTACTTGCCTTGATTCCGGGGTTTTGTCCTAGTCTTCTAAATCACCTAGAAATAGGAAATGTAATTAATAATATTTAGAAAAACATTCTAACACTTTACAAACCCTAAACTACTAATCTCCCTGGACTAACTAAATAGGCTCAACTAAATTACTCACTAATTATTAATCAGAAGCTTAATGAACAGAAAATTCATTTTAGTCAACTGGCTATTGGTCCACTTAACTCAACTATTCAGAATCAAACCACACTCTATTGTCTATACTGGACCCTCTCACATCCCAATATGCTATAGAGTTAGCAACTAATCAATCCTGAATAAAGTGCAATTGTTAACTAAGAAAAGCCCAAGCCCAAGTCTTCAAGGTACAAGTCTTTACTAAGGCCGAGTGTCATCAATACTTAATAATCTCCAAAGGCCCAAAAGACCCATGCAGGTCCAACTGCTAAGACCACTCCCCACCATAAATTCACCTGTCTATATGCTTAAGCCCAAAAACATTCTTATCGATACTGCACAGGTCCACAAAATACCTCTCCTGTACAAACCCAGCCCTATCCCAATTCAATTGTAACGGCTACTAGAGTTTTAAACAGAGCAACTATCAGGTCAGCTAAGAATCTAAACCAGCAAGAACCACACAGAGTCTAACAGCCATCCAGACACCTGTCTTGTGTCCCTCGTGTCCGCTGAGTCATCCTGTACTATCACGACCCGCACCCGGATATACGGGTACGAATACGTGGGCCACGCCCAGCCTACGCCGCGGTATCGGCAGTAGAACGCTGTCAAGTATACTATACTAACTACAACATCTAAGAATCCATAACTAGAAATGTACTCATGTCACATCACGAAAACTAAGGAAGATAAGACAAGAAATAATAACAATATCACTAGAACAACTAAAATCTACAATAATCATAAGACATGAAAGATAAAGAAGGAACAACAAGACTAACTAAGGATAACTACCAGGTAACTCCCATAGAAGAATAGTGAGATCCACCTCAGCTAGCAACATCATGAAGTCCAATAATGAGGGCACAACTATTCCTAAAATTTGTCAACATATCCGGTCAGGATGGAACGAGTACATATATCTCATAACAGATCTCAAGATAGAATAAAAGCTATAAGACTGTAAATAGAGCATATACAATAAAAATCATGGAGTGTACATATATGTATCATGGCATGGTAAGCTGTAGAGCTAGAGCTAGAACAAGAAAGTAGAATTGAATCATGGTATGTACACAAATCAAGGTAAGCCATATATCCATTGTGTGTGAGTAGCAGTTTCAACTTGTGATCGGCTTGGGTTCATGTCAAGAACTGGCCTGGCAAGTCATATGTGCGGTATATGACTCACACTGTTCGGGAATGCGGGATGGATCTGATCACAGGCATACGCTACTACTCCCCCTACCCCAACTGGTAGAATGGATCCAAACAGGACACGTCACTGCACGGGATTCTACTGAGAAGGTCGCGAACCTTCTCTAGAATCAGTGACCATATATTGAGCAAGAGCTACAAGGGAGCTTGCACAATACATCCCAACCTAAGAAGGAGAAACATCTCTCGTCGGGATCCAAGAATACCAATCCGTGAGAACCATGTGTCAGGAATAAGCATATCAACACTAAGTACATGAATCATAACAGTTATCATAAATTGGGAATAAGTTATCAGAGAATGTACTCGCCTGGGGTCCTGCTGTCAATATGAATCAGGGTTCAGAGTAAAGCCACAGACCTAAAGATGAAATAATACAAGAGCTGATCAGGGTCAAAAGATATACTAACATCTAGGTCAAACTAAGACAAACTGGGTCAAGGTTGACGTACAGTTGACTTTGGTCAACTGGTCAACTCTGGTCAACCCTAAGTCTAATCTAGGTTAAATAGGTCAATGGTTGACCTACAGTTGACTTTGGTCAAAAAGTCAACGTTGGTCAAGTCTGATCAAACCTAGGTCAACTGTTGACTCTACTTCGACGTCTAGTCAAAGTAGTCAACCATGGTCAAGCTAGTCTCTATAAACCTCTACAAGGTTAACTTATGAATTTCAGTGATTTAGAAATCACTGAAATCGACGGGTCTCTAAAACAACCAAAAGGAGAAAATATTATAATAATAGGGTGACACAAAAAGGGAAGAAATCTACAGATATTGTCGGATGATGAAACAAACATCACCAACGTGTCCAGAATAGTCAAATCAGCTAGGATAGCCTGTCCAAAAGTCCAATTTGGACCCAGGGGCAAAACGATAATTTCGGGCCAAAATGATGTCCGTCGTTGGACACACTTTGTACCAAAAAAATGTGCCGAAATAAAAGTGCACAAAATCTAACAAATTATATGTCCATGAATCCAGAATGACGATACGAACCCAATGGTATATCCAGAATTGGATTCCGTTGACCCGATCTCAAATTGGTCCGTTGACCGGGACATTGAAATTCCGATTTGCACGGAAAAGCGTGTCGGAGCCAATGTCCTCGAAACTCAGCAAATTATATGTCAACGAGTCCAGAATGACGATACGAACTCAACGGTATATCCGGAATTGGATTCCGATGAGCCGAACTCAAAATGACACGTTGACCCGGATATTGGTATCCGACTTGCACCGAAATGCGTGCCGGAACCAATGTCCACTAAAACCTAGCAAATTATATATCAACGAGTCCAAAATGACGATACGAACTCAACGGTATATCCGGAATTGGATTCCGATGAGCCGAACTCAAAATGACACGTTGACCCAGAAAGTGGGACCCGCTTTGCACCAAAATGCGTGCCAGGGCCCACGTTCTCCAAATCAAGCAAACTTTATATGAAAACATACCAGAACGATGCCACGAGTCTACTGGTGGTGTCAGAAATTGAATCCGGAGTCCCGGGTTCAAAAATAGAATTTTACAAGTGTAACACTAAGAATTCGAACGGCCAACTTTGGCGTCGAATTCGACCGACCTAACAAGCTCAAACTGAAATAAAATCTAAAGGGGACATGAAGAGGGTTATACCAGCTGTGCACCGGAACTGGTGGCGCACAAAACGGATCTGCAACGACGAAGATACGAACCCGCGAAGTTGGCGTCGCAAAACTGTCCAAAAATAGTACAAATTAAAACGTCAACTTGGTGGCCAGTTTTAATGTATCAAACGACGAAATTAACGGTTCAAATTTGAGAGCGATGAAGGGGTATATACCGAGATTGAGATGGAGCAAAGAAATTGCCGATCCAACGGTCGGATTGTCCAGAAAATTGATGCGAAGTTGCTGTCCCGGAGCGAACTTTCAGCTATGATCCCGCGCGCGTGACGCCGGGATTCCGTGCAAAACGCACGAATAGGGTGTTTCTCGCGCCGGGGAAGAGGGGATGCACCACGGGGGCCTGCCCGGGGGTGCGCCCGGCCAAGGGGTGCCAACCCCGGCGGTGGCGTGCGGTGGCGCACGACGGCGGCGCGGCCACCGGCGCGGCGACTGCAGCGGCTGCTGCTCCTTAGCACGCTGCTACTGCTGCTGTTCTTGTCGCGGCTGCTGCCAGCTGCGGTGGCACGCGGGGCAGCGGGGGGGAGGCTCGCCGGCCACGTGGTGGCACACGGCGGCGGTCGTGAGGAAGAGGAGTGGTGGTTCGGGTAGAGGAGGTTGGGTTGATGATGAAGAAGATGTTGATGATGGTGGTGATGTAGTTGTGGAGATGGTGGTGCATGGTGGTGGTGATGTGTTAGGGAGGAGGAGAAGTCGGGGAGGAGGAGATGGTGTTGCTCATGGTGGTGGTGATGCTCGGCTAGGTGGGGGGCTGTCGGCTGTGGTGAGGGTGGTGGTGTTGTGTGTTGTTTGGAAGGAGAGAGGAAGGGTGTTTTGTATGTGTGTGTGTAATGTAAAAGAGAGTGTGAGAGTAGGGAGGGAGAGATGTTCCTGCTGTAAAGAGAGGGTGAGGGGATGGGGAGTGCTGTACGTGTGCTGGATGGGGGAGGGGTTGAGTGTAGTGAGGTGTAGCTTCCCTTCCCGGAAATAAAATATTTTTATTTTTTTATTTTAATTAAATGATGATTTTAGATTTTTATAAATAATAGTTAAATAAAATATAGTATTGCTATTAAAGTTATAATTATATTTTATATATTGATTACTTTCGATAATGATACATTTTCTTGAAATGTTATTTTAGGTTGTGGGACCTTGATTAGAACAGTATATATATATATATATATATATATATATATATATATATATATATATATATATATATATATATATATATATATATATATATATTGTGTATGTTTATGTGATTAGGCGATATATATTTATTAATCATTTTTGTATATTTATTGAGTGTCCATAATAAATACATGATACATAGATATATATTCGTATAGGCCCTATAATAGAATATATTGAGATTTTATTTAAATGTTATGGATAATATGATATTAGTGTATATATATATATATATATATATATATATATATATATACATAGAAGTATGTTCAAAGATATATATGTGTTATATATATAGATATATATATAGTGATAGTGATATATATAATAGGCTAAAATGGTTTAAGTCCAAACTGTGGACCCACAGCCCACGTGAGGGAATCAGCCACCTAGCTCTCGGCCTAGCCCAAGAGAGTGACCTCTGTTGCAAGCCAAGAACCGACGGAAACCGAGAACGAGGAATATATGCGGTTATATATATATATATATATATATATATATATATATATATATATATATATATATATATATATATATATATATATATATATATATATCGAGTATGAGATCGAGAGTTCCAACGCGCAAACCCTAACCCTACCCACGCCGCCACCACGCACCACCCTTCCTCGACCACTGGGCGGCCACCCGCCGCCGTCGCCACCGCCGCGCACGGCAGGAGGCGCGTGCACGTGGACTGCACGCACAGGTGTGGATAACCAGCAACCTGCGCAGGTACCAACTTCTCTCTCTCGTATCTCCCTCGTCTCTCGACAAAATTTTGATCCGAAAGATGTTCTAGAAAGCCTATATAACCCTCTTCCCAAACCATAAATTAGTTTACGAAGATACGTAACATACCTGCCGAGAAATCGACGCCAAAATTGGCGTATAACTGTTCGAAAATAGAACACTATTTCAGTCCAAGAACCCCTGTTCGAGGATCGTTCCCGATCAATCCATTGACTTATTAGAAAATCTATTTGAAGAGACTTGTTGACAACATGTAAGGCTTCGAATCCCTTTTTATGGAATTTGAATTCATCGACTGAGCGTCGAGAAATCGAATCCCAAAGTTTTCCAAAAACCTGTTTTGAAAACTAGAAAATTGTTCCACACGACGTGCGTCACGCCAATCGGGACGACGTGGTCGCGTACCGAAAGGATCGAATGCTGCGTAACAGCTTTGTGGTCGTGTGGGCTTTGACGGAATTTAAATTGATCGCGTGTGCGTGACGAATTTGATGCGTATCCGTCAAAATTCTCCGTATCGTGCACTTTGCAAATTCTCCAATTACTTTATACATGTTCGTCAGATCGAGATGAAACTTGTGCCAACAGAACCGTATCGTTTTTTTGGTCCTGTATGCCAAGTTTGGTCCGATTCTGAGACCGTTGATAAAATCATCGTTTTGCGGGCCCCACGGTCCGACTCAATGAGTGATTTTGTGCACGGTCCGCCGGAATCCAACTTTGGACATACGGTTGGGTTCGTATCAAAAAATTGGATCCGTAGACATGTAGTTTGACGATTTTAGAGACCGTTGACTCTGGCACACTTTTCGGTGCAAAGCGGGTCCAACGGCGGACACCGTTTTGGCCCAAAATTACCGTTTTTCCCCTGTATCCAGAATTGGACTTAAGGACATGCAATCCTAGCTAATTTGACTATTCTGAGATCATTGGTATTGTCTATTTCAGCTTTCGGGGACTGTTGTGCGGGTTTTGATTATTGTGGCATATTGAGTGGTTTGGATCATCGGTTTCACCAGCACAGGACCACAGGCGAGTACAGTTTATTGTCTGCATTTCGATATTGATTTTCACTATATTTCATTGGTTGGCCATTGGTTGTATGATTATTTTCTATTATAAATTGTTGAGTCGGGAATGAGAAGTACCAAGGATGTGTGATCTGACCTTAGACCGTGTAGACCGTGTTGCATTTATTTCTTGTAGACCGTGTAGACCGTGTTGCATTTATTTCAAGTAGACCGTGTAGACAGTGATTTATTTATTGCAAAGTAGACAGTATAGACCGTGATTATTATTGTATTTAAACTGTGTAGTTCGTGATTATTATTCTGTAGACAGTATTTCTTTATTGTAATATTTTCTGTAGACCGTGTAACTGTAGACCGTGTAACTATAGACCGTGTAACTTTAGACCGTGTAGACCGTGTCGCATAATTGTCCCGAGATCGATCACATATCAAAGGTACTTCTAACAGTGGAGAAAGTATATGTGTCTATTTATCTACTATTGATTTTCTGTCTATTCTTACGGCTTTACTGTTTATTTTTAAAACTCATGATTGATGTCTAACCTTTGTTTTATAGTCATTTTCTTTATTGAAATTGCATTCAGTGGATTGTGCTCGTTCCATTCCTGACTGAAAATCATATTTTTCAGGTTAGCCGTTGATTCATTTAGCATGGGGAGTTCGGGTGTACTTGCAGACAAAAGCCTAGAAACTAGTTAGATAGCGGAGTTGTAGTCATTCAAATCTTTGTACAAGTTTATATTCTTCTTCAAATGTAAAACTTGTAATCAATGTAAGTTAAATTAGTTTCTGTGAATGAGCATTGGATTATTTGTGATTTTGATCTTCATGGCCGTGACAGCGTTCTACCGCCGACACTGCGGCGTAGGCTGGCTTGGACACGTCTCGTATCCGTTTAAAAAAAAAAAAAACGGGTGCGGGTCGTGACAAGTTTTTGTGGTGGCTCATGCAGTCAGTTTTTGCAAATCATACGAACTCGTGATAGTACTTAAAGATAGACGTACTATTGCGAGCCTGCGACAAGAAAATGCTCATTCACGAACAAGGATTAATTTAATTTAAGAGAATGACTAGGACTAGGAGTTCTTTACACGAATTGACCGATGGGTAGTCTAGGCCATGCAATTTAGAAGAGGAGTTATTAGTTTTGATAGTTTGTCAGATCCCCGTAGGTATACTATTATCTCTTGATATGACGATATGATTCCATGTGGATAGATTATTCACTTGGTGAGGCAGAGTTTCCTAGAGTAATGATCTAACCTTGATGAATTGTTCAATTCATTCTCTTTGCCTCTTAGATATCATCCCCATATCCTAGCCGAATTATCTATATAATTGCTAGTTGCCCTAAGAATCATTATCGTATAAAGTTCTGATTTTGTTATCCATATACGGACCTCAAGATAGTTTCGATTCAAGTTTGTCCCTCAGACGCTTGAATACACATGGAAGAGTTAGAATGCTTGTATTTCTCTTGTCCTCAGTTATTTCCCCTGTTCAATCTTTTTTTTAAGGGTTGTGACTGATAGGGCAACTGCTTACACTTTATTTCATAGGCAACTTGTTTGAATCTCTAGGAACTTATAGATTTTTACAGATATAGTTACAGTAATGTTAGTTAACTCATAATGGCAGGACAGCAGCGCACTGTCGCCATTTAATTGAATTTTGGAGACTATGGATACACTGCAGCCAGCAGCGCACTGGCGAGACACAACCTCTAGAGGTGAGATTAGTTTAAGAAAATATAGGTGTTGGGATATCGCCAAACTTATGGCTAGTGGTCCTCTTTGATCGTAGATTCCCTGGAGTCGAGATATGGTAGAGTATCTGATAGCATATCACATCTGAATCACAGAACCAAGAGTTTACCATCGCCCGAGTATACGGACGAGGCATAATCCTTGGTGAAATGATTTCAGACATGATTACAAGTTTGGGGTACTATGGAGGATAGGACCGTGCCATGTATGTCCCATAAGATACAAAGCCAATAGTAGTAGAAGTTTGTAAGTTTGGTAGCACGTCTCCCGATCTAGCGTTCCGTGGTCCTTGTAACCTATTGGCGAGGTTGTCGACTGACACTAATAGGGTTACCTAGAATATGGAATTTAGAATGACCATAACCCATTAGTCGACCAAGTCCTTGTGGATCAGAAGATAGTAGGAAGACTGTATAAGCAAGAACATCGGGTAAGGTTTGATTCTCACAAATCTCGAACTACTTGTGCCTCCTTTCAAAAATCTCGCGTACTTGTATCTTGACTAATTTGACCAATGCTTCTATTGTAGCCTAGTTTTTGCAAGCTTGCTCTTTTATCGAGCTTGATTCAAGACATATGTTTATTGGGGACGCCTGCTAACATATTGTCTAATCAGAATCAGTGTATTATGGTCTGATCAACCATGATGCATTTGGTTCGCGCTTCATTTAATTATCCTACGTGGATTGAGATATCGATGTGTCTATGATCTCATCCGCGAATGCTTGACAATTTCTCTTGAATTATACGTTCGCCCTTGAATCACGAAATTGTGTTCCGTAACATCTCCCTTGAATTCTTATTGTTTTTGTCTTCACCGATTTGGAAAGACGAAAACTCGTGATTGGTAGAAAGATACAGAGTTTTCCCATGGCTATGTTGGTTGTATATACAAGTGTAGCTGCCATCGGCTAGCCATGTGACTAGAACCTTGCCTTGAGTTACTCGTTCTCCTCTCGACCCTCAAACTATTTTTGAGACCTTCTAGCTATCTGAATTTGAGAACGATTAGAGTTTTACCCTTAGTCGAAATGCCTACCTAGGTGACTACCTATTCTTTAGAGACCAAAGGTTGCGAGTCTATAATTATTTGCTGGAAGCTTGTCTTAACTAGCAACCCTTAAGCCTTGAACCAACCCATCCTCGACCGAAGCCACAGTTAGACATGAGGTGAGTGGACAATAGGGTAATCATTTACCGTGACACTCATTCCGAGATTGGTTTCCAACAAATATTACCCTAGTCATGTAAATTTTATTATTTAAGCCTAACTAGTGTTGGAACACCACAGTCACTAGCTTAGCCAATGCCATAGCTTAAATACCCTGTCATATTATGATCTACCAGTTGCCAGCAGTAATACATGATCACTACAACTCTTGTGACGATAGTCTGGCAGGTTGACACAAGTAGAAACTCTCGACACAGTTGTTAGAATTCTTTTCATATGATACGCCTTGGAGTTGGTTACCCCGTCGACAACTCTTGTATACTGTGGACAAGCATGTCATTCTATTTTCTCAACCATGTACCATTGTACACACTCATTTTCCAATTATTGAGGAACGATCTTTGATTTGACTTATATCTACCATATTCCATCACGTCGTACCTTGTTCTTTATTACCGAGAATCGAGGTACAATACCCGGACCTTGGAACTCTTCTAACCCCATTATTCCTAAAACCATGTCCTAGCTTCTAAGGTGGGTAGACTGTAAGCCTTCTAGAATTTTTGGGGTATACCAGGATTACCGATTAATTAGAATGATTTCCATTAGAATGATAGTTGGTGTCCCGTTGGACTCCCACTTTCCATTTAGATCATTTTGTGTCCCCGGCCGTGCCATTAACAATCGAAGCACGAGACCAGCTGTTACCTTCCAACTGACTTCACATGCAAGATCTAGACGAGTCCACCATCATTTAGGTATACCATGTCCCACTGAAACCCGTCCCCTTGTACTCTATTTTTATCCTACGACTCCCAAGTTAAAAGGACTAGCCATAACCCTTACCATAATACCAGTATATTTTCCGACTTTCCCTTAGAGCACAACCTTGACTCATTTCCTTCGATCCAATATATGGTTGCGATCTACTTGAAACCCACTACGCACCTGTCACTAGTGTGCCACTAAATTGTGTCTTCTCGTGCCACTTAAACACAAAAGTCACTGAAGGCACATTTTTGGGCTTTAAGGATCTAGAAAACCAACCTGTCGAGCAACTAGCTCAACCCCTTAAATAGAAACCTATTCTAGTATACCTTAATCTAGTAGAAATAGTTTATCATGGGGATATTGTCCAGTCAATATAGATTGGAATCCTAGGTTCAACCAACCAGCGATTTATGTCCAATCAGGAAACCCGTTAAAACCCAGTAAAACCCATACATACATACCACTATAATTGGACTATGAAACCAAACTATTTGAAATAGGTCCCTATACCTATTATGTAGTCTCCCCTCTTAGATTGTGAAGTCATTCGTAACCAATATTCCATCTACCTGGAAGTCACGATACGATCTTGTATCGCATTTTATCCTTGCTCGTGTGTTTAAATAACCACGGGAAAGATCATAATCTTGACTCCTCAAAATTCTGTTCTATTATGGAACCTTGTTTAGATAAATTTCGAGGACGGAACTTCTTTATTGTATGGAGTGCAAGCCCTCTGAGAAATGAAGGGTCCTTCGAGTTAGCAAGTGACTGAACTAGAGTAGCATAATCTAGCAAATAAGGAAATGGTTCATAAATTTTCTTTCTAGCTGCATCATTGGGATACCGCTACTGCTCTTGAAACTTCATTTTTTTTTACTCTCGATTGTTCTTCCTTATCTTCATGTCCTTCCTATTTCGGAGCGACGTATGGTCATGCCTATTAGAATTTACCAATATTTCTTAGCTACTTGTGTAAATTTGTTGCATTTAAATTTTGAATTGCTTGATAGATAGAAGAGGGTTGTAGATGCTTGATGCTATAGATAGGTCGGTAGTTATATTTTTGTAATTAGTTGGAGAGTTACAATATTATGACGTCAGGTGTTTCAAGGAAGTAGTGTGACCTAAGGTGGGTAGAAGTCCTCGGAGTTTCATAGTTACAAAATGGCTAGAAAGAGGATACAATTATTTTCGAGAAATTAAATTTGAGAAGATTGTGTAATAGTGGATTTATTCTTTTCATTTTTTTTTGAAATTTTAGGCATGCCTATGAGATGAAATTTCGAGAACGAAATTATTTTAAGGTGGGTAGATTTGTAGCTTCCCTTCCCGGAAATAAAATATTTTTATTTTTTATTTTAATTAAATGATGATTTTAGATTTTTATAAACAATAGTTAAATAAAATATAGTATTGCTATTAAAGTTATAATTATATTTTATATATTGATTACTTTCGATAATGATACATTTTCTTGAAATGTTATTTTAGGTTGTGGGACCTTGATTAGAACAGTATATATATATATATGCATATATATTGTGTATGTTTATGTGATTAGGCGATATATATTTATTAATCATTTTTGTATATTTATTGAGTGTCCATAATAAATACATGATACATAGATATATATTCGTATAGGCCCTATAATAGAATATATTGAGATTTTATTTAAATGTTATGGATAATATGATATTAGTGTATCTATATATATATATATATATATATATATATATATATATATATATATATATATATATATATATATATATATACATAGAAGTATGTTCAAAGATATATATGTGTTATATATATAGATATATATAGTGATAGTGATATATATAATAGGCTAAAATGGTTTAAGTCCAAACTGTGGACCCACAGCCCACGTGAGGGAATCAGCCACCTAGCTCTCGGCCTAGCCCAAGAGAGTGACCTCTGTTGCAAGCCAAGAACCGAAGGAAACCGAGAACGAGGAATATATGCGGTTATATATATATATATATATATATATATATATATATATATATATATATATATATATATATATATATATATATATATATATCGAGTATGAGATCGAGAGTTCCAACGCGCAAACCCTAACCCTACCCACGCCGCCACCACGCACCACCCTTCCTCGACCACTGGGCGGCCACCCGCCGCCGTCGCCACCGCCGCGCACGGCAGGAGGCGCGCGCACGTGGACTGCACGCACAGGCGTGGATAACCAGCAACCCGCGCAGGTACCAACTTCTCTCTCTCGTATCTCCCTCGTCTCTCGACGAAATTTTGATCCGAAAGATGTTTTAGAAAGCCTATATAACCCTCTTCCCAAACCATAAATTAGTTTATGAAGATACGTAACATACCTGCCGAGAAATCGACGCCAAAATTGGCGTATAACTGTTCGAAAACAGAACACTATTTCAGTCCAAGAACCCATGTTCGAGGATCATTCCCGATCAATCCATTGACTTATTAGAAAATCTATTTGAAGAGACTTGTTGACAACATGTAAGGCTTCGAATCCCTTTTTGCGGAATTTGAATTCATCGACTGAGCGTCGAGAAATCGAATCCCAAAGTTTCCCAAAAACCTGTTTTGAAAACTAGAAAATTATTCTACACGACGTGCGTCACGCCAATCGGAACGACGTCGTCGCATACCGAAAGGATCGAAAGCTGCGTAACGGCTTTTTGGTCGTGTGGACTTTGACGGAATTCAAATTGGTCGCGTGTGCGCGACGAATTTGATGCGTATCCGTCGAAATTCCCCGTATCGTGCACTTTGCAAATTCTCCAATTACTTTGTGCACGTTCGTCAGATCGAGACGAAACTTGCGCCAACAGAACCGTATCGTTTTTTTTGGTCCTGTATGCCAAGTTTGGTCCGATTCTGAGACCATTGATAAAATCACCGTTTTGCGGGCCCTACGGTCCGACTCAACGAGTGATTTTGTGCACGGTCTGCCGGAATCCAACTTTGGACATACGGTTGGGTTCGTATCGAAAAACTGGATCCATAGACATATAGTTTGACAAATTTAGAGACCGTTGACTCTGGCACGCTTTTCGGTGCAAAGCGGGTCCAACGGCGGACACCGTTTTGGCCCGAAATTACCGTTTTTCTCCTGTATCCAGAATTGGACTTAAGGACAGGCAATCCTAGCTAATTTGACTATTCTAAGATCATTGGTATTGTCTATTTCAGCTTTCGGGGACTGTTGTGCGGGTTTTGATTATTGTGGCATATTGAGTGGTTTGGATCATCGGTTTCACCAGCACAGGACCACAGGCGAGTACAGTTTATTGTCTGCATTTCGATATTAATTTTCACTATATTTCATTGTATGGCCATTGGTTGTGTGATTATTTTCTATTATAAATTATTGAGTCGGGAATGAGAAGTACCAAGGATGTGTGATCTGACCTTAGACCGTGTAGACCGTGTAGACCGTGTTGCATTTATTTCTTGTAGACCGTGTAGACCGTGTTGTATTTATTTCAAGTAGACCGTGTAGACAGTGATTTATTTATTGCAAAGTAGACAGTGTAGACCGTAATTATTATTGCATTTAAACTGTGTAGTTCGTGATTATTATTCTGTAGACAGTATTTCTTTATTGCAATATTTTCTGTAGACCGTGTAACTGCAGACCGTGTAACTGTAGACCGTGTAACTGTAGGCCGTGTAACTTTAGACCGTGTAGACCGTGTCGCATAATTGTCCCGAGACCGATCACATATCAAAGGTACTTCTAACAGTGGGAAAAGTATATGTGTCTATTTATCTACTATTGATTTTCTGTCTATTCTTATGGCTTTACTGTTTATTTTCAAAACTCATGATTGATGTCTAACCTTTGTTTTATAGTCATTTTCTTTATTGAAATTGCATTCAGTGGATTGTGCTCGTTCCATTCCTGACTGGAAACCATATTTTTCAGGTTAGCCGTTGATTCATTTAGCATGGGGAGTTCGGGTGTACTTGCAGACAAAAGCCTAGAAACTAGTTAGATAGCGGAGTTGTAGTCATTCAAATCTTTGTACAAGTTTATATTCTACTTCAAATGTAAAACTTGTAATCAATGTAAGTTAAATTAGTTTCTGTGAATGAGCATTGGATTATTTGTGATTTTGATCTTCATGGCCGTGACAGCGTTCTACCGCCGACACTGCGGCGTAGGCTGGCTTGGACACGTCTCGTATCCGTTTTAAAAAAAAATGGATGCGGGTCGTGACATGAGGTGTAAAGAGAGATTGAGAGAGAGATGTTTATGTATGGGTGTGTGTGTATATATATTAATATATATATAGAATGAGTGAGTGAGAGAGATATTTGAATGGAGGGGGGAAAGAAGGTCGGCTGGAGGGGGTTGTGAGAGAGAGTGTGGTGAGGATGAGAGAGAGGGGAAGTTATCTATATATATATAATATATATATATATATATATATATATATATATATATATATAGAGAGAGAGAGAGAGAGAGAGAGAGAGAGACAGAGAAATATTTAGAGAGAGAGAGGAGAGAGAAAAGTGGATATTTCCAAAATAGGAAAAAATAGGGAAATTATGTGGGGTACTTAGGCAGTCATGAGAGGACAACAAGGAGCCTGGGTTCGGGTTCGGTCGAGCCGGGTCGGGCCAAAATCGGACAGGAGGCAATATTCGAATTAAAATATGTGTTTATAATCATGGGCAAATAAATAACATACGGGGACTCAAATAAATGGGACACAAGTGTCAGGCGGGTAGTAGGCTTCAAGGGAGTCATATCCATATTTGGGGTCGACTAGGTTGGGTCGATGTCGGGTCTCGAAATTAAATTGGAAAATAAATCACGTTTTACGGTAGATAATTAATTGGCCTAATTTGACCCGAAAGTTGTGCGAAGAAAATGAAGCACAAGATGGTGTGTCTGAGTGGGACACGAAGGTCATGGGTGAAGAGCATCTCGAGTAGATCAGGTATGACAAGTTGGTTTCGAGAGAATGACTGGTCTGGTGCTCCTAAATTAAAAGTCACGGTAACGCGCATATGATGATCAAAGAAAATAGTGGGAATTCAATTAATAATTAAAATGGTCTAATATTGACCCGAACTTGCGCGAAGCAAAAAGAGTACAAGGGAACGAGTTCAAGTGGGACAGGATATATCAAAATGAAGATAATCTCGTCTACTACAAACTCCAAGAAGGAAGTTTCCAGAGACTGGCATCCCTGATGCTTTAGAATTCCAAGTCACGGTAAAGAGCATTAAATTAAATAATAATCAAATAATAATATCTGTTCAAAATAATTGATTTATAAAATTGAAAAAAATAAGCCCAAAATTCAGGGGCTTACATGTACACAGGACCCTCTCCTTCTAAGCATAGTACCCAACCCGATACTCATATGAATTCAGTTCGACACAAAACGAGAGACCAATACAGAACATACCTGAGCTCGAGGAAGACTTGTTCGTGTCATCAGGAGTCGACACAGCGGCCCCCGTGTCCAATCTTTTGCAGAATTCTTGGTTCAGACATAATGTCGAACAGGTAACGTGCATGAAATGAATAAAATTCCTGTGAGTTCAATTCGAATCGAATCAACTCCAAAATTGGAGAATATACCCAATAACTAACCAGCTATTGATCCAACCAAAACGAATCAAGAAGCCAAAAGGATCTACTCGAATGATTTGAATCTAAATCAAAAAGGGAAAACAGATACAAATTGCTTCCCAAAAAGAATCGGTCACCGGCTCGTAGACGACCACGACGAAGCTCGTCGTAAGGAGAATCAACGTCGGTCGACCTTCGCAGTTGGATCGGGATATGATCACCATTGCTCGGCTCCTCTAGGAATTCGCCATGGCCGAGCTCGTGGTCGTCGAAGGAAAAGAATAGGACGGGGGAACAATTCAGCAGGGCTTCGCCGTAGGGAAGGTGATGAAGAAGAAAGGGGACTAGGGTTCTATTTATAGGCGGGACGTCGGTTAGGCGGTTGGCCGGTCACTTGACCGACGGTTGGGCAGGCAGTGGCTGTTACGATCCGACGGTCGAAAAGAATTTGGGTTGTTGGGGATCGACGGTGGAGATGAGATAGGCAGTTAGGTGGTTGGGGAGAAACTTCTAGAGGAGACTGGACTTCTTGGCGTCGCCGTCATCATCGTCATCGTCGTCGTCGTCGGTGGCTCACAGCAGCGGTGGAAGGAAACTGAAGAATGAAGAATGAATTAGATTTTGAAATATAAATCGGTCGATATCGGGTCGGGTTATAGGTTTATTGGATTTACAGGTTGGTTTTGGACCCACGCCCAAAGACTAATAGGCCGGGCTGGAAATGGAAGCCCATTAAATCCTAATGATATTTAATAATAAAAAATGAAGGGCTGGCTTAAAGGCTGAAAATAGGAAAGGCTGGGCTATTGGGCTGAAAGAATTAAAAAGATTTATTAAGGAAAAATCTAACCAATAAAATATAGTTAATTATTAAATGGGAAAAATAATTTATAAAATCAATAATGATAATTATAAAATCATTAATAACAATAAATAAAATCTTAAGTAAATAAATCTTAAATAAATCACAGGAGAAAACTCAATCTAGAAAAGTGGAGTTACAAATCTACCGACCTTAGAAAAATTTTGTCCTCGAAATTTCAAAAGATTCGACTAGGAATAACTGGCACGATAATCAACTAAGCAAAAAAAATAGAAAGAACCTATCGGGTACGATTAAGAGCAATCAAATACAATAGAAATTGCACGATTAAGGATAATCAGCACGATCATGATTAATTAGGCATGAATGAATCGAAGGTCAAAGATTTGACACGATCTAAAAATCAAAGTCAATTGAGAATTTAAGTTACTCAGGCATGATTAGAACATGATTTGGGCACGATAGATTCAATCATTTAGGCACGATCTACTCATAACTATTGAAGTCGTCTAGGCACGATTAAATTCGAGTCATGGTTGAAAATCAAGATAAGTTCTGGTAAAGTTGTCAATGGTGATAGGAGGCTAATCATGAATTTAGTCTAAAAATATTCGGAACTCATGCATATCCGGAATCACTTTACTTAAAATTCATGCCCCGCCAGTGTACACTTGGCTGCAGTGAACTCTTGGCTCCGTGACTCAAGAATGATAAGTACCGAATAATTTCTAAAATTTACTCATGAACAAAAACAACTTCAAGGGATAGAAACAGAATCTCAAGAATATTCGAAACCTATACATACCTGAGATCACTTCGACTTAGAGCCCCTGCCTCGCCAGTGCGCTGATGGTTGCAGTAGATCCGCAGTTTTCATGATCCAGATAAATGACTGCAGTGAGCGGCTGCCACGCCATAGTAGAATATCGAATATTCCTTCAATGGTTACCAACTGGAATTCCAAAGGAGTACCTTGATAATTCAATTCAACAAGCTTTCTGATTTACTAAGGAGCTTCAATCACACTAGGAAGGACATGTAAATATCTGTTCTTGAGAATCAAGAGATTGACTATCAAAATAGAAGAGTGACTAGAAATGTATTATAGAGTTGATACACTAGTCATGGGAATGTCAATAAGATAAGTACTTAATACGGCTAAAGATGAGTTGAAACTCTGAATGGGGAATGGATAGAGAAATGGTTTTACGAAAGGATAGAATAGCTAATATATGAGCTCTATGGCTCTAAATGAAATAGTTGGTCTTGGAATGTTTAGAGAAAATCAAATAGACTTTAAAAACTAATGGAAAATTTTAAAATGCCTGGCTAAATGAGGGATTTTGAAACTCTGACTTAAATCTCTAAGTGGCAAGGAAACCCAGACTCTAAAGGGTGTTAGAATCCGATAATGTTGTGGGAGAAGATGATCCCCAAAAGTCATGGAATTGTAATCACGACTTTTGTAGGAAAAACATTATGAGGCAGAAAGAGAAAAATCAGAATTTTTTACTATAGATAACAAAATACACACAATCACACAATCGGCCTATGCTGTGATGAGTTTTCTATTTCCGCAGGCTTCCAATGGCACTCTAATCCTAAGTACCATTAGATAGAGACCTGCATGGGCCACCACAAAAATATGTCACGCCCCGTTCCCGGATAATCGGGTACGGGTCGATGCATGCCCGGCCTACACTGTCGTTGACAACGGTAGTGAGCCGTCTGGTCATCAATAACAAATAATCTCATCACAACATCTAATTACGGAATCTATACTAACCATCACAGCAATCCACTATATAATTATTACAACTTATACATGAATGTTCGGGTACAAAGCCGGTAAAAGATAAATGATACAACAATGACATATAATCAATACACTCAATCAATCTCTATACATGAATCTAATATCTCAATGTCAAGCGAGCTCCAATGCCAATCATGAATGATAATCTATGATCCATCTCACCTGTAATCAACAATCCAGTCAGGAAAGGAGCAAAGTACAATATACTCAATATAACTCACCATGGAAGATCAATGGAATGGTACAATGTAGCAAGTAGAACTGAACAGAGAAACAATGGAATATAATATAAATATGTACTAACTATGTGTACATGTGCAATTGGACGTTATCAATATGTGGGACTAATATGTAATCAGGCATATAAAATATGCTATCAGTTACGCAATAATCAGGCATGTCTAATGACAATGCTATCAGTCACGCAATAATCAGGCATGTCTGACGACAATGCTATCAGTCACGCACGAAATGGACTCATGTATACAGAGTATGCTATCAGGCAATGTTTGTCCAATATTAGTCCATCACATGTCTCTAGAACGTCCTCCACCCGATACAAGAAATAATGCAAGCAATCAATCGGGAATAAGTGAAATAAATGACACGATAACAAGTGTGAGTGCAATGCATGCAATGATGGTAATACTGAATACATGTACTTGCCTTGATTCCGGGGTTTTGTCCGAGTCTTCTAAATCACCTAGAAATAGGAAATGTAATTAATAATATTTAGAAAAACATTCTAACACTTTACAAACCCTAAAGTACTAATCTCCCTGAACTAACTAAATAGGCTCAACTAAATTACTCACTAATTATTAATCAGAAGCTTAATGAACAGAAAATTCCTTTTAGTCAACTGGCTATTGGCCCACTTAACTCAACTATTCAGAATCAAACCACACTCTATTGTCTATACTGGACCCTCTCACATCCCAATATGCTGAATAAAGTGCAACTGTTAACTAAGAAAAGCCCAAGCCCAAGTCTTCAAGGTACAAGTCTCTACTAAGGCCGAGTGTCATCAATACTTAATAATCTCCAAAGGCCCAAAAGACCCATGCAGGTCCAACTGCTAAGACCACTCCCCACCATAAATTCACCTGTCCATATGCTTAAGCCCAAAAACATTCTTATCGATACTGCACAGGTCCACAAAATACCTCTCCTGTACAAACCCAGCCCTATCCCAATTCAATTGTAACGGCTACTAGAGTTTTAAACAGAGCAACTATCAGGTCAGCTAAGAATCTAAACCAGCAAGAACCACACAGAGTCTAACAGCCATCCAGACACCTGTCTTGTGTCCCTCGTGTCTGCGGAGTCATCCTGTACACAGGACCCTCTCCTTCTAAGCATAGTACCCAACCCGATACTCATATGAATTCAGTTCGACACAAAACGAGAGACCAATACAGAACATACCTGAGCTCGAGGAAGACTTGTTCGTGTCATCATGAGTCGACACAGCAGCCCCCGTGTCCAATCTTTTACAAAATTCTTGGTTCAGACATAATGTCGAACAGGTAACGTGCATGAAATGAATAAAATTCGTGTGAGTTCAATTCGAATCGAATCAACTCCAAAATTGGAGAATACACCCAAGAACTAACCAGCTATTGATCCAACCAAAGCGAATCAAGAAGCCAAAAGGTTCTACTCGAATGATTTGAATCCAAATCAAAAAGGGAAAACCGATACAAATTGCTTACCAAAAAGAATCGGTCACCAGCTCGTAGATGACCACGACGAAGCTCGTCGTAAGGAGAATGAACGCCGGTCGACTTTCACAGTTGGATCGGGATATGATCACCGTTGCTCGGCTCCTCTAGGAATCCGCCATGGTCGAGCTCGTCGTCGTCGAAAGAAAAGAACAGGACGGGGGAACAATTCAGCAGGGCTTCGCCGTAGGAAAGGTGATGAAGAAGAAAGGGGACTGGGGTTCTATTTATAGGCGGGACGTCGGTCAGGCGGTTGGCCGGACACTTGACCGGCGGTTGGGCGGGCAGTGGCAGTTACAATCCGACGGTCGAAAAGAATTTGGGTTGTTGGGGATCGACGATGGAGATGAGATAGGCAGTTAGGTGGTTGGGGAGAAACTTCTAGAGGAGACTGGACTTCTTGGCATCGCCGTCATCATCGTCATCGTCGTCGTCGTCGGTGGCTCACAGCAGCGGTGGAGGGAAACTGAAGAATGAAGAATGAATTAGATTTTGAAATATAAATCGGTCGATATCGGGTCGGGTTATAGGTTTATTGGATTTACAGGTTGGTTTTGGACCCGCGCCCAAAGACTAATAGGCCGGGCTGGAATGGAAGCCCATTAAATCCTAATGATATTTAATAATGAAAAATGAAGGGCTGGCTTAAATGCTGAAAATAGGAAAGGTTGGGCTATTGGGCTGAAAGAATTAAAAAGATTTATTAAGGAAAAATCTAACCTATAAAATATAGTTAATTATTAAATGGGAAAAATAATTTATAAAATCAATAATGATAATTATAAAATCATTAATAACAATAAATAAAATCTTAAGTAAATAAATCTTAAATAAATCACAGGAGAAAACTCAATCTAGAAAAGTGGAGTTACAAATCTACCCACCTTAGAAAAATTTCGTCCTCGAAATTTTAAAAGATTCGACTAGGAATAACTGGCACGATAATCAACTAAGCAAAAAAATAGAAAGAACCTATCGGGTACGATTAAGAGCAATCAAATCCAATAGAAATTGCACGATTAAGGATAATCAGCACGATCATGATTAATTAGGCATGAATGAATCGAAGGTCAAAGATTTGACACGATCTAAAAATCAAAGTCAATTGAGAATTTAAGTTACTCAGGCATGATTAGAACATGATTTGGGCACGATAGATTCAATCATTTAGGCACGATCTACTCATAACTATTGAAGTCGTCTAGGCACGATTAAATTCGAGTCATGGTTGAAAATCAAGATAAGTTCTGGTAAAGTTGTCAATGGTGATAGGAGGCTAATCATGAATTTAGTCTAAAAATATTCGGAACTCATGCATATCCGGAATCACTTTACTTAAAATTCATGCCCCGTCAGTGTACACTTGGCTGCAGTAAACTCTTGGCTCCGTGACTCAAGAATGATAAGTACCGAATAATTTCTAAAATTTACTCATGAACAAAAACAACTTCAAAGGATAGAAACAGAATCTCAAGAATATTCGAAACCTATACATACCTGAGATCACTTCGACTTAGAGCCCCTGCCTCGCCAGTGCGCTGATGGTTGCAGTAGACCCGCAGTTTTCATGATCCAGATAAATGACTGCAGTGCGCGGCTGCCACGCCATAGTAGGATATCGAATATTCCTTCAATGGTTACCAACTGGAATTCCAAAGGAGTACCTTGATAATTCAATTCAACAAGCTTTCTGATTTACTAAGGAGCTTCAATCACACTAGGAAGGACATGTAAATATCTGTTCTTGAGAATCAAGAGATTGACTATCAAAATAGAAGAGTGACTAGAAATGTATTATAGAGTTGATACACTAGTCATGGGAATGTCAATAAGATAAGTACTTAATACGGCTAAAGATGAGTTGAAACTCTGAATGGGGAATGGATAGAGAAATGGTTTTACGAAAGGATAGAATAGCTAATATATGAGCTCTATGGCTCTAAATGAAATAGTTGGTCTTGGAATGTTTAGAGAAAATCAAATAGACTTTAAAAACCAATGGAAAATTTTGAAATGCCTGGCTAAATGAGGGGTTTTGAAACTCTGACTTAAATCTCTAAGTGGCAAGGAAACCCAGACTCTAAAGGGTGTTAGAATCCGATAATGTTGTGGGAGAAAATGATCCCCAAAAGTCATGGAATTGTAATCACGACTTTTGTAGGAAAAACATTATGAGACAGAAAGAGAAAAATCAGAATTTACTATAGATAACAAAATACACACAATCACACAATCGGCCTATGCTGTGATGAGTTTTCTATTTCCGCAGGCTTCCAATGGCACTCTAATCCTAAGTACCATTAGATAGAGACCTGCATGGGCCACCACAAAAATATGTCACGCCCCGCTCCCGGATAATCGGGTACGGGTCGATGCATGCCCGGCCTACACTGTCGTTGACAACGGTAGTGAGCCGTCTGGTCATCAATAACAAATAATCTCATCACAACATCTAATTACGGAATCTATACTAACCATCACAGCAATCCACTATATAATTATTACAACTTATACATGAATGTTCGGGTACAAAGCCGGTAAAAGATAAATGATACAACAATGACATATAATCAATACACTCAATCAATCTCTATACATGAATCTAATATCTCAATGTCAAGCGAGCTCCAATGCCAATCATGAATGACCATCTCACCTGTAATCAACGATCCAGTCAGGAAAGGAACAAAGCACAATATACTCAATATAACTCACCATGGAAGATCAATGGAATGGTACAATATAGCAAGTAGAACTGAACAGAGAAACAATGGAATATAATATAACTATGCACTAAATATGTGTACATGTGCAATTGGACGTTATCAACATGTGGGACTAATATGTAATCAGGCATATAAAATATGCTATCAGTCACGCAATAATCAGGCATGTCTAATGACAATGCTATCAGTCACGCAATAATCAGGCATGTCTGACGACAATGCTATCAGTCACGCATGAAATGGACTCATGCATACAGAGTATGCTATCAGGCAATGTTCGTCCAATATTAGTCCATCACATGTCTCTAGAACGTCGTCCATCCGATACAAGAAATAATGCAAGCAATCAATCGGGAATAAGTGAAATAAATGACACGATAACAAGTGTGAGTGCAATGCATGCAATGATGGTAATACTGAATACATGTACTTGCCTTGATTCCGGGGTTTTGTCCGAGTCTTCTAAATCACCTTGAAATAGAAAATGTAATTAATAATATTTAGAAAAACATTCTAACACTTTACAAACCCTAAATTACTAATCTCCCTGAACTAACTAAATAGGCTCAACTAAATTACTCACTAATTATTAATCAGAAGCTTAATGAACAGAAAATTCCTTTTAGTCAACTGGCTATTGGCCCACTTAACTCAACTATTCAGAATCAAACCACACTCTATTGTCTATACTGGACCCTCTCACATCCCAATATGCTGAATAAAGTACAACTGTTAACTAAGAAAAGCCCAAGCCCAAGTCTTCAAGGTACAAGTCTCTACTAAGGCCGAGTGTCATCAATACTTAATAATCTCCAAAGGCCCAAAAGACCCATGCAGGTCCAACTGCTAAGACCACTCCCCACCATAAATTCACCTGTCCATATGCTTAAGCCCAAAAACATTCTTATCGATACTGCACAGGTCCACAAAATACCTCTCATGTACAAACCCAGCCCTATCCCAATTCAATTGTAACGGCTACTAGAGTTTTAAACAGAGCAACTATCAGGTCAGCTAAGAATCTAAACCAGCAAGAACCACACAGAGTCTAACAGCCATCCAGACACCTGTCTTGTGTCCCTCGTGTCCGCGGAGTCATCCTGTACACAGGACCCTCTCCTTCTAAGCATAGTACCCAACCCGATACTCATATGAATTCAGTTCGACACAAAATGAGAGACCAATACAGAACATACCTGAGCTCGAGGAAGACTTGTTCGTGTCATCATGAGTCGACACAGCAGCCCCCGTGTCCAATCTTTTGCAGAATTCTTGGTTCAGCCATAATGTCGAACAGGTAACGTGCATGAAATGAATAAAATTCGTGTGAGTTCAATTCGGATCGAATCAACTCCAAAATTGGAGAATACACCCAAGAACTAACCAGCTATTGATCCAACCAAAACGAATCAAGAAGCCAAAAGGTTATACTCGAATGATTTGAATCCAAATCGAAAAGGGAAAACCGATACAAATTGCTTACCAAAAAGAATCGGTCACCGGCTCGTAGATGACCACGACGAAGCTCGTCGTAAGGAGAATGAACGTCGGTCGACCTTCACAGTTGGATCGGGATATGATCACCGTTGCTCGGCTCCTCTAGGAATCCGCCATGGCCGAGCTCGTCGTCGTCGAAAGAAAAGAACAGGACGAGGGAACAATTCAGCAGGGCTTCGCCGTAGGAAAGGTGATGAAGAAGAAAGGGGACTGGGGTTCTATTTATAGGCGGGACGTCGGTCAGGCGGTTGGCCGGACACTTGACCGGCGGTTGGGCGGGCAGTGGCAGTTAAAATCCGACGGTCGGAAAGAATTTGGGTTATTGGGGATCGACGATGGAGATGAGATAGGCAGTTAGGTGGTTGGGGAGAAACTTCTAGAGGAGACTGGACTTCTTGGCGTCGCCGTCGTCATCGTCGTCGTCGTCGTCGACGGCGGCTCACAGCAGCGGTGGAGGGAAACTGAAGAATGAAGAATGAATTGGATTTTGAAATATAAATCGGTTGATATCGGGTCGGATTATAGGTTTATTGGATTTACAGGTTGGTTTTGGACCCGCGCCCAAAGACTAATAGGCCGGGCTGGAAATGGAAGCCCATTAAATCCTAATGATATTTAATAATAAAAAAATAAAGGGCTGGCTTAAAGGCTGAAAATAGGAAAGGCTGGGCCATTGGGCTGAAAGAATTAAAAAGATTTATTAAGGAAAAATCTAATCAATAAAATCTAGTTAATTATTAAATGGGAAAAATAATTTATAAAATCAATAATGATAATTATAAAATCATTAATGACAATAAATAAAATCTTAAGTAAATAAATCACAGGAGAAAACTCAATCTAAAAAGGTGGAGTTACAGTGAGAGAGAGAGGATTGAGGACTATTATGAAGGAGAGATCGCTTCAAATATTTTTTTGACATCTCTTGTTCTTTGGAGTTCGTAATCAAATTTCTTCTTTCAAGTGAGTTGTGGTGATCCGTGTTGGATCGAGAGGAGCTTCTAGAGGGTCTATTCTCTTTATTCCATTAGTGGAGGTTCTTCAGGGTTGGACTCTGATCGTCCCGTGGTTTTTCCCGTAAGAATTTTTCACGTCAAAAATCTTTGTGTCTACGATTATGTTTGGCATTTTGGTTTATGTATTTTTCCTCGGTTCTCTCGCAGGACTTTCTGGTTTGGGGGAACGATTTTCGCGCTTTGTTCCCAACATTACCTTGTATATTAGAACCTTCTGAAGAAGCTTTGGCAGTTTAGTTCTCCACTGAATTGTTCAAATTTGGCAGAAATCGAAACTTTAAATCTTAGGACTGCAAAAAAATTTGCAGTCCTGATTGTATAGTCAAAATTTTTGCAGTCCTCTATACAATCAGGATTACCAAATTTTTGGCAATACTAAGACTAACAGTATAATTATAATCTTCAGGTTCTGTTTGTACTTACATATTTTTTCCATTTAAAGATGCAGAGCATGTCGTTTGGAGATATTGTTGTACATACTCCTATTGACGTTGATTTTGGCCATTTACTCACGACGATAGTGTGCTCGACTCTCGTAAAGAAGTATAAAAAAAGGTGCCAACAAGTTGGAGCACAACATAAACACAATCATCATTGTCACGACCCGCACCCTAGAGTTAGGGCACGAGAAGTGGGTACGTCCAGCCTACGCCGCAGTATCGGCGGTAGAACGCTGTCCTAGGTCTCATGCATCTAACAGTATAAGGCTAAACAGTTTATACTCCCCGAATGGGGGTGGCATAGCAGATACATATTCAATCACTTCTAAGGTAGAGCATGATAAGGATAGATAAAACATGAAATCCAAAAGAGGTACAACAGAGAGAAATCTAAGTGTCTAAGATACACAAATCCAAAAATACATCTCAAATCTCTAAACTCAGATACAGTAATCCATAAAATAAATACAACTCCAGACAATTGAAATAACTATCTAAACAACCTCTAATGTGTCTCCTCTAGGCTAGCAGGCAATCTCCAAGCTATCTGTAAAATTTATCAACGGGTCCAGTCAGGACAGGAGCGAGTACAGTACATCTCAACAATATCATAACAGGTTAGGAAATATAAATATGCTAGAGAGTAAGATACAGGATCTGAAGAAATAACATGATGAAAAAGAGAGAAACTGTAAGTAAATAGCTACACTATATAGAGAACTATCAGTGACTAGTGATTCAGAGCACAAGATGGTTATGTAAACGGCACGATGTTGTACACGAATAATCTACAGAGGTTGTACACGAGTAATCTACTGGATTGATTACATAACCACTTCTACTCCCCCGTCCCAATCAATACACAAAGATCTAGATATGATATGTTATTGCACACGAAGTATAGTCGCACACGAGATCATGTGAATACATGAATATATACGATTTCACACAATTTGTACACGAATGTCACGAATACAAGGAGTACACGATGCTCACGATAAAGTACACGAACACGAATACCCGATGTATCCGCTAAGGAGATAATATCGCACAACAAGATCCATATAGTACTAATTCGTGTTTCCAACGTGTCAACATCATGTAAAGTAATGTAAAGCAGGAAATATAATCCTAAACAAGATATGAAATGATCAGAGAATGTACTCGCCTGGTTTCTGAATGTCCAAAGTAAATATATTGTCCGAGGAGAGGTGTCTGACTCCTAATCAGAACAGCACAAGTCACAACATGTCCAGAAGGGTAATATAAAGTACTACAATGCATTCTACATGAATCTAGGTCAAACTAGGCCAAAGTCAACCTTGGTCAACTCTGGTCAACTGCACTAGTCAAACTAGGTCAAACTAGGTCAAACTAGGTCATGTCCTAATCCAGCAAGTCTTACTAGGCCTAACCAAGACTATCCTAGCAAGCACACATCAATACAAGGCTATACAAGCCAACATACACCCAACTCTATATAGCATGCAATTATTCAATACTCAAATAGGTAAGAATTCACATTGGATATACACTAGGTAATCTATTACTTTAAGCTATACATGTCTACACATATATACACATACATATATTGGTATTCAACATTAGGTCTATAATCATGGCATTTCAAATGGTTATATAAAATTATATATTACAACACAATATGCTAACATATATATAATATACACACATAGCTAAGTTAACTATATTCATAAATACTTATTTAAGAGGCTATGTGTGTGTATGTGAACATGGCAAAGGGACAAGTGAGGGTTAAATGGGCATACATAGTATATATATATCAAAGAGTGTCAAAGTGTAAGTGAACAATGTGTCAAGTGTGATAGTGTCAACATAGTGTAAGGGGATACATGAGGTAATATAGGATTTGTGTTAACATAGAACATTACATCTCATTAACTTGTATATTGCATACATTATATCTATTATTACATTACATTCATGCTTGCATTCATTCATCATTCATTTTATTCTCTTGCACTACTATATGCACCATACATTACATACTGTGGAACCTACATATTCATTACAAGCCATACTTATACATTCTTACATTAGATAGGATACTTACACCTCATACATCATTTATTTAAACATTTAATCATGCTTGCATTCTCTATTTAATTACATAATGTATATACATTAACATGGGTTAAAATCAAATAGAATATTATATTACACACAAGGGTGCACAAAATGCATATGCCGAATAGTAACTCCTACTAATAATCAATACTGTACCAACTCAACACGAATTTAATTCTAGTATTAAAGTATGTTATAGATCTATGTGTTAGCTTTCCGAAACTTCAAACGGATCGCGTTTTCGTTTCCGGAAACTCCCGGAATCGCGAAAACACCAAGAACGCGTTTGTCTTTCGTACAGCTGACACTCAAATAATTCTCCAGAAAGTTACAGAAAGAATTAGGCCTATTAATACATGTTTTTGGAAAGCTAACTTCAATACGCTTCTTTTAAAAAAATGGGAGACTAAACCGAGCTTTGAGCTAGAAGTTATGATATTTCTAAGTTAGGGCTGAAATTAAAAATGTGGATAAAAATCATGACGGATTTGGGTAGTTTGAGACAAAAGAACACAAGTATATAACATAATATATCAAGAACTCACTCTCTACACTAATATATATATATATATGAGACACTATAGAACACATCTCCAATACAAAAATATGAGATTAAACATGTAATAATTCATTCATACATAACAACAACACATAGTGTGTCCAAATTTGGGATTTTCCCACATGGACACAACCACAACACAAAGGACACTCCTATGACCTCCAAATGGACACGAAATGGACACAAATGGAGATACAACCATGGGGGTCATTCCTATGGGTTCAAAATAGACCTATATGCATGAGGAAATGAAAAGGAGAAGGGATTTATACCTTCCGGTAGATCGAATCGAAGAAAAGCCTTCCCGGAGCGACACCGACACATAGAGATTCCAAAAGGACACGAACGAGCTCCGAATCCTCCCAAACTTGGGTAGCTTCCTCCTTGGCTAGAATGAAGAAGGAAAAAAGAAGATTTGGTGGCGAAATTAAAGGATTTGGTGGAGAAATTGCTAGGGATTGCTCTCTAGGAATTTGGGAAAGAACAAGAGAGAGAGTGTGGATGAGAATAATGAAATAAACTTGAGCCTATCCTCTCCCAAAGTGGCTGGCCATATGGGGCTATTTGTCCTATTATGGTAAGGTCCAAAATGCCCCCACTAACCTATTCTATGAGTATTAGAAAAGGGCTAATTGGTTGGGGCTAAATTAGTCATTCTAAAGTCTCTAATCACACTAACCTTATCCATAATAATTAGTCTAACCTCTAACTAAAATATTTCTATCATGTCGACTAAAATTAATATCATGTGGGCCATGCCTAACTAGTTGTGGGTCCCACTAGAGTCAAACTACCCCCGGGTCCCCGTTTCAAGTCGGATTGAGTTGAAATTCGAACACGACTCAAATAATCCCAAAACAATATCATAAATAATAAAATAATATCAAAATAATTCAAAGAGGTCAAATGCAAAAATATCCTTAGGCCAAAAATGATATTAAAATATCATAATCACATGGTTAGGCTCTAGGTCAAACAGTCTCTAGGGTTTCACTAGCAAAACGTCAAAACCACAAGTCATTGATTTAAATAATTTTAAAATGATTTAAAATCACCAAAAATCATATCATAAATTAAATATTATTATTAAAATAATTATAAACACAAAATTTCAAAATTACCCTCATTTGGGAAACTGGGTGCTACAACTCTACCCACCTTAGAAAATTTTTGTCCTCGAAATTTAAGATCGATAGTACTCCTTCTAGAGCCTCTAACCTACCCAATATCTAAGGTAACACTTCCTAACACTGGAATAATAAACGGACATCTAAAAAGTGTCAATCTAGGAATACCTCCAATACTGCTCTGCTGTACGGCGGTAATGGAACTTCAATAAAATATGGACTGGAACCTATATCCAAGGGACTGGACCTATTTTAAAGTGGTCTTAACTAAGGATAAAAAGGAACTGATCATAGGCTATAGGTATGCTCAAACTATTATCTTCCTATTAACCATCTATTAATACATTCTATTACCATAGGAACGATGCATTACTAAGACATATAGCCCCCTATCTCTCATAACACATTTATACTCACCAAAAGACTAGTACATCCTATCAAGGCTGATACTATAATCTCTCATAAATCTCATAAGCTACATGTTTATAGACACACATCCCCACATCAAGGACTAACCAATATATATCTACAACTGATACTAATGGGGTGACGTCCCTATTTCCCAACAACCAAGGTCTAATTTTTTTTTATCTAAATCATACAATTTGAAGGAATAGATACAAGGTCAGGGCATACCGTAGCAGTTGGAAGTCTCACCTAGGTACACTAATCATTCTAGGTCAAAACAGTACTATGGTATCAACACACAAACAATCTAGGGTGTCCTAATTGGAAAGGTAAGGGAACAACAATCATCAAGGTTGTAGGGCTGTCTACCATCCTATATAAAAATTGGTCATTAACAAGCAACTAAGAAATTATTAAAAGGTTACTATTCCATAAAATGGCAAAAATTGAAAATTTAGGCACAATAAATCACAAATAGATTTTTTGTCTTGACACGATCTAAGTTGATCAATTTCGGAATAAAAAGAGATTTGGACAAGAAGGAAAATCAATGAAATCAAAGTATGAGCACGAGCATCCAATGATGGAGGTTCAGGTCATGATTAAATTTAATTCGACTGAGTACGAATACGAGGTTCATAGGCGATTAAAAGATTTCAAGGAGAATTGTCAAGGCTGTCGCGAATGAGACTATAGGGTCAAGTTTAACTATGTCTCCATTCTCGTAGATTGATACATGAAAAAGCGAACCAAAGTGCAATAGGTGATCAGACCATCATGTACCGGTTCTGATTAGACAATATGTTAGTGGGTGGCCACCCAATAAAATATGTCATGACCAAGCTCGAAAATAGATAAGCTTGCAAAACTAAGGCTAATTTAGCAGCACAAGATATAAGGGTGGTAATGATGAAAGGAATTACATAGTCCAAGTTTCTTAACCAACGGGTTAAGTAATCAGATAAGGTACAAGGTTAAGCATCTAAGGAAACAAGCAGAACACCATCACATGTCGGGTCGAAAGAATTGAGTCAAGGCTGGATTTCTAATTGAAATAAGAAGAAATTTAGTATAATGGTAGAGGTTATAGTTTAGCCAGTTGACCAAAAATCATATCAAGAAAATAGAGTACAAGAAGACGGGTTTTAGTGGGACATGATATACCTACACGAAGGTGAGCTCGTCTAGGTCTTGCATATAAGATTTGTTGGAGGGTAACAGCTAGTATTACATTCCGAATATCAAAGTTACGATAAGGAACATCAAGGATCTCAATTAGAAAGTGGGAGTTCAAGAGGTGGTAATTAATGCACAAAAATAATGAAGATCGAGTTAGTCATCTGCTTCTGATACTCTTAAGTTCATCTTGTCATAACTTACCAATCATATCTTTACCTCACCAGTCTCCATATGAAAATTTAACCTTTACTTAAACCCTTACCATGACTACCGTAGGCAATTCCCAATTTCCAAACATCACTCTTGAAGCACAACCCTTACATTTAGGAATCAATATTAACTATTTATTTAAATTTCCAAGTTCTTTCACCTTGTCTTAAATTTGACCCAAAACCTCTAAATTCCGTTTACGAATTCCTTGAACTTGTTCAAATTGTTCTCCTCGTATTATTTAATTTAAATCTCTAGGCCTTACAAAACTTTATCTTCCATCATAAAATCAACTTTCGTATTTTCTTCGACATACACCCTTGAATATTATTCTCCTAAAAATATTTCACAACAATCTCTAAACTTCCATAACTTTGTGTTCTCTCTATCCCTAGTCATTTTCTTGCAACATCTTGTTTAATATCCTTATTAAACACAATTAACTTCTCTTTTCCATTACTAACCTTCTACATAGCCTCAGAGTAAAACCTCCCAAGAATCAATAACCAGAATTTCATGGTTCTCCAATCTAGGTTGACCTTGAATATCCTTATCAGTTTTGAATACACCTATAAACTATCTCATAATCCCAAAATTTCTCTAAATGTAATTGTTTCCAGATTGGCAGTATACATCTCTTTATTCGATTCGAGACCTTTACCACATTTCTATCTCAAGTTTCCATATGGAACACTCCACATTGATTTCCTTTATATCATTATATAATAACCAGTTACGTCTTCTCTGAGCTACATGATTTACGTCACTTCCTTAGCCTTCCCCATGCAAAAGATACGAAGATTCAAGGGTTTCGAAGTACATCTGGTAGGGACGACAAGATATGGGTAATTAATGTAATGAGACAGAGTTTAAGATAAGAGGTAAATAAGAATGTAAGGGAATAATGGCGAGAAAGAATAATGAAGATATGTTCCTTCTCATCGGTTCAAACGAGAGGAACCCATCAAGCTTAAATTCAATAGCAAGGAATGAGGGTGAATCCAAACAAGAGGAAAATGAATTCCAATTGAAGTTCAAAATGAGTTTCTCAGGGGTCGTCCCAGAAATCTCTCAAAGAATCCTAAGTGTGATTGAGTACCTTGGATTTGAAAATATTAATCTAAATACAAAATTAGATCAACAACTACAAAATTTTATCAAAATCATCAACTAATACCAGGATTCAAAGTTCTACAATGAATCCACAAAATCAAATTTCAAATCAAGGAAAAAGGTGAATCAAAACAAGAAAAAGGAGTTTAAATCAGAATTCAAAATGAGATTCTCAAGGGTCATCCCAGGAATCTCTCAAGGAATCCTAACAGTGATTGAGTATCCTCTTATCCTAACACCTTAATTTATATATCCTATAGCAGGCTCGTAGTAGTACAACTAAGTCGTTGCGCTACTACGAAATCGCACTAATGCGAATCTCGACCTGCATGGGCCACCACTAAAAATGTGTCACGATTCGCACCCTAGAGTTAGGGCACGAGAAGTGGGTACGTCCAGCCTACGCCGCAGTATCGGCGGTAGAACGCTGTCCTAGGTCTCATGCATCTAACAGTATAAGGCTAAATAGTTTATACTCCCCGAATGGGGGTGACATAGCAGATACACATTCAATTACTTCTAAGGTAGAGCATGATAAGGATAAATAAAACATGAAATCCAAAAGAGGTACAACAGAGAGAAATCTAAGTGTCTAAGATACACAAATCCAAAAATACATCTCAAATCTCCAAACTCAGATACAGTAATCCATAAAGTAAATACAACTCCAGACAATTGAAATAACTATCTAAACAACCTCTAATGTATCTCCTCTAGGCTAGCAGGCAATCTCCGAGCTATCTGTAAAATTTATCAACGGGTCCAGTCAGGACAGGAGCGAGTACAGTACATCTCAACAATATCATAACAGGTTAGGAAATATAAACATGCTAGAGAGTAAGATACAGGATCTGAAGAAATAACATGATAAAAAAGAGAGAAACTGTAAGTAAATAGCTACACTATATAGAGAACTATCAGTGACTAGTGATTCAGAGCACAAGATGGTTATGTAAACGGTACGATGTTGTACACGAGTAATCTACAGAGGTTGTACACGAGTAATCTACTGGATTGATTACATAACCACTTCTACTCCCCCGCCCCAATCAATACACAAAGATCTAGATATGATATGTTATTGCACACGAAGTATAGTCGCACACGAGATCATGTGAATACATGAATATACACGATTTCACACGATTTGTACACGAATGTCACGAATACAAGGAGTACACGATGCTCACGATAAAGTACACGAACACGAATACCCGATGTATCCGCTAAGGGGATAACATCGTACAACAAGATCCATACTAATCCGTGTTTCCAACGTGTCAGCATCATGTAAAGTAATCTAAAGCAGGAAATATAATCCTAAACAAGATATGAAATGATCAGAGAATGTACTCGCCTGGTTTCTGAATGTCCAAAGTAAATATACTGTCCGAGGAGAGGTGTCTGGCTCCTAATCAGAACAGCACAAGTCACAACATGTCCAGAAGGGTAATATAAATCACTACAATACATTCTACATGAATCTAGGTCAAACTAGGCCAAAGTCAACCTTGGTCAACTCTGGTCAACTGCACTAGTCAAACTAGGTCAAACTAGGTCATGTCCTAACCCAGCAAGTCTTACTAGGCCTAACTAAGACTATCCTAGCAAGCACACATCAATACAAGGCTATACAAGCCAACATATACCCAACTCTATATAGCATGCAATTATTCAATACTCAAATAGGTAAGAATTCACATTGGATATACACTAGGTAATCTATTACTTTAAGCTATACATGTCTACACATATATACACATACATATATTGGTATTCAATATTAGGTCTATAATCATGGCATTTCAAATGGTTATATAAAATTATATATTACAACACAATATGCTAACATATATATAATATACACACATAGCTAAGTTAACTATATTCATAAATACTTATTTAAGAGGCTATGTGTGTATATGTGAACATGGCAAAGGGGCAAGTGAGGGTTAAATGGGCATACATAGTGTATATATATCAAAGAGTGTCAAAGTGTAAGTGAACAATGTGTCAAGTGTGATAGTGTCAACATAGTGTAAGGGGGTACATGAGGTAATATAGGATTTGTGTTAACATAGAACATTACATCTCATTAACTTGTATATTGCATACATTACATCTATTATTACATTACATTCATGCTTGCATTCATTCATCATTCATTTATTCTCTTGCACTACTATATGCACCATACATTACATACTATGGAACCTACATATTCATTACAAGCCATACTTATACATTCTTACATTAGATAGGATACTTACACCTCATACATTATTTATTTAAACATTTACTCATGCTTGCATTCTCTATTTAATTACATAATGTATATACATTAACATGGGTTAAAATCAAATAGAACATTATATTACACACAAGGGTGCACAAAATGCATATGCCGAATAATAACTCCTACTAATAATCAATACTGCACCAACTCAACATGAATTTAATTCTAGTATTAAAGTATGTTATAGATCTATGTGTTAGCTTTCCGAAACTTCAAACGGATCGCGTTTTCGTTTCCGGAAACTCCCGGAATCGCGAAAACACCAAGAACGCGTTTGTCTTTCGTACAGCTGACACGCAAATAATTCTTCAGAAAGTTACAGAAAGAATTAGGCCTATTAATACATGTTTTTGGAAAGCTAAATTCAATACGCTTCTTTTAAAAAAAACGGAAGACTAAACCGAGCTTTGAGCTAGAAGTTATGACATTTCTAAGTTAGGGCTGAAATTAAAAACGTGGATAAAAATCATGACGGATTTGGATAGTTTGAGACAAAAGAACACAAGTATATAACATAATATATCAAGAACTCACTCTCTACACTAATGTATATATATGAGACACTATAAAACATATCTCCAATACAAAAATATGAGATTAAACATATAATAATTCATTCATACATAACAACAACACATAGTGTGTCCAAATTTGGGATTTTCCCACATGGACACAACCACAACACAAAGGACACTCCTATGACCTCCAAATGGACACAAAATGGACACAAATGGAGATACAACCATGGAGGTCATTCCTATGGGTTCAAAATAGACCTATATGTATGAGGAAATGAAAAGGAGAAGGGATTTATACCTCCCGATAGATCGAATCGAAGAAAAGCCTTCCCGGAGCGACACCGACACGTAGAGATTCCAAAAGGACACGAACGAGCTCCGAATCCTCCCAAACTTGGGTAGCTTCCTCCTTGGCTAGAATGGAGAAGGAAAGAAGAAGATTTGGTGGCAAAATGGAAGGATTTGGTGGAGAAATTGCTAGGGATTGCTCTCTAGGAATTTGGGGAAGAACAAGAGAGAGAGTGTGGATGAGAATAATGAAATGAACTTGAGCCTATCCTCTCCCAAAGTGGCTGGCCATATGGGACTATTTGTCCTATTATGGTAAGGTCCAAAATGCCCCCACTAACCTATTCTATGAGTATTAGAAAAGGGCTAATTGGTTGGGGCTAAATTAGTCATTCTAAAGTCTCTAATCACACTAACCTTATCCATAATAATTAGTCTAACCTCTAACTAAAATATTTCTATCATGTGGACTAAAATTAATATCATGTGGGCCATGCCTAACTAGTTGTGGGTCCCACTAGAGTCAAACTACCCCCGGGTCCCTGTTTCAAGTCGGATTGAGTTGAAATTCGAACACGACTCAAATAACCCCAAAACAATATCATAAATAATAAAATAATATCAAAATAATTCAAAGAGGTCAAATGCAAAAATATCCTTAGGCCAAAAATGATATTAAAATATCATAATCACATGGTTAGGCTCTAGGTCAAACAGTCTCTAGGGTTTCACTAGCAAAACGTCAAAACCACAAGTCATTGATTTAAATAATTTTAAAATAATTTAAAATCACCAAAAATCATATCATGAATTAAATATCATTATTAAAATAATTATAAACACAAAATTTTAAAATTACCCTCATTTGGGAAACTGGGTGCTACAATCATCATTACAAGATCAAATAGCAAAGGCAAAAATTATTTATAGCTTATACGTGAGAGGTGGTGTGTTCAAGTCTCATCGTAGAAAAGATGTGGTCCCCAAATAAATAAAACGAAAAAAAATGTGGATGTCCATTTAAGTTTTATATTGTTAACATCGTCGATGACAATTGGATGGACAAAGTCAAGAATATAATGCACAATCACCATATTTCCAACACACTTGCAAGTCATGTGTATGCTGGAAGGTGACACCCGATGAGAGGGTGCTAGTTGAGCAATTGTCCAACTCTAGGGTTGCAGTACGACGAGTTCTATTCATGCAACAGAAAAATAAGAATAACAAATCAACGATGAGCACAATTTACAATGCTCGAATATTATGGAAAACTAATAGAATGAGAGAAAGAATGACAATGCAACAAGCGATAATGTTGCTTTTTGAGCATCACTATGTCGAGTTTTATAGAATAAATCCACAAAACAATGAGGTACTTTTATATTTTGGGCTCGTCCTTATTGTACCCACTTGGCGCGGTCCTTCTCTAATGTATTCGTCATTGATTGTACTTACAAGACGAACAAATTCAAGATGCCATTTTGCTATGCTGTTAGCTTTATGTCGACGGGAATGTCATATTCATTTGTTTTTTCCTTCATGAGGATTGGGATGGTTAATGATTACACATGAGCATTGAGACAACTTAAGTCACTTTATACTGGACACAAAGAGCCCTATGTTTTGTGACTAACTGAAAATATGCCCTAAATCACAAAAGAGCCTTATGTTTTGTGATCTTTTCCATCATATGCAACTCTGTTACTTATTCATGTGAAATTGTGTTATTCATGTGCAACACAGCTCTCATGTGCAACTGTGTTATTCATGTGCAACTCAGATTATTCATGTGCAAATCCAAGCCGATTACAAACCATCTTGTGCTCTAAATCACTTAGTCACTTACAGTTCTTACTTCTATAGATACATATTTCTAGTTTATCAAATATCTCTCTTATCTTTCATGTACATTTCTTATCATTCACGTATCTTACTCTATTGCTTGCTTTACATTTTCTGCCATGATATGAACTGTTTGAGAGATATGTACTCGTTCCTGTCCTGACTGGACCTGTTGAAAATATTACAGAGGATGATGAGGAGTTCTGTCCTACCTACTACGGAGCAGGCCTAGATGACACTTGCAACATGGACCCCCTGGAGGTTCAGGCAGCTGCTGAGGATGTTACCATTGTCTAGATTAGATAGCTAGACTGTTTATCTTATTTCTTTATGTCATTTGTGTTTGTGGATTCAGAGTTGTATTATTTTGAGATGTTGAGACTTGATGTTGATAAACTTGGATTTATTTCCCTTCTGTTTGTATCTTCATTTGAAGATTTTATGTCTATCATATTGTGCTATTTCCATCTTTAGACTTGTGATTGAGTTGTACCTTCTGTGATTTGGCCTCCGTTTGGAGAGTATATCATATTGTGGTTAATTGAGATTATGACCTAGAACAACGTTCTACCGTCGACACTGAGGCGTAGGCTGGACGTACCCACTTCTCGTACCCCTACACTGGGTGCGGGTCGTGACACGTCCCCCTTACCATTCCACTAATCCAACCCCCCCTCTCTCTCCGCGACGACGACAAAGGCGACAATGCGCGACGGAGGGGGGAGGGGTGGGGTAGTGCGGGGGAAGATGTGGGTAGCGCGGGATGGTGCAGCAGGGGAAGGACGACCGAGTGGAGGTGAGGGGGGTTGGAGGGAAATGGAGGTGGGGTGAGAAAGTGTATAGTTTCCTTATTTTTGTTTTTGAGGGTATTAAGTTCAGAAAATTTATTGTAACGAAAATATATTTGTAGAAATTAGAGTAAACGAAACTAGTTTGAAGAAATTTACAAGAACGAAAGATCTTTGCCAAATAGGTGGGCGGAAAACAAAAGTGTAATTTTTCCGCCAACTCTATTGGCGGAAATTAGATTGGCTAGGTTTCTCGTGGAAAACCGGTTTGGGTTTAATGTATTGGTTTGGTTTTTATTTGTAAATATATTATCCATATCATATTTTAAATAAGTGTTTTTATATTTTTTTATTATATATATTATATTTTTTGTGATATTACTAACAAATGATTTTTATTATATATAAATAAAATTAAACATGGGATATCAAAAATATTATATTTGATATCTTTTTGAATAATATATAATTCTAACGATGTTCTACACTTATTCAGTTATATAGAAAGCTAATACTTGAGGCGATTTTATATCTTTTTCATCCACTGATGTCAGGATTTATATTATTATCAAATACAATTAGCTAGGTTATTATATATATTATTTAAATCAAATTAATTTTATCATAAATAATATAGATAATAACATAAGTAATTTATAAATTTTGTTGGGTATTATCCATCTTATATTTTTAACTTTGTTAATTTAAATTGTATATATTTTGTAATTTAAATAGACAAAATTATATTTGATATCCCCCGATTAATTTGATTCTTTTTTGTATATAATATAATATTTTAAATAGACAAAATTATATTTGATTCTTTTTTGTATATAATATAATATTTTATTTATTTATAGATAATAATAAATTTTGATTTGATATCCCCCGATTAATTTTATTTATAGATAATAACAAATTTAAATACATAATAACAAATTATTTATTAGTAATATCACAAAAGAATAATATATATAATAATAAATCAAGAATACGTATGTAAAAAATATGATATGGATAATATCTTTATAAATAAAAACCAAATCAATACACTAAACCCAAACGTCCGTTTTTTCTTGGAGAAACCTAGCAAACGTAATTTTCGCCAACAAAGTTGGCGGAAAGTGAAACGTTTTCCGCCAACCTAGTTGGAAAAATCTTTGTTCTTCAAATTAGTTTTTATTTTATTTTATTTCTCCAAGTATATTTTCGTTCTAGTAAGTTTTCTGTATTAAGTTGATATCTATAAAAGTTGAGAGTATGAAGTTAAATTTTTTAAACAATTGAGGGTATCAAATTATAATTTAGCCAACAAATCTATCTATCTATATTTAAAAAAAAACTAATCTTTGTTTTAAAAAATAAATTGATGGATAGAACTTACTTTTTTTTTTTAATTTTTTTTTTTTTAAAGATAGAGAGATAGATTCGTATAGAAGGATTTAAATTTTTATAAAGAATGAAAATTTTGGAATAGAAATGTGTATATTAGTGCTCCCGTGAAGTAAATTATAAAAGAAAAAAAAAAGGAAAAATAAGAGAGAGAGAGAGAGAGAGAGAGAGTCGTTCGGAAGAAAGAAGTAACGGAGGGAGGAGATCCGACACCTCTCTCAACCACGTAGTCGCTGACGGCGACGCCGACTGCGGTTCTTGATACAGATCTGAGAATTCCGAAGGTCCAGATCCGCATTCAAACCCTAACCCTAATTTTTCAATTTTTTTTTCTCACTCTGGTACTTTTGATTTGTTACAGATCTAAAGGTGAGGAGGATGTTGACGAAGTTCGAGACGAAGAGCAACAGAGTGAAGGGGCTGAGCTTCCACAGCAAGAGGCCATGGATCCTGGCCAGCCTCCACAGCGGGGTCATCCAGCTCTGGGACTACCGCATGGGCACCCTCATCGACCGCTTCGACGAGCACGACGGGCCCGTGCGCGGCGTCCACTTCCACAAATCCCAGCCCCTGTTCGTCTCCGGAGGTCTATTTCTATCATTATCATCATTCCCTTTCCCTTATTGTTCGTCGTCGCGATGTCGTCGTCGTCCTTTAGATCTATGCGTCCTTTAGATCGACGTCGTCGTCGGCTCTTGTTATGAGTGTCGGTCCCCGCCAGCAGTTTCGGGAGGGGATTTGAATCGGACAGTTCCGGTTGTTTGGTATAGGTTTTGGCTGGCACTTGAAACCGGTACGGTACCCAGATCCGGTCGGGCCGAGATTGGTTATGTTTGTTAGGAGGAAAATTGTCAAATTTCCGGATATTCTTATGCGCATCGTGATGCAGGGTTTCATTCGTTTGCTGTTTCCATCAGCATCTTTGCACGATTGGCAAACGAAAATATGCAACCGCCTAAATCAAGCACCAGTGTCAAACACCTGTGTTCGTTTTGAGTGGCAACGACCTCAAATGGAAAATGCAAATGCTAACCCTTTTTTTATTATAATTAAAAAATTTATCTTAAAGAGACTTGGTCATGGTTTATGCCCCACATCTGAAGGGTGAAATGAGCCGGCCTCATGGACTGCTTAAGCTTAGTAATTGTCGAATTTGCTTATAGCCCGCTAAATATTAGGCTCCAGCTTGACTTGATTTGCGAATAATCGAGCATGAATGAGCTTTGGACGAGTCCAGCTGATTTTTGTCCATGAATAACTTGCTCGAAATTCAGTCTTGGCTGTGCATCTCAACCAGAGAGTCCCCTTCACATATTCTTTGTGGCGCACCTTCATTATGGTCGATGTCCATGCTGTCTCATCTCACACCTTTCCCTTTACTGCCTCACCATCTTTCACCCGCTTCCTTTCGGGGCTACAATGGATATCTCTTTAAGCAGCCAGTTTGGGTAGAAAATATTGAGACCATATATTGAACTAGAGCACATCGTTGGGCTATATCATTTTGGATACGTATCTGCTTCCATGAATATTTTTTGCATATTAATTTCACAGTTACAGGATGTATTATGTGATCTACCTAAGAGTGTCAATATTCTAGAGGAACATGGATGGTTCTCCTTCGTTGCATGAGCTTCACTGTGCATAACCTACACCCATGAATATTCATGAAGGAACCTACACCCAGATCTAATTCACAATCTTATCCTATACGATCCCCCTTGAGCATTTACAATTTGGCTGTACTTGTTTATATTGCTTAATTCAAAACCTTACATTTGCTTCTTGAACCTCCTTACTAGACCAGACCCATTTGTTCAACCACTTACTTGACCGGGAGACTTTCTAGACAAAAACAATCTAATACTAACTCCGACGAGTCCGATGAGTGCCTAATTACACCTCAATTAGAACCTAGGGCGGTTTTGGTAATATAGGCCCTCTCTTTATATATTATGGGGGCCAGAGTGGTCCCCGCTTTGTCTATTACCTTTTCATTACCTGGTAGTCACCAGGCACAAACATATTTCATTATATTTACTTGGAAAAGATTATAGCAAATTTATCCCACAAGTTAAACTTAGCTTAAATATGTTCTTATTACTAATTTCCAATCGGGAAATTCAACTTGGCATTACACTACACATGATATCCTTGTGGCGAGAATAACCCTAAAATTTGTAGACTGTTGAATGTTTATTTTTTGTAAAGTTTGGAAGCCAAAACTGAACAGGCATAACCTTTGGTGGCTAGTTTGACCGAGATTGTGATTCTTCTCGAGTCATGACTCCTCTGGTTAGACCGTCTACATTTCTTAAACATAAATTTTGTGACCTTTTGCAAGCCAGGTTGGTTCGAATTAAATTAGAATTCATGTATCGTAAGGTTAACCACTTGATCATTTGTATGCTAGATTCCGCTTTCCTATTTAGTGTGGATTTAGAAGTTCTTAATATGCTAAAAGTTCTGAAGTAACTGGTAAACAACAATTAGGAGGTATTCACGAATACTGGGAAGTTAGGATTACTCTGCTGAGTATAATTTTGGTTATTTGCTGGTTACAGAATCTATATGGGGGCCTATTATGCCAAAAAAACATTAATCTGCACAAGAGTTAATCAGCCTGCTACATTTTATACTTGTTCTAAACTGGCCACATGTTGTTCCAGGCTCCATCTCTGTTATTTTGCCTTCCTCGGCCAGATTTAGATGACCTTTGTTTGACCTCATTCCATACCCGCAAGATTTTATTTCTATTTAATGAATCAGTTTCCTCTTTTCTTTTCATAGGATACTTGCCAAGTATTTATTGCTTGCTGCCAACTAATTGGCATATAATATATATTTTTTGTTTTTTCTCAACTGTATGTCATGTTTGTGTCATGTTTGAATAAGACGAAAAAACTAGTTGTCTCTGCTTTACTGTTTCCCTCTACACTATGTTGTGCAAACACGGATACGACACGACACGTTTCAGACACAGTTCGACGCCTATTTTGGTGTGTCGTAGTGTATTTCGGAGTGTCCGTGGCGTGTCTGATACTTGTGTAAAACTCGTTGCCAACTAAACATAATATATTATATATTTTTGTTTTTCTCTATGCTGTGTTACATTTGTGTCATATTTGAAAAAGATGGAAAAATAGTTCTCTGCTTTATTGTTTCCTTCTACTGTTCTACACTTCTCATCTTTAGTCGGTGAAAATACATTAAACTAAGATGTACCGAAGGTTGCTTTTCTACTTAATACCTACGATGTGTTTCACTGCTTCACTGTTTTTTATGTATGATCAACTTATTGATTGATATTATGCTCAAGTTACTTTTCAAAAATCAAAGCACATTTTGTAATTTAGTTAATATCTGGGTAAGCCAGTTAATTAATCAGTAGTCGGTTAGGCCCTGACCAGTGCACATTTACAAAGCATGCTATATAACCTTGAAAGTTGTCATTACCTTACTGCCTGAACTACAATCATCTGCCTGAACCACGGTCACTTGGTATCATCATAGTCTTAAAAACTGTGAATACAAGGATTGAGCCAGAGAAGCTAAAAACTGCCAACTAGCCTTCTAGGTTTTATGTCAAGCCCTCCCTTGTCATTATTAATTGGCTATGAATTTGGCACCAATATAGAGGGTTTATGTCAGGTTGATTGACAGTCAAGAAAACTTTGGTAAGGTTTGGTGAAGCATTCTCGTGCTCCATATCCAACCTTTTCTGACAGGGGAAGGCTTAGGATTATGGTGATGATCTTTGTAATACCTTGTTTCATTATACACAAGTTTTATACTGAGTTCACTAAATGAAAACTTTAGTTTTTATTACGTTTTTAAGATTCTTTTTTCCATTTATTGTAACAAGTCCTTTTGAATTGTAATATCAACCTTCAAGATAAGCAACAACCACTATCTTAATTGCACTTTTTCCCCATGTTAACATGTGCATATGTCAAGGAAAATGAGGGGATGAGACTTGAGAGGTGCATTTTCACTCACTTCCTTTTGTTGGTTGTTTTTTTGAATATTAGAATCAACATCCAAAACCATGAAGTGCAATCTGTGATACAAACTCTTGGTGGATAACAAAACCAAAATTGATATGCCAGTTAGGCTGTGTTTGGTTGGTGGGACAATGGGGAAAGGAAAAGATAAATTTAAGTAATGAAAGAGAAACATAAAGGAAAGGAAAAATAAATGATTTTTTTTTTTTTTGCTTGTTTGGTTAATACTTTAGAGAAGAAAAGAAAATCACATAGAAAGTTGCGAAGAATCGAGATTGGGAAGAGACGGTGATGGAGAGAGGTCGAGACGGTGATGGTCGAGCTTGAATGGGTGGAGTGACGACGGAAGGCCCAGTAAAATTTTCTTTTGTTATGTCCGGTCTCAGAAAAGACCAAGGAAAATGGTTACCCTGTGTGAAGGGAGAGAAAGGGAAAGGAAAATGGTCAATTAACGAGATGCTCACTTTCTTTTCCCCTTGGAAGTTGTAAGCAAATAAGTGAAACTTTTTTTCCCCCTTTCTTTTCTCTCTCTTTCTCACCTGCTAAAGGCAGCCTTAGAGTTTTAGCTTATCCACGTACATGTTTGGGGAATGTTATTGATTCTTCTGAACGTACCTAGAATAGACAATTAGTTATTTATTTGTAATCATAAATATAAAGAGATGAGCTAATGATGTTTTGGTTCCACATTTTCCAGGAGACGACTACAAGATCAAGGTCTGGAATTATAAAACACATCGGTGTCTATTTACTCTTCTTGGGCACCTTGATTACATTCGTACCGTCCAATTCCACGATGAATGTCCTTGGATCGTTAGTGCAAGTGATGATCAAACTATTAGAATCTGGAATTGGCAGTCTCGGACCTGCATTTCTGTGTTAACTGGGCACAACCATTACGTCATGTGTGCATCCTTCCATCCAAAGGAGGACCTTGTTGTTTCGGCTTCCCTAGATCAGACGGTCCGCGTTTGGGACATTGGTTCACTGAGAAAGAAGACAGTATCACTTGCTGATCTGCGTCTTAGCCAGATGAATACTGATTTGTTTGGCGGAGTTGATGCAGTAGTGAAGTATGTCTTGGAAGGCCACGACCGTGGAGTCAACTGGGCTAGTTTTCATCCTAGCCTGCCTCTTATTGTATCTGGTGCAGATGACCGCCAAGTGAAACTGTGGCGAATGAATGGTAAACTGAAATTTCTCTGTTTATTTGCTGTGCTAATATTAGTGGTCTGTTGATGATACTTTTGATTATTTGGCAACCGTACTACTTGAAAAACAATGTGTAGAAGTGCTGAGTGAAGCTATTTATTAACAAGATAGTTAGAGGTCTTTGTGTCAATCACGTAGTTGATATGACAACTTTGAGCAAGATTGGCAACCTAAACTCAAACAAAAGGTAAAAGAACTCCCAGGTCAAAAAGGTGACATGATTCATATAGTAAATGAATAATAGAGTCCATTTTGTTTCACTTCTGATCTCATTTCGGACCAAAATTGGTCCATAGTAGGGTTTTGTTTTCCAAATCGGACTCTTTAGTTTTTTTGTTGTTTTAACATTTATTAGTATATTACTAACTATTTGTGTTAAGGATTTTTCCAGTTTTGCCTTTGGGTTTCGATTGCCGGATGTGTCCTTACTATAGAACTTTTTTTCCTTTTATATAAAGGGGGTCTTTAATATAAGGGGGGTCTTTAATATTTTGTTGTACACTTATTACTATTTCTTAAGGAGTTTTCATGTTGCCTTTGAGTTTTGGTTTGCCAAACATGCCCTTGCTATAAAACATTGAATAGGATAATGGGCACTGAATTGTGTCTTGTTGTTCTGTTAGTCTCAAGATGTCTCTCCCACCCCATCCATTTACAATTTACAGATATAAGATCTTCCTATATGCTATGACTGTGTTATTCTATCTTGTACAATTAAGTAATCCTTTATAATTTTTTTTCATATAAACATTTGGTATATATGTTGCACCTAATGAATTAAGTAATTTAATATTGACATGAGAGTGTAGTTAATAGTTATTATATTATGTGAATTTATTTAATATTTTTATTCTAAGTGCTCGTTGCGTTTTTCTCGATAGTGCATATGCTCATATACTTCTACACTATAAATAATGGCAAGGGAGTTTTTAGTGGCAGATCGTCTTGTTATGTCTATGTTGTAGTATTATATTATATCCATGTATCGAAGTGACTTAACCTATACCATGGTATCTTACTATGCGACACAATATACCACCATTTTATTCTGTATCAGTATGATCCATATAGGCATATAGGTATTATTGGTTTTTACTCGAGCATGTAATGTATATTTAAGAATCTGGATTCTGGAACCAGATAAACTTGTAAAGATGAAATAAATAAGCACTTCATCAGAAAATTATATTAAATCATGTGCCTATATGGATTTAGAAGTATAGACCTCACCTCCTATAGTTACAGTATCACACTATACACGATATGGGGATACACAATACATGATACGATACGAGAGAAAGTCGATACACGATACGATACACTACCATTTTATTATGCATCAGTATGATACATATAGGCATATAGGTATTATTGGTTTTTACTCGAGCATGTAATGTATATTTGAGAATCTGGATTCTGGAACCAGATAAACTTGTAAACATGAAATAAATAAGCACTTCATCAGAAATAAATAAGCACTTCATCACGACTTGACAACGTAGATCCTATATATTTGATTCAATACACGTGCACCGACACACTAAATATGCATGCACTACACACATGGAGATGTTAAGATTTAATTTTCTCAGGTTTGAATTAACTCTTTAATTTGCTTTTAAGATCTTTTACTGAGTAAATCTGAAATCAGTTGAGTACTAGGGAATAGGGATGAAATTATAGACTTGTGCTAGATTTGAGAATGAGAAAGAGAGAAGTAGAGCTGCTACTTGAAAAGGAAGTATAATCTTTAACTGAAATATTAACAGAAGATGTAGTGTTTGTAACTGACCTCTAGAAGATAAATATCACAATACCATTCCCTTTCTAGAATGGGCATACTGTTTTGTGTTATACATGAGATAGAACGGTTTAATGTAGATAGAAGGAGTATGTAAATTCAAGGAGGGCAGAGAAAAAAAAAGGTCATATGACTCATTTTATCTTAAAACTTACTTTTTTCTTTTTTAATCACTTTTTTTTGTATCACTTCATGCATAGTAAGAATATCGAAAAATCATAATTTTTTGGTCTAGTGAATCACAGTTTTTCACACGTATATATTGGTAACTTTCACTACATTGTTTCTCAGCTACTGATATCACTGAGTAGTTACGGTACGGAGGTTTAGTGACTTATTAACCTAGCAGCTTCTTCAACCGAACTCTCACCACTCTTCACCAGCATGCCCATCGGTTTCATTTCCACTTGTCCAATACTACCTAAAAGAACATAGCTTTCCAACATGCTCAGTTACTCAAAATAGCAGTGTACAGGAAACTGGACCCGAAAGGAATATAATATTCTTAGTTGTCAGCTGCGTAATGATCAAACATAGCAACAAATATAGTTTACTTGATGCTCGAGGTTCAACTTACATATTGTAGAAATAACTGCTCAATAGATGAATATAATATTCTTTACTTAGCTGTGTAATTATCAAACATTTAGTTTACTGGACGTTCAAGGTTCAACTTACATGTTGTAGAAAAATCTGCCTCAACAGATGCAATTTAACATTAGATAAATAGCTGACATTAGCTTGTGTAGTCCATTCTCCAGTTCTAAGGAAAGAAGACTGTTGCATTTTTTTTCTTTTTCTATTTTTCTGTAATGAAGAAGTTCAATTATTTTTCTTCATTCATGAATATTGGATGCATTTATTTTTTGAAGGACTTGAGCTGTATTTAAGCAGCTTTTATTTTCTCTTCAGATACAAAAGCTTGGGAAGTGGACACATTAAGAGGACATATGAATAATGTCTCTTGTGTGATGTTCCACGCGAAGCAGGATATAATTGTATCCAATTCCGAGGACAAAAGCATTCGCATCTGGGATGCAACAAAGCGCACTGGTATCCAGACGTTCCGCCGTGAGCATGACCGTTTCTGGATTCTCGCAGCACATCCAGAAATGAATCTTCTAGCAGCTGGCCATGATAGTGGTATGATTGTCTTCAAGCTCGAGAGGGAACGCCCTGCTTTCTCCATAAGCGGGGATACTCTGTACTATGTCAAAGATCGATTCTTGCGGTTCTTTGAATTCTCAACTCAAAAGGATAATCAAGTAGTTCCAATCAGAAGACCTGGTTCTGTCAGCTTGAATCAGGGACCCAGGTCAATATCCTACAGCCCCACTGAGAATGCTGTCCTGATCTGTTCAGATGCTGATGGTGGAACATATGAACTATATATTGTTCCCAAGGACACTGCTGGAAGGGTCGATTTCATTCAGGATGCCAAGAAAGGTGCTGGAGGGTCAGCAGTTTTTGTAGCTCGCAATAGATTTGCAGTGCTTGACAAGAGCAGCAATCAGGCACTAGTGAAGAACCTTAAGAATGAGATAGTCAAGAAGAGTCCTCTCCCTATTGCAACTGATGCAATATTTTATGCTGGAACTGGTAATTTATTGTGCCGGGCTGAAGACAGAGTGGTCATCTTTGACCTACAGCAGAGAATTAATCTTGGTGAACTTCAGACCCCTTCTGTCAAGTACATAGTCTGGTCCAGTGATATGGAGAATGTTGCATTGCTTAGCAAACACACTATAGTTATTGCTAACAAGAAACTTGCACATCGATGCACGCTTCACGAGACCATTCGTGTCAAAAGTGGTGCCTGGGACGAGAATGGTGTCTTCATCTATACTACGCTAAACCACATGAAATATTGTCTTCCTAACGGGGATAGCGGGATTATTAAAACTCTTGATATTCCCATATATCTCACAAAGGTTTCTGGGAGCAATATATACTGCTTGGACCGTGACGGTAAGAGCAGGGTAATATCAATTGATGCTACAGAGTACATCTTTAAGCTTTCCCTACTACGGAAGAGGTATGACCATGTCATGAGTATGATCAGGAGCTCGCAGCTCTGCGGACAGGCTGTGATTGCCTATCTTCAGCAGAAAGGGTTCCCTGAAGTTGCTCTTCATTTTGTCAAGGACGAGAGAACTCGTTTCAACCTGGCCCTGGACAGTGGCAATATACAGATTGCTGTAGCTGCTGCAAAGGAGATTGATGAGAAGGACCACTGGTATAGGTTGGGGATTGAGGCCCTTCGACAGGGAAATACCAGTATCGTGGAGTTTGCCTACCAGAGGACAAAAAACTTTGAGAGGCTCTCTTTTTTATATCTTGTAACAGGAAATAAGGATAAGCTGTCCAAGATGCTCAGGATAGCTGAGATGAAGAACGATGTGATGGGTCAGTTTCATAATGCAATGTATCTTGGTGACATCGAGGAACGTGTGAAGATCTTGGAGACCGCTGGTCATTTGCCTCTGGCCTATGTCACTGCTTCCACTCATGGGCTAACAGAAGTTGCGGATAGGCTAGCTGCTGAGTTGGAACAGAAAGGTATAGTTCCTGCATTACCAGAAGGAAGAACAAGGTCTCTTTTATTGCCACCTGCTCCTCTCTTGTGCAGTGGGGACTGGCCGTTGTTGAGGGTTATGAGAGGCATCTTTGAAGGTGGACTGGAGGCTGTAGGACGGGCAGGAAACGAAGAGGAAGAAGAAGCTACAGGTGGTGATTGGGGTGATGAGGATTTGGATATTGTCGATGTTGAAGGTATAGATGCAGATATTGCAGCAGAAGTCGGAGGTACTGAGGCGGGTGGAGAGAATGACGAGGAAGGTGGATGGGACCTTGAAGATCTGGAGCTACCACCAGATGTGGAGACTCCAAAGGCTGCCAATAATGCCCGTGCTTTATTTGTGGCCCCTACCCCTGGAATGCCTGTGAGCCAAATCTGGATCCAAAAGTCATCTTTCGCTGCGGAGCATGCTGCAGCGGGAAACTATGATACTGCAATGCGCCTTCTCAAAATGCAATTGGGCATCAAGAACTTTGCTCCCTTGAAACCAATGTTCAAGGATCTGCACATGGGCAGCCACACGTTTTTGTGTGCTTTTGCGTCGGCCCCGGAGTTATCCATCGCTGTCGAGAAAGGATGGAGTGAGTCTGCAAGTCCTAATGTGAGAAGCCCACCTGCTCTCGTGTTCAATTTGTCACAATTGGAAGAGAAACTCAAGCGTGCTTACGATTTCACGACAGGAGGCAAGTTTCCAGATGCTTTACAGATGTTCCTCAGCATCTTGCACACCATCCCCCTTATTGTAGTGGACTCTAGGAGAGAGGTGGATGAGGTCAAGGAGTTGATTGAAATAGCCAAAGAATATGTGCTGGGCTTAAAGATTGAGATCAAAAGGAAGGAAACCAGGGACAATATAAATATAGTTAGGCAACAAGAGTTGGCAGCATACTTCACAAACTGCAAGCTTCAGAAGAAACACATGAAGCTGGTACTCACGAGTGCTATGCAAACATGCTACAAGGGAGGAAGTTACGCTACAGCTGCAAATTTTGCAAGGATGCTTCTGGAGAACAACATGCCCGAGGCCCAAGCAGAGAAGGTCAGGAAGGTGCTGGTGGCTTGTGGCGACAAGAATGACACGAGACAGCTGAATTATGATTTTAGGAACCCCTTTGTGGTTTGTGGGGCAACTTTCGTTCCTATATACCGTGGGCAGAAGGATGTGTCTTGCCCTTACTGTGGGGCGCGGTTCGTGCCATCCATAGAAGGGCAAGTCTGTGCTGTTTGCGAGCTTGCCGTGGTGGGTGCTGATGCTTCTGGTTTGCTGTGCTCTCCTTCACAGAGGAGATGAAGGCAGCAGTAGTCATATAGTTCCACCTTTTTTGTGTAGTACCCTTTTGAATTCATATGCTGCCTGAACCTTATTGTGTTTTAATACAATAATGAATAGGAGGAATTGGTGTTCCTGAGATTATATTTGGTTCTTTGCCACCCCCCAGATAGGGACATTTTGAATATAGGTATGTCGTTAGCTTGAGAACATTTTAAAAGGCTCATTTGCTATAGAAACATGGACTGCATTTTTTCCCTGGTAACCAATATTGTGCATTTATTCTGATCGTTGTTCACTGTAATTTATTGTTCTTTTGTGTTTAATGAATTAATTTTCATAAGAACCATCGTTTGTTTAAATTGAATGGTGTATGTTAAATTACTATCCCACCGAAATCACAATGAACTACTTTTATGCATCATTATGCAAAGTATATGCTTACAAATTCAAGGAAATTTGTATTATACATCTACTTTATGTTGCGTCTATTTGATTGTTTGATACTAAGTGCTGTCTGTCTCTAGTCAAAGCTTGCAGTTAATAGTATCTAAAAAAATAGTAGCCGTCAACTGTTGGTTTGGACTCGGGAGTATTATTGGGCTAATTAGCATTTAGACCCTGGATTTTATATCAGTTTAGAGTGTAAGCCCTCGAACCCTAATTTTTTATTTTTTGTTATCTTTTTCCTATTATACCCTCTCTAACCTATATATGAAAATTATATTATCAAACATGAAAGTTTTCATGTGTCCGGTTTCCCTAGAATTGTGTTGTTTATACTATTTGTTTGTCGTTGTAAAGTGGTGTTACAACTTTATTGTATGGTTTTATGTAAATATTGTTATTGGATTTACAAATCCACTATTTAAAATGATGTAATTAGCGGTGTTGCATTTTTTGTTGCGGTAAATAAAAATGTATTGTTGTCTTTCTATTGAATAAAGAGAACCATTAGAAATCTATGTTACCTGGACTCGGGTACGGGTGTCGGGTACGGGTACATATAAGAGTCGGGTTCTTCAAACTCATAATTGAAGGACACACGGACTCGGCTAAAAAGGATCCAAATTTTGGACATGGGTACGGGGATATGACTAAGGTTTCGTAAAAAGACAACCTGTAATTATAAATTACTAGTAAATTTTACTCAACTAGTTGAATAAGTCCCTAAGGGACCGTCTCTTCAGCTCCCCTACTACTTAATTACCAGTCTACCATATTAAAATAAACTATCTACACCATTACCACATTAAAATAAACTTTCTACATCATTACCACATTAAAATAAACTATCTACTTCACTACCAGTCTTTTGATTGTCACCATGAAGGATCCGATTGTCACCATGGAGGATCGGATACGAATTTCATATCCATACCCATGTCCTAAAGGGTCGACACGGGTACTTCTCCTTAAAGTGGAGAATCCGAATAATATAGTTAGAAATGATGCGATTAGTTTTGTATTTGTTGTCATAAATGGTATTGGGTTCATTTTGGTTCAACATTTGTACGTTAGTTGGAGGAACATGTTGCACCAGTTCCATCATTATTAAATAACACTTATATTTAATCAAATAATAAAATTGATATAAATAATACAACAAATATTGTAAGTATTTTAATTACAACAAACTAAACTAGAAACATCTATATTCTTTTTTTTCTTTGAAGTTGATGGAAATTAAGCCCATCTAGCTGTAGTTAAGGTGTGCAATGGGCCGGGCGCCCGAAACCGGTCGAGCATAGCACGGTCAAATTCGGACTGGGTAGGCCCAGGCCTGATCAACCACATAAAATTCGGATTCGGACTGTTTTACCATTCGTGGCCCGTACCGATTCGACCCAAAATCCGTGTCGAATCGAATTCGTCCCATTAACCCGGTCGATCCGGCCCAGTTCGACCTGGTCGGGGACTCGGACAGATCCATCCCATCTCGTTCCGTCAATTAACAGATTCGGTCCGAACCCATAAAATTTGGACCCGGTCCGATCGGACCTGACCCGTGCCCACCCCTATCCACGTCCCTAGACAAAACAAAGGACAAAGAATGTGATCATACCCTAAAGCAGTTAGCACCACTCTACACCTAACAAGCATGCATGTTACTCCTCACACATTAGTGCCTCATGTAATAACTATGCCATATAAGTACAATGTCCATCAAAGATCACGTACCACACACAACCAAGGATATGGTCTATAATCCTAGTCAATGAGGTTGCATGACATATGGAATCATCCCCGCACAATGTACAAGGTTAATTAACTATTTATTAGTCTCTATAATTTATATGGCAAGCTTCTTGAGTCGTCGATGTCCCTAGGAATCATCATATATGAACCATATCAGGACGACACTAAATACTAACAGAAAAAAGTGTAGTGAAAATGCAAGGCGACAAACATGTCTGAAGCTATAGTGTGTCGGAATGATACAATACAATCAAGTATTGAGTCTATACACTACATACAGTATCGAGTCAAATCGTTGCATGCATACGATACAATACTTTATAACCATGATACAATATAATGCCAACAGTAATAATTATCTCCATTGATATCAAGAATCAATACGATGCACACACATGAATAATGTATGGATCGACTCGACGACTTTGATCACGAAAACAATAAGAAAAATTCCACAAGAATGATAGTACGACACAAAAAAAAAAAAAAAAATGAAGACATGGCATTCCACAAGAGTAAAATGTACTTACCTATGAACGATTGATGTTACCGATGTAGTCTTACATGCTATGTATATGTTTTGTCCACCTCCAAGCCGCAAGAGCTTAGGTTTCGCTCTTATAATGCGCGACTATGTTCATGTGGTGGAAGATATGTGAGAGAGAGAAAATTTGCCATAAATACACTTGTATGTCTTGTATCAATACTTTAGCATATTATCGATATTGTGCTCCTCCATAATATCTTTCAACTTCTTCTCTTCGATTGTTGACATTTCCCCGTGACATTTGTTCATATGAATCCACAGTACATATATATCCAACATTAATTTATTCTTACAAACATACCTAATTTAAACTGGAAATTGTTGAGAAACCCAATTTCTGGGTAGGCTTTTATGAAATGTCCACCCGCTGGATGAGTTTTATGAAATATCCAGAATTATGTATTTTCACGTTAAATATTCCAAGATTCCCTTTTAGATGTCACCCGCTGGAAACTGCTATTTTTATAATACCGAAACTACCCCTCCGCGCGAATTGGTCATCTATATGTATTTGAATTCAAAAAACTCAAATCTGGATTACGATTTTCGTCTTCTTCATCTTCACGGGGAATCTGAATTCCATTGCTCTCATCTTCAGCAGAGATCGCAAAGATCGTTCGTAGTTCGGTGTGCTTTTCTTCAGTCGAACTCAGATCATCGCTCGTCATCATCATCACCATCATCATCATCTTCATCGTGGAGACATTTGAAGTTTTTCGACGATTAGGTCAATTGTGGAGAGAAGATCTTTCTTCTACTTTTCCATAAGAATTATCATCGTTTTGAAAGAAGAATGAAACTCTTTATTCCTGACAAAAATTTTCTAAAAAAAAAATATTCTCCGTGTTAAAACCACGGAGAATGACCATTCTCCACCACGGAGAATGACCATTCTCCGTACTAAAATGACGGAGAATGACTATTCTCCGTTTTAAAAACAACGGAGAATGACATTCTCCGTGTTAAAAACCACAAAAAATATTCTCCGTGTTAAAACCACGGAGAATGACCATTCTCCACCACGGAGAATGACCATTCTCCGTGCTAAAATGACGGAGAATGACTATTCTCCGTTTTTAAAAACAACGGAGAATGGCATTCTCCGTGTTAAAAACCACGGAGAATGACAATTTTCTATGGGTTTTAACACGGAGAATGCCATTCTCCGTGGTAAAGTGACGGAGAATGGCCATTCTTCGTCATTTTAGTACGGAGAATAGCTATTCTCCGTTTTAACACGGAGAATGGTCATTCTCCTTTTTTTCAATACGGAGAATGACCATTCTTCTCCATGTTAACACGAGATTGGTCATTCTCCGTGTTAATATCACGGAGAATGACCATTCTCCGTGTCGAAAAAGACGGAGAATGACCATTCTCCGTTGTAAAAAATGACGGAGAATGTCCATTCTCCGTGTAAAGATCACGGAGAATGATTATTATCCGTGTTAATATCACGGAGAATGACCATTCTCCGTGGTAAATTGACGGAGAATGGCCATTCTCCCTCATTTTAGTACGGAGAATAGCTATTCTCCGTGGTTTTAACACGGAGAATGGTAATTCTCCGTCTTTTTCAATACGGAGAATGACCATTCTCCTCCATGTTAACACGAGATTGGTCATTCTCCGTGTTAATATCACGGAGAATGATCATTCTCCGTGTCGAAAAAGACGGAGAATGACCATTCTCCGTTGTAAAAAATGGCGGAGAATGTCCATTCTCCGTGTAAAGATCACGGAGAATGATTATTATCCGTGTTAATATCACGGAGAATGACCATTCTCCGTGATTTTACCACGGAGAATGGCAATTCTCCGTGGTTTTGACACGGATAATGACCATTCTCCGTCATTTAGTACAGAGAATGGCTATTCTCCGTCATTTAGTACGGAGAATGACTATTCTCCTGCGTTTTAACACTAGAAATGGCCATTCTCCGTGATTTTACCACGGAGAATGGCGAGTTGAAAGTTTGGAAAGCCATAACTTTTTTAGTTTTTGGGCATTTCATAAATTTCCCCTAATTTAAATGATTAATAGAAACAAACAACATTAAAAGAAGACATCAATATCATCATCATTATATATTTAAAAAAGAGAAGAAGAAAAACAATTACATCTAAATGGAATATTATAGCAAAATATAAAAAGAAAACAAAGTTGGCGTGAACATTAGTTTCAAAAGCAATAATAACACCCAAAGTGTCACTCTCCCTTCAAATCATTGACAAATCAATTTATTGACAGATTAAACTTTCATGTATATAGAACTTATTCTGAACAGATTTGGAAATAAATTAATTTATCAATTTGATAATTAATTGCTCCTTAAGTCTCCACGAAAATTCAATATGTAAACCATGCAGAATCTGCTAAATACAAGTAAAAAAAAACAAGGTTGTTTTCATAGATATACTAGAAGAAGAAGCTAGATCAAATGATTCTCATAAATGGATATATATATATATTTGGCTATAAACCCAACATTAAATTATTCTTACAAACATATAGCTAGGTTTACTAAATTAATTAACAGCAACAAACAACAATAAAGAGATACCAATCCCATAAATAATTATTTATGATTACATCGATTATCTAAATGGAATGTAATAGCAAATATGAATGGCGTAAATTAAATCCATTCAAACAGGGCCAAAGAAGGCATGTCCATAGACAAAACCACCACCAAGAGATGGTGGGAGAGGAGGAAGATGAACACCACCTTCATTCTTAATAGCAGCAAATGGTGCACCGCCACCACCAACATGAGCAGCATGAGCAGCAACATTGCCAAAAGAAGCAGCAGCAGCAGCAGTTGCACCACCACCAAACGTCGCCGCAGCAGAATACTGCGGTAGCTGCTGCTGCTGCTGCTGCGGCGGCGGCCTGCGCATGTACGCCTCGACCAGCAGCTGCTCGGTCCTCTTCGCGACGTCGCCGCGCAGCTTCATCAGCGCCCTCTCGTACTCCCTCAGCTCCTCGAGAGTCATGTCCTCGGCCTCGGCGTCCCACCAGGGCTGCTTCCCTCCCTCCCACCTCATCGCCTTCTCGAGCCCGTCCCGCCGCTTCTTCTCGCCCTCCGCGAGCCGGCTCAGCTCCGTGTAGTGCCGGTTCAGCTCCTGTATAGCGTTCTGGCGGGTCGAGTCCACCGCGGACCCGCCGCCGCGGCCACCGGCAGGGCCGGAGATGGTGCTGTTGGTGGTGAGGAACCGGTCGATGACGGAGTCCACGGAGGGGTGGCCGAAGGAGAAGGCCTTCCCCGCCGGGGAGAAGACCACCACCCCGATCTCGGCGCCGCAAAGGATGGCGAGCTCGCTCGCCTTCTTGAAGAGGCCGGTGCGGCGCTTGGAGAAGCAAACCTGTCGCGCCTCCTCGTTCTGGATTCGCTTGATCTCTATCTTCTGCCTCCCCATGCTCGGTTTCCTTCTCACCATTGTAAAAGAAGAAGAAGAAGGTGCAATGCAACAACACAGGAGAGAATTGTAGTGGCTAATTTGGAATAGATAGCGCACACAACATATATATATATATATATAGCACTTGGGGGGGGGGGGGGGGGGGGGGGGGGGGGGGGGGGGGGGGGGGGGGGGGTGGGGTTGATTAAAACTTGCTAGAATGAGGGCATGGTTGGCGTGTAGGTGGCAAAGGTTACATTCTCTCTATATGCATTGAGAAACTATTACTACTTACTGGTGGTGAGATGAGAATTCATTCATACCCATAAGTAGGCCTTAATATTGAAATTATTTCACTTATTAGATATATGGTAATAACACAACTTTTTGCCTATAGAGGCTGCCTCTATGGTTTGTATCACTCCCATATATCATATTACATTCACTTTTTGCTATTTTTGTGAACAATTGTTGTCAATGAATGGTAGTTAATTCATACAACACATAGATTTGCATTTTAGGAGTGTATGTGTAACCATTGATGCAACATACTTAAGGATATCAAATTTTCAATTTACAAATTCCGCGAACGGCCAACGAATAATTTTTTTTTTTTTCATATGTGGAAGCTGAGTTGGCGGTTCAGTAGTTCGTCTTCCTTGTGTATGAGTTTTCGAATCCATTGGATATGATCAGGGCCGAACCATCTTTGGGCTGAGATGGGTTCCAAAATATATATTTTTTCATATGAGTTTGTCGATGTTTCAGCTCACCACAATCTATTCCAGTCCATTCCAATTCGAATTTTTGGTTCCGCAATTGGATATGATCTTCTTGTTAGGGTTCAAACTAGAAATCAAAATGAGAAAACGAGACCAAGAATTACTAAATTGAACTCTAGTAACATAATGAAAAAGTTTGTCTGCATAAGTTATTAAAGGATTTTTTTCCTTCATGTAATTTTATGCATGAGAGAGAAGAAACAAGATTGTTCGTTGTTGTCATGATAATAGCCATTGTTGATTCCGAAAAACACTGTCAATATTGAGTCATTGTTGGCGGTGCGTAATCTAAATAGCTCTAACAACTAACACACACAAAGACAAAGAAAAGACATATATACTAAATTGAAACATACTCTTGGACCGGTTCTGAGTTTTTGAATGCGAGGACAAAAGTTTTGGGTTCTCAGGACAGAAGTTAAAATTTGCCCCAAGTTATAAATATAAAACTTTGTAAAAACTGAAATTGGTAAAAAGAACAATACCACTAGGCCGTGAACTCATGCCCCTTTAAATCAGAATATAGTCAAGTTCACGTACGTTGCACGTATGAGAAAATCTATTATACTGTTAGAAAATTAGATAAAAATTTAAATGTGGTTCGAATACATTTAATTATGATTTGTTATAGATATGTTTTTAGAATTTTGGACGTGTTTTGTTAGATATACCATGTACATAGTTTAAATATAATTTGAAATTGAATATATTTTAGAATTTGTTATAAGTTAGGTAGGTAGAAGGATATTGGATTTTTTTTTTCTTAACTCCATGAGGAAATACATATGTGGTAGTTATCTTTTTTCAAAATGCTTTTTTGATTTTTTATTTAATAGATGATATACATATGATTTAAATGACTCATTTTTAAGATGTTTCCAAGCCATATTATAATAGTAGAGATTTATATGTAAAAACTAACTTTACTACAAAACTATTGCAAATTAGCGACTGACGACCTAGCGACTAACTCGTTTCAATCGCTAGACTAGCGACTAAAAGTCTAAAAATTCATAGTTCAATTGACTGGGCGTTGCTTGTACGTCGCTAAAGCTTCGGGATGAATTACTAATTCTACTAGCGATTAGAAATTTATGTCGGTAACTAGTTGCTTTTTTGAAAATTTAAATATCAACTGACTAGTGACGAAAATTTTTGTCATGACATGGTTTGGGATGGAAGAAATTTTCTGCAGTATATATGATTATATTAATTATATAGTCAACTTAAACCAATTTTTGCAGTATATCAATTTAATTAGTGCTTGGTCTGGGATGTAAGAAAGTTTTAAGTTTGTTCTATAACAAAAGTTAGATCATCAACAAAAGATTTAGAAGTTGCGGAACATGCTAAGATTCAAATACTTTTGAAGTTCTTTTAACATGTACACAAAATTTGAGTTTACACTAAAAAAGGAACAATTAAGTTAATGATGTAATGTCCTGCTCCGTACGGTGCATTACGATGAGTCGTTGACTCAAAGAGTTGCAATGACCCGAAATATGTATCGATGCGAATCGATGCTAAGAGTTACGTTGACCCGAGGAATGCATCGAGTAAGATCAATGCAAGTGTTAAGTTGGCCCGAGAGAAAGCATTGAGTCGGTTCGAAGATTCTAAGAAATCGAATCGATGCAACGTATAAGTCCGATTCGAATGAATATTAATTTTAGTTGGTTTCGTGTATAGGCTATGCGTTTACGCTGAATTATAAGAGGTCGACATTTTGCTTTGTTTGCAACGGAGTCCGCAAAACCAAAGCATCGCCTCGCAACGGACTGAGGCATGGGTACGGTAGGCCAAATCAGTCGTATAGTTCGATGGAGTATGAAGTGCTCGAATGGCTAAGTCAGAAGAGTTGGCCGTGCAATAAAGTTATGAAATTGAGCTGTATCGGCTCGACGAAACGACAAGACGTATCGGCTAAGACGGGAGGACTCTGACCCTTCTTCCCTACTCCATCATGCTTAAGTAAAGTGTACCATTGTATGCTAAGTTAACCTATCGAGACCACGGGCGTGGCTCGATCGAGAGATGAACGTAGTGCGTGTTGAACACTAGATAGAACAATTGAATTAAAATGTACATCAAATGTACGAGTCGCCATAGAACATCGAAATACCGCAAGGACGAGCACCTCGGTACGCAAGCCATATGAACATGGGATCACTGTATCGGCTAGTGCCTTTGTACACGAGTCGCTCATGCCGCCGTGCACAAATTAGAGGGCTAGAACGTTGAAAGACTATACCGACGCGAGTGCCTCAATGCACGAGCTGTAGAACATTGAATACTCTATCGAGGCATGCCTCAAGTGCACGAGTCGGAGAAAATGAACATAAGTCTAGCACATTGAAAGATCGTGTCGAGACGTGTATCAAATTCATGAGTAAGAGAACATTGAGCACTAAGGCGTAGAACATGAAAATATGACATCGAGGCATGCATCGAATGAACGACTCGAAGAATATCGAATAGCTATTGAATGTGGCATGCTATCTCGAAATGTTCTTAGTCCTTGGGGCATTCGTTTGATGAACATTGAGTTGGAGCATTGTGCCAATGGAAATAGAGATGGATGAATTGAATGTTGAGATAATGCGATAGCTGAGTTTCAGACTCAGACTATGTTTGGTTGTATAAAATCGATGTGCGTTGCATGGTCAAATGGACTTGATGATTCCCGTACACGGGCATCCCTCGAATGATGTACGCCGGGAGGATCGGGACCGTTCGGTATAAAAAGAGAATTTGAGATGGGTATTATGTGGAACATTTCAATTTATGAGGCTTGCGACCTATTATTGAAATGGAGTGTCATAAATACTAGTATCGTTCGGGAGTGCTTCAGAAAATGGGAGTAGCAACCCAAGCTAAAGTAATCAACGCCGTACCATTGGTAGAGTTCCATTCTGGCATGTTTAATGCCAGTGACCTTCATATAGATAAGGAACGGTGGACTGAAAGTGTAGGCACACATGGATTCTGCCCAAAGATCACTTATAACATGATCAGGGAAAGATGGTAGACGTTTTACCTTGCGCCGGACAAGGGTGAGTGTATCGATGTTGGTAAGAAATCACACCACGAAACAAACATGAGATTGCTATATGTTGCCTGATTGCCATGATAACATGCTTTACTACTTTTAAATATGCCATGAAACCTATCCGAAGGCAAATATAGAAAGATCACAAGTTAAGTTGCATGATTCATATATCTACTTAATGTCAGTTTAGTAAAGTGGGTCAACATCAGTACGTGTGAGGATTAGTACTGATCCTCCACCAGATTGCTTGCAGGATACATGGAATTGATTACTCGCGGTGGAGCTTCGCTTGAACGCACTGAGGCATGGAATGCCGTAACGTTTTGAGGCGTGCGACCGCATTGACGCTCGGACTTGCAACATGATGATGCGGTCGGGATATTGAAGACATGATATATGGAACGATAAAATCCTTTGCGGGTAAGAGAGAACTTGAGTATTGTAAGCCAATCTGGCATGATTTATTTGGGCTATTGAAAGCCTTTGTAATATTACCCTTCTTATTGAATAAAGAGAATTTGTTTCGTATACTCTGTGAAACTCAATTGTGACTCTGTTTTCTTCTGCTGCTAATAATCAATCGAGATAAGCATTTGAGAAATTTTTAGCTTGACTTATACGAGTGCAACTCCAGACTCGTACGACATCATCTCCAGCGAGGATGAACAATTCGATAAAATCAGTGCGAGGACGAGCAATTTTCTGGCTCGGGGCGTGACAAATTGCTATCAGAGCTCTAGGTTCAATTTTCTCAGGATGCTTGCTTCGTTTCAATTCTAAAAGTTGTCCACCATAATCGAATGACTCTTGACTCTACTCGATGCTGTACTGGATGTTCCATACAACAAGTCTAATACAAGTCGTATAATTTTGCCGCATGTGTTTTGAAAATTACATGATATTTGCTGAGGAAGTCGTAAAATATTACTGCGTTGAGTGCAACGAGCCGTAAAATATTGGTTGCTGCAAGTGCACTTATGAAATATGATTTCAGATGTTTATTGTTTCAATACAACAGTCGATATGAGAAATATTGGTTGCATCGATATAACAAAAATCGTGGGATGTTGTTGTTTGAATTGCAATGAGTTGATTGTGAATGATGCATTGCAATGAATTTGTCACTACCACATTTTTAGTTTAGCGTATTTTTTTCATTTTTGAATAATTTGAATTTAATATATTTTATTAGGAATTTAAAATAATTTATTTGAGTGGTGTGATTTAAATACTAGTTTATTTATTGCCATGTGGTTTTGGTTAGCCTAACCTAGATTGGACCTAACCTAGATTAGCCATAGCTAGCCTAGTTAGCCACATTGATAATTAGTTAGTATGGGATAGTGGGTTGAGTCATGTTTAGCTAAGTAGAGTGGTTGCAACTTAACTATGAAAGAGCCCTAGATTTTAGGCCACTCATTAGCCTTGATTTATTGCTAGCCCTTAGATGCAACCTAAAAATCCTAACCCTAGCTAAAGTGGCCAGCCAAGACCCCCCTTGCCTATATAATATCCTTTTAGGAAGTTGTGCCTCTTTCCATTATTCTATCATTTTCCTAAGAACTACGTGAGCCTCCATTCTATTTTCTTCATAGTTTAATCAATAGGGCTCCATTTTTATTGAGATTTCTTCCATAGTGTTCTAATTAATGTTCTTCTGCTGATTGTGGAGTCACATCTCAGATTTGAAGCAATTTGGAGATTTTGGGTGGCTTTGGAGAGCTCCTTTGAAGAGGCTTTTTGTGTTGAAGAACACACATAGGTAAATTCCTATCCACCCATTAAAATTAGGTTTTCTTTGCATAAATACCAAGTCCTAGGTGTCCTTGTGCTGTAGGAACAGGGTTTGCTCGATTTCGTGTCCTGTACGTGTCCGTATCGGATACGTATCAGCAACCAGTGTAGGTGTTCGACGAAATGCCACAAAGGGCATTTCGATCGAGATTTCGATTTGTGTTTGAATAGAAAAATAGGTCTTCGTGTTGCTTATGGGTTTTTACTCGACTGAGGTGATTTCGAGTCGTGTCCGAGTCACACTGGACTCGTAGACACAGTCCCGCGCGCGGTTAGGGCTTCTCCTGATGCCCGTGTCCTAGTTCTCCACGGACACGACACGTATGGACACAAATTTTTGTGTGAACAATCACTAGGTGACTGATATTAAGTGTATAAATTTTTAGGGGATTTTAATTAGTGTATTGTGAGAAATCTTGCCAGCACGGATTGGACACTGTCATGCACAGACGGCCACGGGGCTGCTGACACTGCCTTCGTGTCACACGAGGACACGGTTTAGACACGATTCAGGGTGGTGGAACCCTAGTCCTATCCTAGGCGAACCTATAGGCACGAGTACGTGTCCTAGTTTGTGTCGTGTCGTGTCCATGAATGGTGTGCACACGTGCACAAGCCAGTCTTCACTGTGAATTTCTGATACAATGTTCTGTTTTGTTTGGACACTTCGTGTCCACTCTAGTGGACACGAATGGCTTTTCGTAGACACATGACACATGGTACACACACTGGTATACCTGTTTGTGAAATTCAATGGTTTAAATTATGGTTTCTAAATAGGAAAGCTATGTATCATTGTTCTTCATGACAGTTGGGTTTTGTTTTGATATTGTGAACTGTCAATTATATTGAATCCATTCCTGATTTAAATGTTAATTTAGTTTGGGATTTAAGAGGGTGAATACATACATGTTTGTTACTTGTTGAAATTCATTTGGTTATGAGTTGGTCAAACATTTAAGTGTTAAACTGAAATTGGATGTTGTTTATTAAATTTCAGTTGAATGAAACCTGAGAACTAAATCAATAAACTGAAATTAGTTTGGATGCACTATTTAGATGATTTTTCTGAGTTCACTGTTACCTAAGTTAACTGAGATTTCATAGGAATGATAGGGTTTGGTTTCGCATATAAATGAATAACTGAGATCGAAGGGTAAGTCAAAACTGATGTGTGAATAATGATTTCACTGTTATGTAGTATTTGATTTCACTGTTAAATGGTTAAACTTGAGATGTGAATGAATTGAGTTTTGATTCAAATTGAATGTTCACTGAGATTTCAATGCTACTGAAATGTTAATCCATGTTAAATGTTTAACTCCTATATGAAGATTGAGTTGGTTGATGAATGTAACTGCAATGGGTTTTGATTTCCTAATATAGAATGTGTATTCCTGAGATTTGATCAAATGTTAAACTGAAATTGAAATGTTATAACTGAAATCAGAATTCCTATGATTAACTAAACTGGGTATTGAGTTGAGTTCAATGTTCCAATCCGAAACAGGGGTTGGTATGAGAAACCTGAGAATAGATTGGGAAAAAAATTAGATTTGATTCACATTGCACTGTTATCATGCTCATATGCACACTCTTTTGAAATTTCCTGAGAACCTAACCCCCTTTACAGTATTTCCTAAAATCTGAGATTAACACAATGTAGGCACACTCTCTACACACACATTATTTGAAATCTGAACACTGTTTTCCAGTCACACAGGAACACACACACACACAGATTTCTGATTTTTCCTCACATGAATCACAGTCACATACACACACACATATCTCACATGTTACCCCTTTCTCTCTATGTATATATAATACATATATATATGTGTGTATGTATGTCTATAAGTGTAAACCTAAAGGCCTAATCTAATGTAATGTGTGAATGGTAGAATAGGATTATGGAAATTCCTATGTGTAATAGCTAATGTGCTATGCATACCTTATTTGTATATATATATATATATGTATATATATATGTAATCCTCTTTATCTCTCAAAGCCCATTCTTGTGCCCTCTTAGTACTGAATTGGGCACTAAATAGAACCAACCCGCCCCGATATCAGATCAAGATTCATGCTACGTCCATGTCAGCACTATCAAGATGAGACAAGTGCCCTTAAGCTAGTGGTCTGCTGATTCGGTGGTGCCCCATCCAAAATCATCTCCTCCTCCCCAACCGGAGAACACACGCACACATATACCAAGCAAAGCACCCAAAATAAAGCTTCTTCAGCTCCAAGCTTCTCCAATTCATTTGAATTTTCTTTCCAAGCAACAAAAAATTAATGGCCACAGCCACCACGAGCGCCGCACTCGCCATTCCGGGCCTGGCCGATGGGAGGGCCGCCGCCGCAGCCCCACGTATCGTGGGTCTGCCTTGGCTGCCGCTTTCCCCACCCATTGTCCGCATTAACTTGTCCAAGACTACTTCTTACTGTATGTTTACTGCTCTACTATTATTGTTTCTACAATTACTTATATATTTCGCTCTTTTTCATTTTTTTATTATATCATGTAAATATGTGAGTTTCAACAACCAATGGTACCGAACTCGAGTGACTCTTGTGGTTACCGAGGAGAGTATAACGCTCTTGCTGGATGACGGAAGATCAGTGGATCGAGTCACGGAACATATTATTTGTTCTATTTATAAAGTTGGCGGGAGTTGGTGGCAGTCGGCCCAAAAGGAAGCAATATAGCATGCACAAAGTTCTGTGCGTAATGTCACTTACAAGATGATGGATCCTCACACATGGAAATAATCGGAATTCGAATTCATCAATTGTTGTCCTTATCATGTTGTGTCGTGTAAACATATAGACATTACAAAAACACAATAGGACATACTTTAATTGGTTTTCTGTGTTAAATACTGTGAAGCTTTGATTAGATTCTTTACTGTACATTCAGCCCAAATTCGAAAGCAAGGTTCAGGATGGTAGCTCTATTTTTTTTTTTTTTTTTTGTATAAGTGTCCGTGTTAAGAGTAGAATGTTTTGGTTCGTATATTAATTAATAGGAATAGTTAGGTATATATTTTTTAAGTTAGGTATATATAATATATATATATATATATATATATATATATATATATATATATGAGATGGTGGGCATACTAATCCTTTTTTAGATAAAACGGTGGGACAAATAGCCCAAACACCCCACAACCCCCCCCCCCCCCCCCCCCCCCCCCCCCCCCAAACCTAATTAAGAGATAATTAATGAAACAAGTGGTTACAAGGGAGCAGATCTGGTGTCTCCATTATTCTATGTCAATTATGTTACCTATTTTTAGCATGTGAAAACTCCTACTTTTTGTATCCATAATTAAGAGCTGGAATAGATGTCACCCCGCTGAACACATATGACAGAATTGATCAAAATAATGGGAACAACAGATCTGCTCCCGGTTACAGAAGGTTTCAAGTCCCTACGACCGATACAACGGTACTAATAAATATATCAAAAGAAAGTTACAAGTATATACTCCCAAAAGCCAACACAACAATATGAATCTACATTCTAGAAAAACCCCAACACAGGTTGGTCATCTATCATATCTTGTTACATTCTTATTGTCTTCTTGGGACCTCTTCCCGTAACTTGGCATGTCCAAAGCTTAGTGTTAGCCACAATAAGCACACAAATTGGGTAATGCATTTGAATAAAGATCAACACTTCCCAACAGATAGCATCAACCATATATAGTGTCCCAATTTGGCAAGCTCTATTCTCTCTCCACCCTCCCCAAAGTGGCTTAATGGTGTTTGGATGACCCTTTATATTAAATTGAAACTAGTATATATGTACGTAATTTGTATGTATTTTATAGATTATTATTAAAATACGTATTTCATAGATTACTAGGAAGACTAGAAGGATGTTTTAATTATTCTAATCTTTATTAAAACTACTTGGAAAGACTAAAAGATAGTGTCATAATTATTCTAAATTTATTATTATATATATTATTTTAAACATGCCTACAAGACTAATTAGAAAGACCAAATGACAACTCTCGTAATTACCTAGCTGCCTCTATTAATTTTAATGACAATTTTAATTAGTAAACATATACAAGGGTATATTTAGAAAGAAAAGTTCTACGGTGAAGCTGAACTTTTTCCATTATATAGTAGCATAGGTTTACATGCATCACATATAGGTCTAACCATTTTGCAATTGAAGTAGCAATGCATCGACGACCTCTCCATAGTCATTACATAAACCTCATGTACTTGGTCCAATCTGGTTGCTCTTATAGCAAGGTTATCCCTACTCAAGATACCATTCCTACATATAAGCCATAAGAAAACTGTGACTTTAAGAGGTACCTTGATAGACCATATTACGTTGGGGTATTCAGCCAAAACTCTTTCAAAGTTTTAAGTTCCAATAAAGAAATCTTACTATAAACTTTCCATCAGTAATCCATCACCATGAACATGTGTCCTTGGCGGGAGCAGATCTGTTGTCCCAGATATTTTGTGCCAATTATATCTCTGTATAGAGCTGCTGATTATATGTCATTTTTTAAAGTTTTCATGATTATTAGAGTTGTTGAATTTTATAAGGGACATAATTGGTACAAATAATCTGGATAACATATCTGTTCCTGTCCTTGGCCGCCACTTGAGAAGGTTTCCAAGGTTGGGAAATTCAATGGGACGTTCTTTCTCCATGCTAAGACTCTCATCAAACATCCTACTAGATCTTGGTTTCCATTGTTCCCTCTCCATTGTAAAGAAATTGAGTCTTTGATTCCATGCTACTTGGTATAAGGAGGAAAATTTGTCTTTAAGTGGCTTTATTCTACACCAGTACCATCTCAAATCTCAAATTATCTACTGAGTCAGGAGCAAAAGTGGCCCTAATAAATAATATATTATTTACTTTGGAGATTTCCGCCCAAAAGTCAAATTTAGTGGATATATTCTTATCTCGATTTCTTCATGTCCCCCCTCCCCACCCCCCCTCCCCCCCCCCCCCCCCCCCCCCCCCCCTCCCTCCCTCCCAAATAACAATCTTGAATAATTTTAGTGAGATTATTACTTGTAGGCAACCATATCTTCAACCACCATTTGGCGATAATAGCTTTGTTCATATCCCTTAGGTCCACAACACCTAATCGGCCGAACTCTTTCCTTTTACAGACCACCCACATTTGGCTAGGTTATAGCTCTTAGCTTATGTAGAAAACAATACGCCATAATCTTTTGTCATAAATTGGGTTTCAATCTCTTGTAATTGAAACTCACTCGAAATACTAAAATAACTTGTGTGTGACCGTGGGTGTAGGATAAAATATCTGAACCCCGTTAAACCTTGTGTCCTTGTGTTTCTTCTTATTATTCGTTGGTACCACATTCATACTATTTGTGTCCCTGTTCTAGTGTGGTATTGCATCATATTGTTGTATCCTTGCAACATATAGATGCAAACCAAACACATGATGAAGTTGGAGATTCTCAATTTTATGAATCCTACGGCTATCATTTCATGCAATTCTTATTCATACTTTGAAAGCAAGCCAAGAAAGTCTGCAAATTAACATAAATAAGTCTAGAGTGAGCAAATGATGAAGCCTCAGTGAATGTTGTAAACATAGCTACTTCTGTTGTAAAAGACTGGAAGCACAAGCAAGGTCACCATCATCAACATTGTTGTTATCCAGTTCCTGGAAGCTGCTTCCACCAAGCTTTAGGCCGTGTCTTTACTGGTGCACACAATTTCCTGACAGTTAGAGGCTATAGAGGTTAAACACTTTCATCAGCCATACATATTGCTTAGAAGAAGATTAGATCAAAATGAACAAGTTCTCTAGTGATATTCTGATTACCATTCCACTGTGAGCTATTGATTAGTTGAGGATCATGAATAACACACCTTTGGGATCAGGCGTACACTATATTATTTATCCACATTGTAGCTCAAAACGCAAATCCTCTGTCAAAAATAATGCAAACTGTTGCTGTTAATGATGGAAAAGGGACTAAATTCGGACTAAATTGTGGTCCCACAAAAAGAATTTTGGTCGACTCTGAATCTTGAGTTAACACCAACTTTGGCTTGTTTTGGGATTAGTTTAAGTTTTTTATTCTAGGATTTCTAGGTTAACACCAATCATAGCTTCATAATTTGACAATGAATTGTTATTAGCGTCAAAATTTGTAACCACACCGTGTTGATCAGGCCATAAGATTGCACGGAATGTTGTTGCCATGTCTGCCGGAGAGGCCATGGTAATCGGAGATGCCATGGCAACCGCTGGAGAAGAAGAACCAGCTGAAGTAGTAACCGAAACTCCGGAGATTGTGAAAACCATACAAGATGCTGTATGTTTCCTTACCATTTCCATTTTCTCTTATATTAAAGGCATACTTTCGTGCTCTTCGTTGACACAAGATTCTGAAAACCTGTTGGTAGGCAGTGGGACAAGATTGAAGATAAGTATGCAGTGAGCTCTCTTGCAGTTGCTGCACTCGTCGCACTATGGGTCTCTACTGGAGTGATCTCGGTATTTGTAACTTTCTATTACTAACCTGAACAACAAATAATACTATTAGTTAGATGCATCTTTTTTCAGTCATATAAATTATGCCAAGACCAAGATTCGCAATTGACCATAGGAATCATTCGGATTCTTCGCTCACACCTTTGTGATGGCTTTCTTATGCAGGCAATTGATAGGCTTCCCTTGGTTCCTGGTGTTCTTGAACTTGTAGGAATAGGTTACACTGGGGTAAGTTTGAAACTCTAACATGCTTTTATATATCATTATGTATTAATTAAAGACAAACTGGAAGTATCTTAATTCAGAGAACATATTGACAAAGATATTTATAAAAAATGTATATTAACACATACTAGTGAAATTCTGTTGATATATTTAGTATGAGAATATGTTATATTTAGTATGAGAATATCCTGAGGACATATTTGGGATGCCAGAATATGCCACAAGATATTCCATTGGATATTCTATCATGTAAAGGCTATATAAAGCCTATGAGATTATCAATGAAATTCATCAATCAATCTCAACATGATATCAGAACCACCTTTCCACAAACCCTAACCCTAGCCGCCACCAAAACTCTAACCTAACCTTTTCCCCCTCTCCCTCCCTCTCTCCCTCCCCGTTGCCGCTGCCGCTCCCACTGCTGCTGTCGCTGCTGCTGCTGCTGCGGCTACTGCTGCGCCGCTGCAGCTACTGCTGCGCCGCTGCAGCTACTGCTGCCACTGCTGCTGTTGTTGCTGTGGCTACTGCTGCCGCTGCTATTGTCGTGGCTGTCGCTGTGCGCGCCACCCCCCCTCTCCCCGCACGTAGGAGAGGACAACGAGGACGAAAGAGATGCCAATGCCTAGATCTGATGAAATCAGACATGTTCGGATGTAGGAGAGGACGACGAGAATGAGCATGAGTCATAGAGCAAGCGTGACGTGATCGAAGAAGAAGCATCGATGGAGGCGATCCTCAAGAAGCCGGATGCTACAGTTGTTGCGACGTTGATGAAGTTGATGAAGATGTCGGCTGGTGAGAGCACGACAGGAATGTCGCCAAAGTTGGAACTTCCCTCCATCGATCTGTAGCTGGATGGACCAGCCACCTATCTGAGTTGGTCACGGCGGGTGAGAAGAACCCTTGCAGGAAAGAACCTGGAGGGATTCTTGACGGGCGAAAAGATAGAGCCGGACGAGGGCTCGACAGGACGCGACGAGTGGAAATTCACTCATATGGTAATTTACATCTGGTTTCTCAATTCCTTAGTCCAGTCTATTGTCTCCACAGTAGATGGCATTGAGATGGTGAAAGACGTGTGGAAGAAGTTGATGAGAACCTATGATGGTGTAGGGAACAACTTACGTATTTTCCAGATAAAAGGGGAGATCGACGATACCGTACAGGGAGAGAAGACGGTGCAGGACTACGCCACAGAGTTGGAGCGTCTCTGGCTGGATTATGATCACTCCTCAAAACGGACAAGCTGCGGGGACCCAAAGTACAAGGAGAGACATGTGTCTACAGGAAAGGACGATAAAATTCCTCAAAGGACTGACTACAGCATTCGCACAGAGGACAGCCTTACTCCTCGTCCAACCAGAGATTCCTAGTCTCGAGGAGGCTATCTTAGCCATGATCTAGGAGAAGACACGCATCAGACTACTTGCGGGGACAGATGGTCCCCCCGAAGCAATGTCAGCACTCACGGTTACTAGCTCGGGCGACACAGGATCCAAGGGAGAGCTCTGACAACACAATCGACAGTGTTACAACTGCGGAGAGATGGACCATCATCGGTATGCTTGTACCAAACCACCTAAGGAGGAAGACTCAGGTGGTGGACGAGGACGAGGATATATTGGATGTGGTCGTGGTCGAGGGGGTCGACGAGGCGGCCGAGGAGGGTATCGGACAAACCTGCTAGTAGCAGAAGGGAATAGAGGAGCTGTTGGCACCTTTACTGAGGAGGATCAGGCACTACTGGACATGCTGGAGAGAAAGCAGAGAGCGTCAGCCGAGGGAGACAGGAGGAGTGGAACAGAGGAGGCATCCACCCCATTCTTCGTTGGAGGCAGCGCCGCTATGTATGCCCACCCATCAGAAGGTACTGACGAGTCACTTGCTTTTGCATCTATGTCTTTCCTTAAAACGTCAGACTGGATTATCGACTCAGGAGCATCTCGACATGTGACCGAAAATGCTAGTGAGTTTTTTTCATACACTCACCTAGCATCAGCAGACACCATTCAGACTGCAGACGGCACTTTCCAGCCAGTGGTCGGTAAGGGTATTGTTAATTGTACAGATTCAGTAAGATTATTCAATGTTTTACATGCTCCATCCTTTCCAGTCAGTCTTCTGTCTATTAGTTCTATAATTTTTCAACTTAAATGCATTGTTTCTTTTGATATTCCTAAGGTGATCTTACAGGAGAAAGGGATGGGACGAAGACTTGGAACTGACACTTGGCATGAGGGACTGTGGTACCTAGATCGAGAAGGACTGGACTCAGCATTGATATCTATGGCAGAGAAGGCTGGAATGGAAGAGCTGCAGCAGAGGACTGAAGATACTTTGATACTTCATCATAGGAGGATGAGACATTCTTCCTTTGATACTCTAAGTAAGTTATATCTAGAGATTTATGCGAAAACAAATAAACAGAAATTAGTATATGATGCATGCGAGTTAGGAAAACTTACTAGAAGCTCATATGTTGGTACTGGTCATAAGAGCTCTTTTGCTTTTGAGGTAGTACATTCTGATGTTTGGGATCCATGTGCTACTAACACTATGAATGGGTATAAGTACTTTGTTTCCTTTATTAATTGTGCATCTCGTGTCACCTGGCTGTATCTGATTAAAAATAAGAATGATGTATCTGCCTGTTTTCGGGATTTTTATAAGCATGTCCAGACTCGGTACAATGCAGTGGTGAAGGTACTGAGGTCTGACAATGGAACAGAGTATACTAACAAGACGCTTGCAGAGTACTTGTCAGCACACGGAATACAGCATCAGACCACTTGTGCATACACACCAGCACAAAATGGAGTAGCAGAAAGGAAGAACCGACACCTTCTGGAGACCATAAGAAGTATGATGATTGACATGAATGTCCCACAAAATCTATGGGGGCATGCAGTGTTGACAGCAGCTCAACTTATCAACATGATGCCTTCAAAAATTCTGGGATAGAAGTCCCCATGTGAAGTATTGCAAGGCAATAACAGTGTGATACTTCCACTGAAGGTGTTCGGATGTGTGTGTTTTGTGAAAGACAACAGACCATCAGTTGGAAAACTTGACCCTAGAGCGGTCAAGTACATCTTTGTGGGCTACTCAACAACTCAAAAAGGCTATGTGTGCTGGAGTCCAGTAGAGAAGAAGAAGTTTGTTAGTATGGATGTTCACTTCCGGAAGCATGAGCCATATTACCGCCAGGAGGGAACTTCACACAACACGCCTAATACTACCAGTATAAGGCGAGAGGGGGAGATGGAGAACTTTGTGGTAACCGATTTAGAAGTTTGGCACAGAGGCACGGTTGAGGAGGAACATGAAGGTGAATCAGAACAAGGGAAGGAGATGAGAAGTGTTAGGCCTACGGCTCAGGGGGAGTTACTTACCTATAGCAGAAGAGAGAAGCAAACTGCAGGACCAGTACCTACAGTGCCAGTGCTAAGTCCCCTGCCTGCGTCTGTCCCAACTCCTGAGACACCTACACCTCCATCCTTCTCATCTACACCACCATCCTTCTCAGGTGATATCATTCCTCCTACATCTTTCACACCACTATCTACACGAAGGACTACTCGCAGTAATACGAAAAATCCTCCGGACAGATATGGTTGGGATCTTCCTAAGTTTGTTTCTTATGACCATATCTCTTCTTCTCATGGAGCATTTATAGCATCTTTGGATAGTATTACTGTACCTAACAATTGGCATGTTGCCAAGAACGATCCAAAGTGGAAAGCGACGATGCACGAGGAGTTGGGAGCTCTTGAGAAGAACCACACTTGGGAGCTGGTGAGACTGCAAGAAGGAAAGAGAGCAGTCAGATGCAAATGGGTTTTCACGGTGAAGCAGAACCCAGATGGACAGGTTGAGCACTACAAAGCTCGACTGGTGGCAAAAGGATACAGTCAGACGTACGGCATTGACTATGACGAGACCTTTGTACCAGTGGCAAAGATGAGCACTGTCAGGACCTTGATCTCTCTGGCACCCAATGGAGGATGGAAGCTACACCAACTGGATGTGAAGAATGCATTTCTTCATAGGGATCTAGTGGAGGAGGTGTACATGGAGATACCACTAGGATTCGGCACCAATCAGACAGAAGGCAAGGTTTGCAGACTGAAGAAGTTCCTATATGGACTGAAGCAGTCTCCTCGAGCATGGTTTGACAGGTTCAGGAGAGCAAGGATAGGAATGGGATATCAGCAGATCAATGCTGATCATACTGTCTTCTTCAGACGAAGTGGAGGTCACATCATCATGCTTGCGGTGTATGTAGATGATATGATTATTACAGGCGATGATGAGCAGGAGATCGCCCAACTCAAAGGGAAGCTTGGCAAGGAGTTCGCGGTGAAAGATCTTGGCCCTCTTCGATACTTCCTCGGGATTGAGATTGCTCGAGATACAGAGGAAATTGTTCTTTCTCAGAGGAAGTACGCACTGGACCTGCTTACGAAAACGGGGATGATGGGATGCAAACCAGTTACAACACCGATAGACCAGAAGTTCAAACTGGATGCTGAAGCTGGAGAACCAGTTGACCGGGATAGATATCAGAGATTGGTGGACAAGTTGATCTACTTGAGCCACACTCGACCTGATATCAGCTTTGCGGTCAGTGTAGTGAGCCGCTATATGCATGACCCCCGGAAGGGTCATATGGACGCAGTGTACCAGATTATGAGGTACTTGAAGGGAGCTCCCGGGAAGGGACTATTTTTCAGAAGAAATAATCATGTGAGCATCGAGGGCTATTGCGATTCTGACTGGGCTAGCTGTGCTGACGACAGGAGATCTATATCGGGATACTGCATATTTGTAGGAGGCAACTTGGTCTCTTGAAGGAGTATGAAGCAGTTAGTAGTTGCCAGATCAACAGCTGAAGCAGAGTATAGAACTATGTCCTTGGGAGTCACAGAGCTATTGTGGTTGAAAAATATGCTGATGGAGCTGAAGCTGGACCAGGGAGCCAAGATGAAGCTATAGTGTGACAACCAGTCAGCTATTAGTATTGCCAACAATCCAGTACAGCATGACAGGACCAAGCATATCGAGATTGACAGATTCTTCATCAAAGAAAAGCTGGATGGTGGACTACTAGAGCTGGGCTATGTTCCAACCAAATATCAGGTAGCAGACGGATTGACCAAGGGGCTTAACTCTATCAGCATGATGAGAGGATGTGACAAGATGGGCTTAGTGAATATCTTTCGCCCATCTTGAGGGGGAGTGTTGATATATTTAGTATGAGAATATGTTATATTCAGTATGGGAATATCCTGGAATACGTTATATTTAGTATGGGAATATCCTGAGGACATATTTGGGATGCCATAATATGCCACAGGATATTCCATTGGATATTCTATCATGTAAAGGCTTTATAAAGCCTATGAGATTATCAATGAAATTCATCAATCAATCTCAACAAATTCCATGCATTTAGGAAGTCTTGCATTAATTGAATAGATTAACTTTATCAATTATTTGTAAAGACTTAAGAACTTACAGAATTTATGAAACAATAAGTAGCAAGAATATTAAACATAATAGGTATCTGATGTGAAAAGTAGATAAACAAGTGTATTCTTTCTGTGAATTCACTAAAACATATTGGAGTTTGGAGGCTCCAAAGTTCAAAATGTCTTCTTGTTGTCTCAACTTTTTCAATATAATTAGAGAATTGCAATTGCCAATGAGGCTTTTACAACGTCCCCGTATTTTCAAGGTGGGTACCAAAACTACCCTCAATTTGTTACAGTTTTTAAAAATAAAATTTATAGCTTCCCTTATAAATTAAGGGTAATTTTGTAACTCACCTTAAAAATCCGTGGACATTGTAAAAGCTTCCTTGCCAATTATAGTTCCCTATATTTATTATGATTCTTCTACAGATAAAACGAAACCATGAACCTGGAAACTCACTTCCAAACATTGCAACCAAATTTACTATTTGTCCAAGTTTCACCAACAAAGTTCAAGAACACCGCATACAGAAAACCAAAGTTTTCTAATAATAGCTGTCACCAATAATATGATATAAAAGCACGAGACTTGCAAATGTATGGAGTAACTTGCTTTAAATAGAGGGCTATTTATTAGAGAATCAATTTGGTCATTACTATTGGAGAGATGTAATATGGGAGAGCTCAATTAATTGCATAAGGAAATGGTGAGGTGGTTGAACCGTGATTAGAATTCAAAATGATCAAAATGGTGTAGGGGCTTGAAATCTTGAATCTATAACAAGTTCCAGAAGAAGGTTTTGAGAGGGTAGTTGATCTTCCTCCTTTCTGCGAAGCCAAATAAAACTACATTTCTTTACTACATTTCTCAAAATAAATGAAAAGAAAGCAACAACAACAAAACCTCTATCCCAAATTTTTGGTTTCTGCTGTTTGAATCCTCGTCTTCCAGTAACGATAACAAATTAAAACAACAATAAGCTAATTCCCTGAAATAAACTTTAACAAGTTGTTTCTGCCAAGACTCCGAGATCTTTGGATCATGAAAGAACTTTTAGGAATCGAATAACTTCTTTCCAAACTGAAATTTCAAATAATGTCAAGGTCATTGAACATGACTTTTAGGAGATCCTCTTTTTAGTGAAACATGTTTCAATTTTCTTTTAATGAACTCCAAATCTATTCTAGAGCTTGGTTAGCAGTGTTACCCTCATTTTCATTCGTTGGGCTTTCCGAGCCAGATGGGTAATTAGAAGGACATGTTAAGATTATTCGGCACACTCCAACCCATCAAATCAATACGAGCGCGAGACCATGACATACACGAGTAATCACCCATTCACTCCCAGCAGGAAACATGGGATATTACATCACAGATGCTCAGTATCAAAGGAGATCATGGGTGTAAATGTGAAGAGAAAGATGTGTAAGGTGAGATAAACAGGAAAAAGATAAATGAGGAAAGGATCCACAAAATTGACATCAAAATCTACTACATAGTTAGCATGTACTTCAATGCTTAGAGCTATCAATTGCGATCATCGACATTAGTGAAAGGTACTTGAGCTTCCCCCACTCTGCTTAGCTATTTTTCATGTGCAAGCATCTATAATTACACAATATCCATAGATTCACCTGGAGGCTAGGAAAAGGTGCGTAATGATGCAGGACCATCCAAAGTCCACCTCCACCTCCAACTCCAACTTCAAGTCTGAGTCTGAGTCCAGTATAGATAAGAATTTTATTTGTATTTCAGAATTATTTAATTAGTGATTTTTTTTATTACATTTAGGCTAGGAAAAGGAAACATATTCCTCGTAGAATTGGACAAGTGTCTTAATTTAGAATTAGTAAGGCCTATAAATAGGCTTGTATATGAACAATTTTTATTAGAGAAGAGAATAAGAGAGTTTTATTTATTGAATTTTATGTGTTTGATCCATTTTATTTTAGGTCTTGTCTTGCATCAAAGTGGTAACAAAGCCCTAGGTTAGGAATTGTTTTTATATGTAGGTAAGAGATATAAAAGAAAAATGTCTACGCAAGATTTCTCACAAAAAATTGTACTAAGCTCAATGCTACGTTTGACAAAATAGATAATTTGATCATTGATGTATGTAGCTACACGAAAAAATTGTTCAATATATTTCTCAACTATATTAAGGTAGAAATTATTGCTAACAATCATCATATATCCTCATATAATCAATTAGTAGAACCCAGTGAGCCTGTCGTAGTTGAGTCACTATTTACAACGACATCTAAAATTTAGGTCCAGGTTTAAACCGAAAATAAAATTTGACCACTATATTTCCTCATTGGAAGAATTAAATAGGTCATATAATAAAGCTAATAAATTTAATGAGATCAATGAATTTACTGAGCAATGTTACGCCTTCTAAGTATCTAAAACTTGTCCAAGTTATCCAAACCATGAACAATTAAATTACATGTTCATTACAAATTATTATAATTGTTCGCAAGATATAGTAGTTGATTATGGGGACGACCATATGGGAGAACTTATCTTATTGACAAGACTGCTCATACATTGTTCTAATCCTATGGAAATGCCGAGACAACCAACGATTGGTGTGTTTGGTGCCACATCACAAGAGTGTCGTTGTTCTTCCACTTATGCACAAACCGGTACCACCATGATGTCGTGTTGATCTCTTAGAAGCTCACATGACCACATATACATCAATGGCGCAAAACTGCCATGGGCATCTTCGGACAAGCCAGCAGGTGCATCTTCTTCAAGCATCCAATTTACATGGTCACCAAGATGTGAAGTCTTTGAAGCCAAGGAGAATGATGAGGGACCATTGTCCAACTCCAAGTCCGAGTATAGTTTCGATTAGGATTATTTGTATTTTTGGAATTATTTAATTAATGATTTTCGTATTAGAGCTATGCTAGGCAAAGAAAATCTGTTCTTTATAGTATTGGACTAGTGTCTTAATTCAGAATTAAAGATCTATAATTAGGTATGTATATGAACAATTTTCATGAGATAAGAGAATAAAAGAGTTTTATTTATTACATTTTGGTGTTTGATCCACTTATTTTATAAATAGAAACCCCAAACTCTTCTCAATCTCAATTTTCACTTTATATTGCTTGCGTTGTGTTTGATTTCTCCGTCGCACTTAGCAACCTCCATCATCGTCATATGATAACTTCGTTCTAAATCATTGCTTTCAATTGTGTTTTTTTTGTGAATAACTATAATTATTGTGCTAAATAAGTTATTTAGTTGTTCACAATTGCCCTAAAAGCTTCTGCAAGTAGATAAATTTATAATGTTTAATCCATATAGGGTCTATTTCCTTTTGGTTCTCGTTGTGCATCATCATAGGTCACTCTTGTGGCTTAATCCGGTTAGGTAATGGCATGATACTCATAAGATATATAACCTTAATTTTCTTAATCATCTTAAGTCGATACCGTGAACATCCTATCTCTAATTCCGATGAAATATCATTTCTTGTTATTACCATAATTTGTAGTATCAGCTGATACTGATACGATACTACGGATACCGATACGATTTGACATGTCCCGATCCGATACCGATCGCTATCGATACTGACCAAAACCGATGTTGGGGTCTCTTTCCCAATCAATTCGACAGAAAAAATTGAACAAAAAAATCAATCAACAAGGGTGAAAGAACATATTAAGGTTGTATAAGTATGTATGTAAATTAAGTAAACTTATTTATGACAGGTAAACCAATTTTCTTCAATTTCAAAACTAATCAGAAATAACACATAAAATACTTTAACTTATGCTTAATTGTAAATATTTTTCTTCCTAAATTTTAATATTTTATTTATAATTATTTGTTTTCTGATACTCCAATCTGAAACCGCCAATACTGCTGATCGTGATACACATAAGAAGGGTTTGACACCGATTTCGATACCAATTTTGCGAACCTTGGTTATTACATGTTTTTTTTTGTTATTACATGAATGTTGTCCTTTTCAAGTCATCGGCAGTACTAGCAGGAATTAGAGAGGCATTGGTTTGGCTTCCCTGACCGCCTAGTATAATAGAAGGTCATAAAAATGCCAACACATTGTAATGGCATACTATTATAATTAGAACTGAAAAGTATTGGTTCTGTGACAACTATTATTCCAAATTGTGTCTTCCTCTCTCAGGCTCCATAAGAACATTGGTCTGCATCAAGTGCTATCAGATTGTGGTGGTCCTTTGTGGACATTGGATTCACATGACAGGAATGAAAGAACTGTCAGGACCCGCACCCTTTTTTTTTTTTTTTTAAACGGATACGAGACGTGTCCAAGCCAGCCTACGCCGCAGTGTCGGCGGTAGAACGTTGTCACGGCCATGAAGATCAAAATCACAATTAATGCTCATTCACATAATTAATTTAACTTACAATATTCACAAGTTTTACATTTGCAGAAAAATATAAACTTGTACAAATATTGAATGACTATAACTTGACTTTCTAGCTAGTCTCTAGACCTTTGTCTGCAAGTACCCCCGTATCTCCCATGCTAAGTGAATCCACGGCTAACCTGAAAAATATTGGTTTTCAGTCAGGAATGGAACGAGTACAATTCACTGAATGCAGTTTCAATATATGAAAATGACTATACTACAGAGGTTAGCCTTTAGACATATGATTTACAAAAAGAAAATGAAGAAAGACAGAATAAAACTGAATACCAAGAACAGAAAATGAAATACAATAAAATACTCACAAACTGACCGACTGAAGTACCTTTGATATGTGATCGGTCTCGGGACAATTATGCGACACGGTCTACACGGTCTACAGTTACACGGTCTACAGAAAATATTGCAATAAAGAAACACTGTCTACAAAATAATAATCACGAACTACACAGTTTAAATGCAATAATAATCACGGTCTATACGGTCTAAAGTTATACGGTCTACAAGAAATAAATGCAATAATAAATACGGTCTACACGGTCTACGGTCAGATCACACATCGTTGGTACTTCTCTTCCCCCGACACCACAAAGAAATAAATCAACATAAAAACTGAAATCACATATCTATCGACTAAACACTGATGTATAGTAAAGATCAATACTGAAAACAAACAATAAACTATACTCGCCTGTGGTCCTCTGCTGGTGAAACCGACAATCTGAACCACTCAATGTGCCACAATAGTAAAAACTCGTACAACAGTCCTCGGAAGCTGAAATAAATATCACTAATGTTCTCAGAATAGTCAAATTAGCTAGGATTGCCTGTCCTTAAGTCCAATTCCGGACACAAGGACAAAACGGTAATTTCGGGTCAAAACGGTGTCCGCCGTTGGACCCGCTTTGCACCGAAAAGCGTGCTAGAGTCAACTGTCTCTAAAGTTGTCAAACTACATGTCTACGGATTCAGTTTTTTGATACGAATCCAACCGTATGTCCAGAGTTGGATTCCGACGGACCATGCACAAAATTGCCCGTTGAATCGGACCGTGGGGTCCGCAAAATGGCGATCCAATCAACTGTCTCAGAATCGGACCAAACTTGGTATACAGGACCAGAAAAATGATACGGTCCTGCTGGCGCAAGTTTCGTCTCGATCTGACGAGTGTGCACAAACTAATTGAAAAATTTGTACAGAGGCCGATACAGTAAATTTCGACGAATACGCATCAAATTCGTCGTGCACACGCGACCGATTTGAATTCCGTCAAAGTCCACACGTCCACGAAGCCGTTACGCACCTTTCGATGCTTTCGGTTCGCGACCACGTCGACCAGATTGGCGGGACGGACCCCATGTCGCTGGATTTTTAAGTTTTGGAAACAGATTTTTCACAATTTTGGGAGACGGATAATTTCGCAGATAAACTATGAAATCAGAAACTACAAAAAGGGTTCTGGACTCCTATGTGTTGTTAACAAATGTCTTCAAGTAGATTTTTTAAATCATGCATGGTTTGGAAGATAATCAAACGCAAAGTACGCTAAATCGACTGTTTTCAGTCCTATTTTTTAACAGGTTTTCCTCGATGTTCGCGTTGATTTCTCGTCGAATACAAACAAGTCCAATAGGAACTAATTAACGGGGATCCTAGATGGTCATATGGGAATTCTATAGAATTTTACAGAACCAAAATCTGTTGAATAAACGGAGAGAAAACTGATGACGAAAACTGTACCTTGATTCTCGCGTATACTGCTACATCGGCAGTTCGCCGCGCGGTTTGGCCGGCCCAGGCGCGCTCCGTTCGCCGGCGGTAGCTCCTGGTGGCCGGCGGCAGATGCCCAGGGGTGTGCCCAGGGAAGGGGTGGCACGGCGTAGGGTTTTGATCGAGGAACATCTCGATTTCTCTTGATTATATACTATTGTATATAAGCATCCGAAGTTCTCGGGTTGGGCCGAGAGTTATACGTGGGTTTGGGGTTCACTGTAGCAGCTGCTACGGTTGTGATTCTTTTTTTTTCTTTTTCTCTTTTTATATATATATATATCTCTTTATATAACCATATACATTTGTATATACCCTAATAAATTCCAACTATATTTATAAAAATCATAGAAAATCCCCAAAATAATTCTAAAATATTTAAATAAATATTTTGTACAATTTACCTAATAAGATTATAACAAGGCTATTAGATAAAATATTAAATAAAAGATAACGCTAGTATTTAATATGAATACTGCGATTATATATTAAATGAAATTAATAACAGAAATAACAATTTTTTGAAACAAAACTAAATTGTAATCCTATAAAATCTATAAGCTCAATATTTATATATATTCTATAAAACCCACACGCACTTTCTCCCTATGAAGTTTTTATATATATATTTTAATAAAACCAGAAAACTTATAAATTAAACTTTTCCATAAATAAAGTTAACTAAATAATATTTATAAAAATTCTAAAAGTTCACCATTTAAATAATAATAAAAATATTTTAAAATTTTTGGGAAGAGGGGTTACAAGAACCTCTAAGACAAAGAGAGCTGCTTACTTGTGAATGAGAATTCTATAGAGAATAATTGTTGTGTGTTTTATTGATTGGCTACTCCACTACTTATAGGGAGTCTAGCTCCTCTTCATATTACATTTTCCAATGTGGGACTAAATCCCTTATTAGTTCTCAACACTCCCCCTTAAGATGGGCGATAGATATTAATCATTCCATCTTGTTACATAGCTTCGACAGACTTAATGAACTAAGACCCTTAGTCAGACAGTCTGCCACTTGTTCTTCTGAGCGAACATGATCAATCTTCAGTATCCCTTGTTCCAGCTTCTCTTTGATGAAGAATTGATCGATCTCGATGTGCTTCGTTCTGTCGTGCTGAACTGGATTGTTAGCTATACTTATTGCAGCTTGACTATCGCTCAGAAGACGTAACGGTGCTCCCTTGTCCAGCTTCAACTCTGTCAGTAACGCTTTCACCCACAGCAACTCCGACACTCCTAAAGCCATTGCTCTGTATTCTGCTTCAGCTGTAGACCGTGCTACCACAGACTTTTCTTGCTTCTCCATGAGACCAAGTTTCCTCCTACAAAGACACAATATTCCGTGGTAGACCTTCTATCGTCTATGCAGCTCGCCCAGTCTGCATCGCAGTATCCTTCAACTTCTATACATTCATTCTTCTTGAACCATAGCCCTTTTCCTGGCGTCCCTTTCAGATATCTCAATATCTGAAACACTGCATCCATATGACCCGTTCTTGGATCATGCATGTAGCGACTTACTACACTCACCGCAAATGAGATATCAGGGCGAGTTTGCCCCAGATAAATCAGTCTCTCTACAAGTCGTTGATATCTTTCACGATCAACTGGCTCTCCTGCTTCCGCTCCTAACTTGCACTTCTGGTCAATTGGAGTGACTGCTGCTTTGCATCCCAGCATCCCTGTCTCCTTTAGCAGATCTAGTGCATATTTTCTCTGTGAGAGAACAATTCCTTGTTCGTCTTCACACACCTCGATACCTAGAAAATACCTCATCGTTCCTAAATCCTTCACCTCAAACTCCTTCGCGAGTTTTGACTTCAGCTTAGCGATCTCGACTTCATCATTACCTGTGATTACGATGTCATCCACGTATACAGCAAGTATAGTGATGTGACCTCTTGCATGCTGAAGAAAGACCGTATGATCTGCATTTGCTTGATGGTATCCCATGTCTGTAACAGCCTTTCTGAATCTGTCAAACCAGGCTCGAAGAGATTGCTTGAGTCCATATAGCGACTTCTTCAGTTTGCACACTTTTCCATGCGATGTCCCTCCATCTGATTCTGTAGCGTAGCACCCTGGCGGGAGTTCCATGTACACTTCTTCTTGTAGGTCCCCATGGAGAAGGGCATTCTTCACATCTAACTGGTATAGCTTCCACCCATAGTTTGCTGCAATGGAGACCAGAGTTCTTACGGTGCTCATTTTTGCTACTGGAGCAAACGTCTCATCATAGTCGATACCATATGATTGTGTGTATCCTTTTGCAAACAACCTTGCCTTGTATCGTTCCACTTTTCCTTCTGACGTCTCCTTTACTGTGTACACCCATTTGCATCCCACGGTTTTCTTCCCTTTGGGTAATGGAACCAGCTCCCACGTCTTATTTTTCTCCAGTGCCCCAAGTTCTTCCATCATTGCAGCTTTCTACCTTGGATCTTTCTTTGCTTCCTGCCAACTTTTGGGCAACGAAGTAGAGTCTAATGATGCAATGAAGGCTCGATAATTCGAAGAAATGTTAGAATAAGACAGGTAGTTGGCAATATCATGTTCATAATCATCAAAATGACTAGGAGCCTTACCCGCATTGATGCGAGAATATCTCCTTAAGGGAGCAATAGGTGGTGGAGAGATCATACCATCAGAGTCAGAGAGATCCGCATCAGAATCAGATTGATTCAGTACGTGAGCAACATCTTCAAGAGTTGGGGCAGGAGTAGACGAGGGACTTGGTACAGTAGGCACAGGGCATGGTACAGGCACAGTACTGGACTTCTGCTGTCTCCTTTTGTAGACTTGGAGCTCCTTTGTTATTGTCTGCTGCTCCCCATGTTTAACATATGTATTTTCTTCATCTTCTGTATCGGAGTCACTGCTTTCTCCCTCTGTCGTCCAGTTTTTCACGACCGGACATGGGACCGAACCGACCACCACAGATAGGCTTATTTTCTCCCCCTCACATCTAACACCTTCTGTGTTAGGTGTGTCACCAAACGTCGAACCGTCATCCGAACCATAATATGGTTCTATTTCTCTGAATGTAACGTCCATGCTGACAAACATCTTCCGCTCAACTGGGCTCCAACACGCGTATCCTTTCTGAGTTGCCGTATACCCGACAAAGACACATTTAACCGCTCTAGGATCCAGTTTGTCAACTCCTGGCCTATTATCTTGGACAAAACATACACATCCAAATACTTTCGGTAGAACAGTGTACGTGGTTACACCAGTTAGCATCTCCAACGGTGTCTTCCAGTCTAATACCTGAGATGGCATTCTGTTGATGAGATAAGAGGCCGTTAACACCGCCTGCCCCCAAAAGTGTTTCGGGACATTCATAGCCAGCATCATCGTCCGTGCGACCTCCAGCAGGTATCTGTTCTTCCGTTCGGCCACACCATTTTGTGCCGGAGTATAGGCACATGAAGTTTGGTATAGTATTCCATGAGTGGATAAATACTCAGCAACCTTCTTATTTGTATACTCCGTCCCATTGTCGGACCGTAAGCACTTAATTTTAGTGCCATATTGAGTTTCTACCCGGCGATAAAAGTCACGTAACGCCTCAAATATGTCACTTTTATTCTTCATAAGGTAGACCCATGTCACGCGAGTATAACAATCAATAAAAGTGACGAATCATCGAAAACCGTTAATACCGGTTGTAGGACAAGGACCCCATACGTCCGAATATATCATATCAAATGCAGCTGAACTTCTACTTCCTGAACTCACATACGTGCTTCTGGTATGTTTATCCAACTCACATGCATGACAAAATAACTTCTCTTTATTAGCCCTTTGGTATAAGGACGGATACATGCGACTAATAATTTTTAAAGAAGAATGACCGACACGCTGGTGGTGGAGTAGCAATTCATCTTCTACACTGTGCCGTAAATCTTTCGGTGGTGTATCTGCTACCAAATATGCCAATGCTTTGTCCAGTCCAGTCCTGTCCAAGTACCACAACCCCTTATGATATGTGCCAGTCCCTAGTCGTCGTCATGTCCCCTTCTCCTGAAAAGTCACCGTAGGAATGTCAAAGGAAACAGTACAGTTAAGATCAAGAATAATGGCACTAATAGAAAGAAGATTGATAGGAAAAGACGGAGCATGTAAGACATTGGTGAGAGTGAGAGAAGGGGTGCATGCGACAGTGCCTTTACCCATGACAGGACTGGAGTTACCATCAGTAGTCTGAATGCTCTCCGGCGTCGGTAGGTGAGTATAGTCCTGGATCTCACCGCGGGACCCCGTGACATGGCGAGATGCCCCAGAGTCCATAATCCAACCTGGTTGGTGGACAGCTGCTGCAAGAGCACGTGGAGGAATACCTGTGCTGGTTTGGGCAAAGCAAGTGATGTGATCCTCCGAGGTAGATGACGCCCCATGACTGCCGTCCGAACCCAGCTTCGTGCTGCGTAACTTCGCGAGGAACTCCTTCTCAAGAGGGGTTAACTCAGCCAGGTGATTGTCACTCCCTTCCTCCGCCAGATTAGCTTTGTCTCCTGCAGAATAATTTCTCCTTCTACCAGCATAACCGTCTCTACCACCTCGACGTCCACCGCGGCCCCATCCACGATCACTCGACGGACTTTGCAGGAATTTTGGACAAAATCTGATATAATATCCTGAGTCACCACAGTTGTGGCAAACACCGGACACAGAGGGAGGCTGATTGAAGGCGGCAAGGGCAGTTTTGTCAACAGCGGCTTGCTCCCCCTGAAAATAGTCCTTGTTGGACATCAACTTCAATCGAGCCTCTTCTTGTGCCATGGCAGCTATGGCTTCTTCTAAGGTTGCAAGCATGGGCTGTGCTAGGAGGACATTCCTTCTATGCTCAAACACAGGGTTAAGACCCTTCAAGAACTTCATCATCCGTTGTCGCGAAATATAATCCAAGAACTTTTGGAAATATTTCGCAAATGCTGGTTCGACTTGTGCATCTTCCATCCCAAGAGAATCATAGTGATCAAGATCAGACCAGTACTTCTTCAACAGTGCTGCATACTCAGAGATAGTACGGTCGTCCTGGGCCACCCTATCAAGTTCATCCTGCAGTTAGAAGACCCGCATAGGATTGCCTGAGCCTGAGTACATATCCTTCAAAGTCCGCCATATATCAGCAGCAGCCTCCATCGCCTCTACATTGCCAGACACCTGGTCGGTCAAGGAAACTGTTAACCATCCAGCCACAACATTGTTGACAATTTCCCAAATAGCAAACTCCTTTGAGGAGGGATCATCTGGCGCCTTGGTTTGGCCATTGACGTAGCCAACCAAGCCTCGTCCCTTCAGCGTCCGTATTGCCTGCCGTGGCCATTTCAAGTAGTTGGACGTTCCTGTCAACTTCATCTCCAGCTTATCCAGCTTCCCCATTTTGTAGGGTGACGGATCCACATCAGTATGGATCACACGGGGGGTTGCCTCGGTTAATCTCTTTGATAAAATATCATCAACCAAGGCCTTCATCTCTTCTGCTGTCAGTTTACCACTGATCGAATCCTTGGCGTCTGCAACTGAGATCCGTCGTCGTCGTCGTCGTCTTCGTCGGCTTCGTCGTCGTCGTCTTGACGTAAAGTCTTCAACAGAGACTTTACTAATGCGCTGTCAACGTGGCCAACACCGCCGCGCGCATGTAGATCCTAATTTGCAGATCGAGAACGGAAAACAAATAAAGCATTTGTAATTCCGGAGGGCGTAATCTAGGAACAAATGGTGCAAATAAAGCATTTGACAGCCAATCGTCTTCGAATAACCGTCCACATAATCTCTCTCTCAAATTAGGGTTTTTTTCTCTCTCTTTTTTTTGAAAAAAAGGGGGGATTGGCAGCAGTAGGGGGTCGTTGGCGGCAGCAGGGGGGTGCGTCGGGCGGGACAGGGGGGGCGTCGGGGAGGGTACTGCCGGGGGGGGGGGGGGGGCAGGGGGGCGTGGGGGGGGGGGGCAGGGGGGGGGGCGTCGGGTTGGGGGGGGGAACTGCCGGGGGGGGGGGGGGGGGGGCGTCGAGGGTGGAACCGCCGGGGGGGGCATGGGCGTCGGGGGTGGGGGGAACTGCCGGGGGGGGCGTCGGGTTGGGGAAGGGAAAGAAATTTTTTTTTTTGTGGTTATGGCTTTGATACCATGTAGAGAATAATTGTTGTGTGTTTTATTGATTGGCTACTCCACTACTTATAGGGAGTCTAGCTCCTCTTCATATTACATTTTTCAATGCGGGACTAAATCCCTTATTAGTTCTCAACAAATTCTTTTTGCGAGAAGCTGAGAAGCTATAAGATTTTATGTTTTGTACAGTAAGTGACCCAAGAAGTAAAATGATGACAACAAGTAATTGGTTCATTATTAAAATTTAATACGCTATGATGAGGATCCTTTTATAACTTCTGATCCTCTATTAGAGCTTGGTTACCATTACCATGGCAAATTATCGAAAAGTTTGAGAAAAAATTGAATGTGCACCTTGGTTTTTTGACTTAGCTATTTGTCATTCCAATTCCACTTCATCCTTCTCTCCTCGTTCATATTGTCATTTTCACTACATTTCTAATGTTAAGCTGAACTACAAATTTAACAGCTCCTACTACCGTGCCTTCTTTCTTTGTTTTTCCTTTTATGTTGAGGAACCTCCATGTTATAAACTTTGTTTTACTTGCACATATGCAAGTTGTTACTTTAAATTTGTGTAGGCTACTGACAATAGTTGGTTAATGTATTTGTACAGTGGTTTGCGTATCGTAACCTGGTTTTCAAGCCGGACAGGTAAACTCCAACTCAAGCTTTCTCAACGATGTTGTCTAATTTATATTGTGAGGTTTCATACATCTGAATAATATTATGGTCTCCTATCTCAACCAATACTGCATGGTAGAGAATGTATAAATAATGTCTTAACAGATTCTTATTAGGTGCACAATTTGAAATTTGAATAATGGATACACATGTTAAATTTTGAAGTCACAAACAAACCTGAGAAGCCTGTATCTGATATTCTGAAATCTTTCAATTAATCAATCCAGGAATAAATCTGATTTGATATATTAAACCTTTTCTTAACATGTAGTGGCTCCTTGGATGCATATGTTACTTCCATGAAAGGATATTTCCATAGCAGGTTATTATAAAAAATTTGAACATGAAAATTGATATATCAAACTATGACATGAAACTTGACCTTCATTTGCTGAACATTGATATGTATGGGAATATGAAGAATTGCATATAACATATGCCCCCACTTTCCAACATTTCCTAGATAATTTGAGAAGGAACATCAATGACATTTATGCAATACAATTAATATATCAACGTATGTTCCAGTTACCTCAAAAATAGTTACTTCCACCTTACCTCTCATGTTATCTTAAGTATGTCTCACTAGGAAGTATTTACAATTTCCTAATATGTACCCACGAGTGCTACGCTATGCTGCATGGTACAAATATGACACAAGTCACAGAACATGACATGGACACAGAGAAGAGATAGTGACAGCAGTTTTGGTAGGACATGATATGTAGCCACTAGTTTAGTTTGAAGTGTTGGGTGTCATGTACAATAGGTTTCCATCATTAAGGACATGAATTTTAGACTGTCCACGATTCCTAGTTGGTAAATTTCCCAATGATGTGCATGCCAGACATGATTCAAGAACAAGGTATTTCTGTGATTTCTTTCCTAATAATGCTACAAATAGATTCCAGATTGAGTCAAGCTCTGGTAAGGTCCATCGAGATCTAGACCTATCTAGAATTACCTATACGAGATTCACCTATGTCTGTTCTGTACATCAAACTAAAACTATGGGTTTCAATGTGGGACACAATGACACTTTCTAATCAAGTGCTATATATATATATATATATATATATATATATATATATATATATATATATATATGTTGGAGTGGGTGGGGTTCCCAACCAATGTGGAGGAGACCCCGGAGTGCGACGAGCGCCGTTCGTGTGTCGAAGAAGCTCGGGGAGGAAGCGGGGCTGCTGATAGAGCTACAGGGAGCTGCTGGAAGCAGGGGGGCCGAGTTCGGGCCGAACTCTGCCTTCCAATTCCAGAATGTGGTCGGCCAGTGCTGGTTGCCCGACACAGAGTTCTGGCCGAACTCTGTGTCGTCGGGGGCTGAAGCGGATTTTAGGGTGACTTTTCACCACTGGATCTAATCCAACGGTCCAGGTTGGTTGCGGGATTGGGGAGTTAAGTTGGGATTTCCAAACCCTAATTCATAACGCAACGTAACACAAGAAAAGAGAGGAAGGAGGCAAGAGTGCCATTGCAACTTCGGAGAAGAAGACGGAGGATTGAAGGTCGCTATTCGAAGGAGATCGTGTTCGGGTAATCTCTACTCGTCGTTCTCGCTCTTCGTAGCCTTGTAATCGTTGTTCTTATTTCTGAGTGTTGTGGGGATCCGATTTGGATCGGGAGGAGTTTGTAGAGGGTGTAATTCTTCTATTCCATTAGTGGAGGCTTCTCAGGGTTGGACTCCGATCGTCCCGTGGTTTTTTTCCCGCAAGGATTTTCCACGTCAAAAATTCTCTGTGTCTGCGTGGATTGTTTTGTGTGGTTGTTTTTGGGTTCGTGCGTTGTATTGCTCGGTCCTCTCGCAGGTACTCTCCGGTTTAGGGAAAGGTTTTCGCGTTTCTTTCCCATCAGAGTGGTATCAGAGCCAGGTTCTGGAATTCAGAAGGAGTGTCAGTAGTTGACAAAGAAACCAGAGAGGAGAGATGGACGCGAAGCCGGTGCGCATGGTGAACCTGAACGGCACCAACTATCACTATTGGCGGAGCAAGATGAAGGATTTGCTATTTGTCAAGAAGCTGCATCTACCCGTGTTTGCATCCGAGAAGCCCAGTGATAAATCCGAGGAGGACTGGACATTCGAGCATATACAAGTGTGTGGGTACATACGGCAGTTTGTGGACGAGAACGTGTACAACCACGTTGCCAATATTGAGCACGCGAAGACGTTGTGGGATAAGCTGGAATCCTTGTATGCGAAGAAGACCGAGGTAAACAAGTTGTTCCTGATCCGAACGATGATGGGTCTGCGATACAAGGATGGGGCGTCTATTTCGGATCACTTTAGTGAGTTCCAGGGCGTGGTTGACCAGCTATCTTCTATGGGAGTCAAGTTCGACGACGAAGTTCAGGGACTATGGCTGCTGTGTACATTGCCAGACTCGTGGGAGACCGTACGAGTATCTATGATCGCTTCTGCTCCAGAGGGCGTGGTCAGTCTGGAGTTTGTCAAGAGCGGGGTGTTGAATGAAGAGATGCGGAGACGTTCTCAGGACACTTCATCCACATCCCACCACTCGGAGGCACTTGTTTCAGAGAGCCGCGGAAGGGGCAAAAGCAGGAGTTCAGGTGGTGGCAGAGACAAGAGCAGAGGAAAGTCCAAAGGTCGGTACGAGGACTCAGAGTGTTACCATTGTCGTAAGAAGGGCTACATCAAGCGGAACTGTTTCGCTTGGAAGAGAGAGAAGAAGGGCGACAAGGGGAAGCAAGAAGAGAACACTACAGCGGCGGCCTCGATGCATGGAGGCGATGTGATCATCGTAGGTGATGAGGTCATTACTAACCTCGCCTGCGATGACAATTCTTGGCTGGTGGACTCAGGGGCTTCAGCACATGTATCTCACAACAGGGCACTGTTTGCCACTTACACGACAGGCGACTGTGGCGTGTTGAAGATGGGCAACGGAGATATGTCGAAGGCGGTTGCCGTTGGAGATATGCATTTGAGAACGAAGACGGGTGCGGTTCTTGTTCTCAAGGATGTTCGTCATGTCCCTGATATCCGTTTCAACCTGGTGTCGGTTGGAAGGTTGGATGACGAGGGATTCTTCGGTCTCTTCGGGAACAGTCAGTGGAAGCTTTCCAGGGGTTCGATGGTGATTGCCAGAGGAAGCAAGAAGTCCGGTCTCTACTATATGGAGGGGAGCGCACAGGGGGCACAGGAGGTGAACGCAGTCAGTGATGCGTCTACCGAGTTGTGGCACAGGCGGCTCGGCCATATCAACGAGAAGGGGATGAGCTACTTGGTGAACAGGAAGGTGATTCCGGGGCTCAAGTCTACAAAGTTGGAGAAGTGCACGTACTGTTTAGCTGGGAAGCAAAATAGGGTGTCTTTCCAAAGTCACCCAAGTTCGAGGAAGCCTGCGTTGCTCGAGTTGATTCACTCGGATGTCTGCGGTCCTATGAAGGTAAAATCTCTTGGTGGTGCTTCTTACTTTGTAACCTTTATTGATGACTGTTCCAGGAAGGTTTGGGTCTATGCCTTAAATACCAAGGATCAGGTGCTGCCTACTTTCAAGGAGTTTCTGACCTCTGTTGAAAGGGAGACGGGTAAGAAGTTGTTGTGTGTTCGGTCCGACAATGGCGGCGAATACATCGGTCCCTTTGATGCGTATTGCAGAGAGCAGGGGATACGACACCAGAAGACTCCGCCAAAGACACCTCAGCTCAATGGTGTAGCGGAGCGCATGAACAGGACACTGATGGAGAGGGTGCGGTGTTTGCTGTCAGAAGCAAACTTGCCGGGCAGTTATTGGGGTGAGGCTCTTCTCACAGCTGCTTATGTTATTAATTTGTCTCCTAGTGCTCCTTTGCAAGGTGATGTGCCTGACAAAGTATGGTACGGCAAAGAGCCGTCATACAATCACCTGCGGGCGTTTGGTTGTAAGGCCTTCGTGCATGTACCGAAGGACGAGAGGACCAAACTTGAGCCGAAGACGAGGCGATGCGTCTTTGTCGTCTACGGTCGGGATGAGTTTGGCTATAGACTCTACGACCCGGTGGGAAGAAAGCTCTACAGAAGTAGGGACATGGTGTTCGTCAAGGATCAGACCATGACCAACACTCAGGATTCCGAGACGCCTTCTGAGGCTGAGGAATTGCCTGAGTTAGAGTCATTTCGCTTCGAGCAGTTTCCAGAGGACATCGCAGAGGATCCAGTTATGGGGGAGCCAGTACATGGAGTAGCTCCCAACCTTGATCATCAGCCTGCTGATGGTTGTCAGGGTGTCCCTCAGGAGGATGAGCATGCCGGAGAGGCAGTTCCTGAAGGGGAGGAGGCTGTCGGTATACAGCCAGCACCAGTGGTTCCTTTGAGGAAGAGTGACAGGGATCGTCGACCATCTACGAGATACTCATCAGATGAGTATGTGCTATTAACTGACGGGGGAGAGCCCGAAAGTTTTGCAGAGGCTATGGAAGACGAACACAGACAAGAGTGGATGGAGGCTATGCAGGAGGAGATGAGTTCCTTGCACACCAATTTCACTTATGAGCTGGTGCGGTTGTCAAAGGGCAAGAAGGCTTTGAAGAATCGATGGGTGTTTAGAGTGAAGCAGACGGATGATGCTACTCGCCCTCGATACAAAGCGAGGCTGGTAGTTAAAGGCTACGGTCAGCGGAAAGGCGTGGATTATGATGAGATCTTTTCTCCTGTCGTCAAGCATTCGTCTATTCGGGTGTTGCTAGCATTAGCAGCCAGTCTCGACTTGGAGGTCGAGCAGATGGATGTGAAGACGGCATTCCTCCACGGTGATCTTGAGGAGGAGTTGTACATGGAGCAGCCGGAGGGATTCTGTGAGAAGGGCAAGTCACATTTGGTCTGCCGGTTGAGGAAGAGCTTGTATGGTCTGAAGCAGGCTCCGAGGCAGTGGTACAGAAAGTTCGAGTCGTTTATGGGGGAGCATGGTTATGCACGGACGACGTCGGACCATTGTGTATTTGTGAGATATTTTGCCGAGGATGATTTCATCATTTTGTTGCTTTATGTTGATGATATGCTATTAGTGGGTCGGAATGCCACTAGGATAGCGGAGCTGAAGCGCCAACTGGGCGCGGCCTTCTCTATGAAGGATTTGGGCGCAGCGAAGACTATTCTTGGGATGGAGATCAGCCGAGAGAGAGAGTCCAAGCTGCTTCACTTGTCCCAAACGAAGTACATTCACCGGGTACTTCAGCGTTTCGGTATGGACGGGTCGAAGAAAGTGAGTTTCCCTCTTGCGGCTCACTTTAAGCTCACTGAGGAGCAGTGTCCATCTACCGAGGACGAAAAGAAAGATATGGAGCGAGTTCCATATGCCTCAGCTGTGGGAAGCCTGATGTATGCCATGGTGTGTACGAGGCCAGATATTGCTCATGCAGTTGGTACGGTTAGCAGGTATCTTTCAAATCCTAGAAGGGTACATTGGAGTGCGGTCAAGTGGATTCTACGATATCTTCTGGGCTCTGCTGGTTGGAGACTTTCCTTTGGTGGTGATGAGCCAAAGCTGGTTGGGTATACTGACGCTGATATGGCTGGAGATGTAGACACGAGGCGATCGACTTCGGGCTACGTGATAATGTTTGCGGGAGGAGCGGTGTCGTGGCAGTCGCGGTTGCAGAAGTGTGTTGCCTTGTCGACGACGGAGGCGGAATACATTGCGGCGACGGAGGCTTGCAAGGAGTTGTTGTGGATGAAGAAGCTGCTGCAGGAAATGGGACTGAAGCAAGAGCAGTATACTTTGCTTTGCGACAGTCAGAGTGCTATCCACCTTGTGAAGAATCAGACGTTTCATAGCCGGTCCAAACACATCGAGACTCGGTATCATTGGATACGGGATGTGGTTGAGAAGAAGGACGCGGAGCTTGAGAAGGTTCATACAGATGACAACGGAGCTGATATGTTCACGAAGATTCTACCAAGGAGGAAGTTTGAGTACTGCAGGCAGATCGTCGGGATGACGATATCCTCCCCATAGTTGTGAAGAGGGAGATTTGTTGGAGTGGGTGGGGTTCCCAACCTATGTGGAGAAGACCCCGGAGTGTGACGAGCGCCGTTCGTGTGTCGAAGAAGCTCGGGGAGGAAGCGGGGCTGCTGATAGAGCTACAGGGAGCTGCTGGAAGTAGGGGGGCCGAGTTCGGGCCGAACTCTGCCCCAGGCAGAGTTCTGGCCGAACTCTGCCTTCCCATTCCAGAATGTGGTCGGCCAGTGCTGGTTGCCCGACACAGAGTTCTGGCCGAACTCTGTGTCGTCGGGGGCTGAAGCGAATTTTAGGGTGACTTTTCACCACTGGATCTAATCCAACGGTCCAGGTTGGTTGCGGGATTGGGGAGTTAAGTTGGGATTTCCAAACCCTAATTCATAACGCAACGTAACACAAGAAAAGAGAGGAAGGAGGCAAGAGTGCCATTGCAACTTCGGAGAAGAAGACGGAGGATTGAAGGTCGCTATTCGAAGGAGATCGTGTTCGGGTAATCTCTACTCGTCGTTCTCGCTTTTCGTAGCCTTGTAATCGTTGTTCTTATTTCTGAGTGTTGTGGGGATCCGATTTGGATCGGGAGGAGTTTGTAGAGGGTGTAATTCTTCTATTCCATTAGTGGAGGCTTATCAGGGTTGGACTCCGATCGTCCCGTGGTTTTTTTCCCGCAAGGGTTTTCCACGTCAAAAATTCTCTGTGCCTGCGTGGATTGTTTTGTGTGGTTGTTTTTGGGTTCGTGCGTTGTATTGCTCGGTCCTCTCGCAGGTACTCTCCGGTTTGGGGAAAGGTTTCCGCGTTTCTTTCCCATCAATATATATATATATATTTGGAATAAGGGTAAATTTTATTCAACGCAAATCGCAGTAAAGGTATTACAATACACTATTCTCACATCTCTCCCTCCCCAGTTAAGGGGCCATTACAGATACATCGAATTCTATATTATGTAGAATTCCTATAGGAGGAGTAGCCAGCCCCTCAAAGATACGCCTGTACATCGAATTCTATACAAGTGCTATGTTTTATATATATATATATATATATATATATATATATATATATATATATATATATATATATATATATTAAAATAAGGTAAATTCATATAATCAAAAGGTCAAGTACATTGAAGTAAGGTAACTTTCATAAAATCAAATGTCAAGTACAACTGTCACAGTCTCAAGCCAAAGTAGGCCTCCTCAAAGAATATACATCAAAATCAATATAATGTAATATCCCTAGACGGATGGTAGTGAATCCCTCAAAAATTCGTCTGTTTCGCTCTCTCCACACGTGCCAAACAGACGCAACAAGTTTGATCCGTACCTCCATATACCATATCCCACCACGATGTCTTCTTGCCTTGATCCAAGCAATAATGTCACCAATTCCTCCTTAAGTCAGTACAGCCACCCAGCCCTTTACTACTTTGTGCCTGCCATATGGTCCAAGACGACACGCATTCAAAGAATAGATGTCGTATCGATTCATCATGTTGGTTACATAGGAGACATTTGAGAATTAAGTTGAATGCCAAACCGAGCAAGTCTATCCATGGTCAGAAGCCATCCCAACAAGACTTTATACATGCACAGTTGCATTTTTCGGACCAATCCGCTAACCCAAATGAAATTAAACTCCTCCAGTCTAGCATAAGACGTCCGCAGAAAATTATAGCATGATTTAACGTCGAACTCTCCAGACCCAGTACCAGCTATAGGCGGATGTCAAACCCATCTATTTTCCCTGTTCATCAAGGTCTACAATGACTGTCCGAATCAACCCAGCGAACCTGACCGTGTGTCTGTAACTTTCGGGCTGCCACTCCCTATGTCGAAGGATGTGCTGAACTCATAACCTCCTACCCGTCTCCTGAAGCATGTGATCTCCAACCCTCTCCAACAAGCTCCTGTGGTTGATCCATGGATCGAGCCACAGGTTCGTACGTCGTCCATCACAGATGACACAATGTATAGCATTCTTCATAGAAGCACGCTAATGTAATAAGCACTTGAAAGTAACTGAAGCATTATTATTATACCTGCACGTCCAGAAGTTATCTCCCTTCAAATATCTACTATGCATCCACTCCGTCCATAAGGATTCCCCTTGTATAAATTTTCATGTCAATTTCATCCCTGCTATCTCTCGAAGCTTATGCAGAGGTCTCAGTCCAACCCCCTCCTCCCGCGGTCAACACAATTGATCCCAGGCAATAGCATGTATACCACCTCGCCAGATAATATTAGCACATATGTGCTCAATTTTTCGGATAGTGGCAGTAGGAAGAATAATAGACTGTAACCAAAACAGAGCTAAAGCTGATATGACTGATTGAACTAGCTCAATTCCACCCCCAAACAAAAGACTCTCGACCTGCCAACCCTCTATCCGGCGTTGAGTGAACTCCACCAAGCAATGACAGTCAATATCCCTTGCATAATTGACAGACAAAGGAACTCCCAGATATTTGATAGGTAACTCTCCTTCCGCAATTCCCAACTTTGCTGCTCTTTCCTCCTTGCGAGAGCATCGAGAGCTAAAGTACACTCTACTCTTTTTCCTATTCATCTAGAGTCCAGTCACCCTTCTAAACTCTTCCATGATCTCCAAAACAGCAGCAAGTCCCTCTATAGTAGGACGCATGAAAACCAATAAATCGTCCGCATATATAAGGTGTGAAACATGCGCGGTGACCTTCTTATACAGGGGGATGATCCGCCTCTGGTGCACTACCATATCCATTTTGCAAGTAAAGTACTCCACACACATACACATGTATATATCCAATAATCGCTAATCCAAATGGTTAGTGTGGAGGCATGTGGCCCTTATGGACGGAGTTCGAATCCCAATAGAAGCAATTCCGAAAACTAATATATATATATATATATATATATATATATATATATATATATATATATATATATATAGCCTCATGGTTAAGAGAGATGCATGCGGCCCGAGGTGGTCAGGAGTTCGAATCCCAGTGGGAGCGATTCCAGAAACTATTTACCTGGTTCCAATATATATATATATATATATATATATATATATATAAAGAGATATATATATATAAAGAGATATGTCCTCTGGAGCGATCGCCCCCTCCGCTAGGGTTTCCGTAGTGTCGACCGAACCTCCCCCCGACCCCCTGATCCGCTCGTGGGGAAGGGGGCTCGTCGGCTGGGAGGATCGGGAGGGGGCGGACGCCCTCACGTTCCGGGCGGTGGCCAGCACGGGACCCCCCCCCCCAGGCGGGGGGGGGGGGGGTCGGGAGACGCCAGCGTGACCCCCCCAGGCGGGGGGGGGGGGGGTCGGGCTGAGGCGGCAGCGATGGGGATGGGCCCAGCGGCGGCGGCGGGACCCCCCCACGTGGGGGGGGGGTCGGGCTGTGGCGGCGTGGCCCCCCAGGCGGGGGGGGAGGGGTTGGCGGAGGCGGCAGCAGCGGGGCTAGATCCAGCGGCGGCGTGGCCCCCCCACAAGGGGGGGTCGGGCGGTACCCCTCCAGGCGGGGGGGGGGGGGGGGGGATTGGGCAGAGGCGGTGGCAGGACCCTCCCAGGCGGGGGGGGGGAGGGGGTCGGAGGGCGGGCGTAGGCAGGGGGATCCCCAAGGGCGGGGGGGGGGGGGGGGGGTCGGGCGATACTCCCGAAGGAGAGGCGTCCGTATTCGAGTTCGGATCCGGGGGGGATAACTCTGGGGAGGTTGGCTGGCAGACTGTGACGCGAAGACGGATGGGAGGACGGCGAGGGGCACAGTCCCAAGCTTCGGGAAGGGCGGGGCCAGGGAACCATGGGAATCGACCCTCTATGGTCGGCACCATGGATACCCGACGTCGTGGGGGAGGAATGGTGCGGTCTATTACGGGTTGGAGGCCTAAGGCGACGGCGGCCGAGAAGGCTAAGGGTATTGCTACTGATACCGCCAAGTCAGGCCAGGGTCCTGTGAACCCCCCCCCCCCCCGCCCAGGATGCACACTGAGGAGCAGAGGCCTCGGTCATGGAAGGAGGTCTGTACGCCAGTGGCTGCGAAAAGCCCGATGTCGATGGAGTTTGTTCCACCGATGTCGGTTGGAGGAGGGCTACGGGCGTATTTTCCCGCTGAAGAAATAGCGGTGGTCTCCGAATTCTGGAAGAACACTCTGGTACTGTATGTATTAGGGAACAAGCCATTCTTTGGCCAAATTCGGGGTTATGCGGAGCGTGTTTGGAAACCCAAAGGTAGCATGCAATTCTTCTCTCGGGAGAACGGGTTCTATTATGTCAAATTTGGCTTAGCGGAGGATGTGTCCAGGATCCTACAGGGAGGGCCTTGGTCCTTTGATGGGAGACTCATTATACTAAAGGAGTGGACGCCGGAGCTGAGGTGTGAGAGGGAGGTGCTGAATGCTATTCCCATTTGGGTCAGATTTCCTGAATTTCCAGTAAAGTATTGGAGTATCCCGCTCCTCATGAGACTTGCTAGCCTTGTGGGGAAGCCGATCAAAGCAGATGAGGCCACTACTTTTCGCACTAGATTGATGTATGCTAGGGTCTTCGTGGAGATCAAAGCGGGCGCGGAGCTACCGAGTATGTTGGAGTATCAGGTTCCATCAGGGGAGGTTCTGACATAGGCGGTGGAGTATGACTGGGTCCCCCCCATGTGCTCTTACTGTGAGTGCTTTGGGCACATTACTAGCGCGTGCAAATACAAGGGGCAGGAGTCTGCCAGGCCACAGGCAGCTCGGACGGATACTCCTGGGAAGGAGACGGCCCCCAGTCACGTGCCTGGGGAGACGGAGCCAGACAGACATATGGAGGCGGACACAGGGATGGAGGTCGATAGGAGTCAGGTTCACCGCAGAGACAGGAGGGCACGCAGGGTGCACTGGTCCCGTTCAGGCCACAGAGGACCATCGTTACCAGGGGTATGAGCGCGGCTGGTAGTGGTCCGATGGTGATGGAGGCATCCCGGCGATCTTGGTGTACACAAGCAGGAAAAGACATGCTCCGGCAACACGGGAGGATATCCCTCTGGCGAGGGATATGGATGACCAGACTGAAGACAATCCTGACTGGACGCTTTTTCTTAGCAGGATTCAGGCCCATCTTGCTCCTTCCTCTATGGTAGACGCTAGCATTGATCAGGCGGATGAGACACTTCCCTCGAGTGTTGATCCAGACGTGTTCCAGGGGGACCCCTCTTCTTTTATTTAGATGTCGGTCCTAGCATGGAACATTGGGGGGGTGTTCCATTGGACGATGGAAGGAGATTGGAGGGGTACTGAGGAGAGAGTCGTGTGACATTGCTATCTTGCTGGAGACTAAGATCAGAGGGGCCGCTATGCTCTCGCGTAGAACTCCGGCAAACTGGAATCACATTCACAACTTAGATCTTTGTGGTATGGCATGGATCTGGGTTAGGTGGAACAAAGGTAGCTGGGAGGGGGTGCAGATCCATAAATCAGAACAACTAATCGCCGTTACTTTCAAGAACAAAGGTGGGTTCAGATTCATCCTGGGTGCTTTATATGGGCACAATGACCGGAGACTTCGGGAGGATTTGTGGGAGGACATTGTGCATCTGGGTCTCATGGCGGACAGCATGCATCTTCCTCTGCTCATCATGGGGGACTTTAATGCTATGCTGCTCCGTCAAGAGAAGGTGGGAGGTCGTCCTGTTCCGGACGCAATCTTATATGACTTCCAGAGGTGTCTGCTCAGGTCAGGGATGCGGGGGCTGGAGCGAGCGGGACACATCTGGACCTAGCACAACAATGCTACTCATAATCGGATTGCTTGTCAGTTGGATCGGGCCTTGGGCAACAGTGAGTGGTTCAGGTGCTTTCCGAACTCAGTGGCGGAAGGTCTGGCGACGGGTACTAGCAACCATTCTCCTATTCGGGTTGGCCTCATTGAGATACCCATTCTGCGGGTGAGGCCGTTTCGGTACAACAACAACTGGTATCTGTCGGCCGGATATGAGGAGGTGGTTACGGGAGAGTTGCAGCACTTCCCGGAAGGCACGGCTCAGTTCCGTATGGTTCACAAACTCAAGCAGCTCAAGCGGCCTATCAGGGGGTGGGTGAAAACGAGACCGCGGACTTCCCTGGCGGATAAGGAAGCTGAGCTTCGGGACACTCAGGCGGCCCTGCAAGCTGACATTCTGAATGGGGAGCTGGCGGCTAGGGAGAAGATCCTGATTGAGGAGGTCAGCATCATGCGACTTCAGGAGGAGATCAGTGCGGCACAGAGGGCTAAATGTACCTGGCTCACAGATGGCGACCGCTGCACCAAATTCTTCTACGATGTGATTCGTATCCGACAGCACCGGAACAGCATCCCCAGACTTCTGACCGCAGAGGGACGGCTTGTTGGGGACCCGACGACGATCCAGGAGGAGGCCGTCAGATTTTACACTGACCTATATCAGCAGACGGACTACTCTAGCACGTTTCCAGCACTTGTCACGAAGAGACTGGTGTCCCGCCATGGGAATAGTCTGCTTCTGGCACCTGTGAGAATGGAGGAGGTGGAAGACATTGTGATGAAGGCTAACCCCAACAAAGCCCCCGGGCCTGATGGCTTCTCTTCAGGGTTCTTTAAGCGACACTGGGGTGTGCTTAAGAACCATGTCCTGGCGGCGGTTCAGGAGTTCTTTGTGGAGGGCAGGCTTCTGAAGGAGATGAACCACACATTCTTGACGTTGGTTCCTAAGAAGGAGGGAGCGACCTCACTTGCCGATTTTTGGCCCATTGCTTGCTGTAATTTTCTTTACAAGATTATCACTCATCTTATGTACAGGCGTATGGAGGGGATTATGCAGGGATTGGTGTCCCAGAATCAAGCTGCGTTTATCAAGGGCCGGTCGATAGCGGAGCACAGCTTGCTTGCTCATGAGATGGTGAGGGAGTTCAGCAAACCTGGGGGAATGAAGGCCTGTGTGAAGCTTGACCTCCGAAAAGCTTATGATACGGTCAACCGGGACTTCATGTGTCACTTGATGCTTGCCATGGGATTCAACGAGCGGTGGGTTGCGAGAGTGAGGGAGTGCATTTGCTCCCCTACTTTCTCAGTCCTAATCCAGGGCACGCCGCATGGCTACTTCAGGAGCAACAGGGGGTTGAGGCAGGGTGACCCACTATCCCCGTACCTATTTACCTTGGTGATCGAGTACTTCACTTGCATGATGGATACGGCGGTACATAGCAAGATGATCGTTCCCCTTTTCCGGTTGGTGAGTCCGGTCGTATCCCATTTGATATATGCTGATGACTTATTGGTGCTCCTTCAGCCTTCCATGCGGGGCATGAGAGCACTCTCTGACATTATGGAGGAGTTCGGGCGACTCTCTGGGCTCCAGCTCAACTGGGAGAAAAGCAGAGTCTACTTCAGCTCCCGGTGTACACAGCAGGAGGAGCGAGCCTTCGCCTTGGGAGTGGATAGAGGAGAGCTTCCAGTGAAATACCTGGGGGTGCCGCTGACGGTCAACTATGCCAGAGACCAGGATTGTCACAGCTTGGTGGACTTTGCTCAGAGGAGAGTGGAAGGCTGGCAAGCTGCAGGTCTATCATTTGGCGGTAGGATTGAGCTTGTGCGTTCGGTTATTGCAGGCATCACGATGTTCTGGTTCCAGTCTATCCAGATCCCCACGGCTACTATCCGTAAAGTGGAAGCCATCTGTGCTGACTTCATATGGAGGGGCGGGATGCATGCGATCTCCTGGGACCAACTCTGTCGGCCTCGGGAGGAAGGAGGTGTGGGGTTGCGACCTCTTCATGAGGTCAAGAAGGCAGCTTGTGTTAAGATGGCCTGGAGATTCATCAAGGGAGGATCGCTCTGGACGAGTTGGATGGCGAACAGATACCTGAGGAGGACTAACTTCTGGGCCTGCAGGATAGACAACAATTACTCGGTTACGTTTAAGGCCATTCTGAGGTGTCGACCGGTGCTTCAGACCGCTATCTGTAGGACCATGAAGGATGGGACGACTACCGACCTCTGGCTAGACCCTTGGTCGGGTTCCAGATCCTTGCTCGAGCTTTTGGGAGGTCAGCTGGACAGAGAAGCGGGCAGGGGGCTCACTTGCAATAGGATCATCAGAGATGGAGTCTGGAGACCAGAAGGATATCCATATACTGCCCAGCTTGCCGACGAGATTAGACTTATTACTATTGACGCCAGCCAGCATGAGGATTCATGGAGCTGGGCAGGCCCAGGTACGGGGGGCTCACTTGCAGTAGGATCATCAGAGATGGAGTCTGGAGACCAGAAGGATATCCATATACTGCCCAGCTTGCCGACGAGATTAGACTTATTACTATTGACGTCAGCCAGCATGAGGATTCATGGAGCTGGGCAGGCCCAGGTACGGGGGGCGGATCAGGCCTATTCTGCTTTCGTAGCTGCTACGATCTGGTTCGTACTCATCACGACCGGATTGATGAGGCGGACTTCATTTGGGGTAAGGGGGTTGCACGTAAAATGCAACTATGTGCATACCGACTTCTTCGGGGTAGACTAATGACGAGGGACAAACTCCTCAGGTTTGGGATGCAGATACCGGATGCCAAATGTGTGCTATGTAACGGGGAGGATGAATCTATGGGGCATCTCTTCTTTGTATGCCCGATGACCTGGCACATTTGGACTGAGCAGTGTGCACAGCTGAGAGGAGGAGTTGGGGTGGATCGGGTCATCCGGAGCATTCTCAGCTGGATCCGAGACCACAGAGGCCGGGATCCGGGGTGGGCCAGAAGAGCCAGAGTACGTCTCGCAGCGTCCGTTTGGCACATCTGGAAGGAGCGGAACAGACGTATCTTTGAGGGCTTGACTACCCCCCCCCCCCTATTGGAATTCTACATAACATAGAATTCGATGTATCAGTAATGGCCCCGTAATGTTAATATTTGGGGCATGGAAAGTTTTGATGTTGTACTGTAATACCTTTTCCGCTTTATGCGAGGAATAAATTCACCCTTATTCCAAAAAAAAAAAATATATATATATATATATATATTTTTCCAAATATATATATATATATATATATATATATATATATATATATATATATAATCTAGTATTTCTAATGATTGGCTCTAGTGGACTTTAAAAAGAAGCTTAAGTTATATTTATGAATCAAGTATTGCTAGTAGATACAACTTTGAAAACAACTAGAGAAAAATATCTAAACCACAAACTTTATCTAAGTTCTGAATATGTTGAATAACCGACAAAGAGTCCACATCTTTTTTACTTCCTACTTTGAAATAAAATCTGACCTTAAGTTATATTTACTAATAGTAAAGCTGAAAAAAAACGTTGCAAACAATCTATATTTACCCAATATCAGGATTCTGCAACTCATGTAACTGTTTTAAACAACCTTTGTGATTGATAAGAAAAACATACTATTCACTTCCCATAACTTTCTGGTTATTGTTAGTGGTAAATGTTAATTTGTGGTCATGACAATGATGAAATTAGTCTACCATAGTATGATGTGTTCTATCACCATCAATAAATGATAAAGGGTTTTTCTTTTATTTAATATTATACAAATATATATCTTCTAATATAGGAGCCCTAATGGTAAACTATTCTTGTTCTCACTGGATTCCAGGGAAGCATTAATATCAAAACTCAAGAGCACATATAGTGAGATTATTGGGAGCAACTAGCTGATCAATATCCACGGCGGATCTTGGCTTGACTGCTGTTTAGAGAGGTCTGCTCTCATGATATGGATGATATACTTTCCAAGAGTAGAAAATTTGTTATATTCCATATTTTAACTGAATAATAATGCATGGAGCATTTAATCTTAGCACTTGTATAAAATAAAATCGGGTAATTGCTCGAATTTAAAATTTAAATGTACTCCTCGAGTATCATGTCTCACAATTGATGCCAACTTGTATATCGTAGCTATAAGGCTAAATACCATGAGCTATTTGTTGGTGTTGGGTGGAGTTCCCAACCTATGTAGAGAATATCACGGAGTACGACGAGCGTCTTTTATCTGTCGGAGAAGTTCAGGAACTCGAATGCGACAAAGGTGGCTCAATTTTGAGCATATTTCAGACAAGTTGGAAAAATCAGTATCAGAGCCTGTAGTATACCACTAATTGTGTACCACCAGAATACCGATATGACAGTTTTATTCCAGAACAATTTTGACAAAAAATGGCTATTCGGTATACTACTACTACCAATAACCACCGGTATGTCGATGTCGGGGCTGAAGGCCAAATATTTTATTAACACAGTTGTATCGTGATTAACGTTCCAGTTCGAATTTGGGGTACTTCAAATAGGTGTTTATTAACCCTAATCCAAATCATCATTATCAAAATTGATCGAAAGGAGAGTTTTCTCAAGTTTGTAATTTTCTAAGATAGGAAGAGAGATTCAAATTTTTGGTTTTTTTTTTTTTCAAAAAGAAAGAGTTTCGAGGATTTCTCCAACGGTTCTTTCTTGGTGTCTTGTCTTTGGTAATCTTAGTTTTACTCATTGTAATGTATTTCCATTTATTGAAGTGTTGCGGTGATTTATGTGGATCGGGAGAGAAATTTGTAAGGTGTCGGTTTGTCTACCTATTTCATTAGTGGATGCTTTTTCGCATCGGACTCCGATCGTTAATCTGTGTTTTTTTCGTCAATGTTTTTCATGTAAATATTGTTGTGCTTGTGCTGTGCTTGTAAGATTGATATTAGCATATTTGGTTTGTGCGATTTTCATCGATCCTCGTCAGGTCCTATCGGTTTGGGCAAACTATTTTCGTATTTCGTTTCCAGTAGAGTGGTATTAGAACTGTGGTATTAGAACTGTGGTTGATAAAGTTGCGTCAAAGCACAGGTTGCTTGGTGTCAAGGTTGACAGCCAAACTGAGTATAAGATATGGATTTGTTTCATATTTACTATTTTTTATGTTATTACTGCATGTTTCTATTATTTACTACTTTTTATATTTACTTGTGGACATCATGTGCATTAGGGAACAACTCGGGTGCAATCAACAGTAGATGTCGATCGGGTGCAATCGCCAGACTTTTACGGGCTACAACAGTGACGCGGCAGAGAAATATTACGAGATCGGAGGAGTAGTAGTCGGCAGGGAAGAAGATAATTATATATATATATATATATATATATATATATATATATATATATATATATATATATATATATATATATAAAATGAGGTTTCAAAATCGCTCAAAAGTGAGCCGTCTAAGCCGTTATTATATCACGGTCCATTTTATCAATGTTGTAAAAACCGGCCCGGACCGGCGGTTGGACCGGGTCCAACCGGTTTAAACCAAGAAATCGGTCCGGTTCGACTAAAACCGGATCATTTAAAGAACCGCCGATTTTTTGTCAAAATCGGGTTCAACCGGTGAACCGGCCAAACCGGTTCACAATTGAACCGGCCAATTTTGGTTATTTTTTTATTGTAAAAAAATTCAAAATAAATTATTATGTGAAATTTGGACCATTTGATTCTTTATTTGGTTTTAATCGACCTTATAGTTGTAAAATTAAACCGAACTAACACACTTATGATCAAACCAAACTAAACCAAGAAGTTAATATGGATATTTTATCTATTTGAACCAAACTAAACCAAGTCTATTGAACTCCAATTGAACCCCGGTCCGACCTATACCAAAAAATTTCGGTTCGATCATCGGTCCGGTTTTTTAAAACATTCCATTTTATTTTAGAAAAATATATATGTAAAAAATTGTTGAAAAAAGTTTAACATGGAAGATCGAACTCAACCAAACAAGAAAAATACCTCACACCTTAACCACATGAGTTAGAAGAGAGATTTGTCTATAATCGGATAATATTCTTATTATCCGTTATTATACGTGCACGTGCATTTACTAGTATATATATATAGCAGTGATTATGCTGTGAAGAATAGATTTTTCATAATATAGACTTTGATGTAGAGAGTATGGGGATTATCAGCTCATACACGAGACTGGCATAGAGGAGATTATAAGCTCAGTGCGCAGTAATCGAGGGCGGGGAGCAGTATGGTTTCACGAAGCATGTGCCAGACAGCTGCCCATTATGGCACATATGGAAAGAGAGAAATAAGAGGGTATTCGAATGATAGAGCACAGTCCAAATAGGCATTTTGCATAATATAGACTTTAATGTAGAGAGTATGGGGATGAATATATAAGCCCCCCGATTGTACTGACCGTATTTACTCAATAAAACTTTTACCTGGTTCCCAATATATATATATATATATATATATATATATATATATATATATATATATATATATATATATATATATAACAATTAATTTATATGTATACACATTTCCTTTTTTACAAAACCTTTTCGTTTAAAAAAAAATTTATTTGAAATCGATTAGACTTTCATAGTTTCCTCCTAAAGTTAGTTAATAGGGATCTTAAATTCTAGGGGTTAGGAATTTAAATTTCCTTCTAGAAGTAAAGAAGGTGCCACGAAGCTTCTGTCATGCCCTAGTCCTAAAGTACGTAGGACCAGGATACGTGATAATGACCAGCTACGTATCAAGGGGACTGCAGCATAACTCGAATGCCATATAAGATTAGGCATTTTCATCCATAAAAATATAGCATTTCGATAACTCAATCCAGACAACAAGAATATAAGGAATGAACAATATGAATACTGGTCTACAGTCCAATAACCATACTTGTCTGAATTGACCCCAAAAATCATATTTGCCTATAAATACCAGGCTATAACATCAGAGAATATCTGTCACGATCCACACCCGCTTTTTGGGATACGAGTACGTATCCAAATCCAGCCTATGCCTCGACATCGGCAGTAGAACGCTGTCTAGACCTCAAAATAATTACACAATATTTGCTCATCAAATAATCTCTTTATTTGCTCATTTACAATAACTAACTCAAATTATAACATCCAAAGTTTATAAATGACTAAAAGTACAATATCTTAGTGAAAACAACTCCTTAAGCTTTATGATCAAACCCTCCATCTAACTAGCCTCTTGGATTGGCCTTCAAATATATCCACGTCTCCCTAAGAGCCCCAAGTGCATAGAGAAGCAATCGACTAAGCTGCAAAAATAGGTTTTCAATCAGGAATGGAACAAGTACATACATGGTAAACTAATCAAGACATAATAGAAACTTTAGCATATGAAATACATGGCATGTCAACTAGAAAGAAACATATAAAACTTGAATCGTGGTATGACAAGTGCAGAAAACAGGTAAACAAGACAATCATGGCAGAGAATAAGAAAGGAACATGTAAACACGACTATCATGGCATGCAAAGCAGCACATGTAAACATGACAGTCACGACATTTAAATAAGTATTTTGAAATACTACTTTCGACATGTAAACGACTAGGGGTAAGATCTGACCAACTGCATGTGTTGTGTGCGGTTGCCATTCGTCACGATAGACCATGAGATATTTATGGATAGTTTACAAGTCTACTATTGTATTTCCCCACCCGACATTGTATTCACGACACGGAAATCATGATACACGATAATCACGAAATGCATTAGTCACGAAACCCAAAAAATAACGTAAATCACGAAACTCGGTAATCATGAATATGAATCCATACTACTCGTGTGAACAACGTGTCAAGAATCATGAGTCATGTAATGCATATCTAAAACATGTATCATAGAAACTATTATGAATTGAAAGTAACCAGTGTAAGTACTTGCCTCAATTTGTTGGAGTCGACGTGTGCGACACGAACGTATTGACACAAAATAGGTTCAATGCTACTCTTCACAAGATGATATCAAATGATGGAACGGACCATTCCATTGAGTCCAGAATTGTCCAATTAGCTAGGGTCGATATAAAGATGTCCGAATTCGCATGAAAATAGAAAATACGATTAGTCACGATCAGGATTGGATATTCGAAGAAAATTTTGCATATATAATCCATATAACTATTTTAGAAATTTATTTATAATACTTAGACAATATATTTTATTAGTCAAAATATCTTTAGATAAATACTTGAAAAGTTTAGAAAAATTATTTTAGGTTAAAACCTGATTTTGTCAAAATATAATCTGAAGCCAAACAGTCACATTTTAAAATACCATAAAAATAATAATATATTTTAGGGCTTCTAAACCAATTTTGAAATAGATGTAGGGCCAAGCCCAAAATTATATTTTCTTTACAATATAATTTATGAAAAATAATAGTATATAATTCCCAAAATAATAATAGTAATTATTTTTACTAAAGTAATAATATCATTAATGCTCTCTGTCACAACCGTGTATAGTTTTAATAAATTAATAATAATAATAATAATAGTAATAAGTATAAAAAAAAAGTAGAGAATGATAGAGAGTGGACGAGAGCGAGAGTAATTGAGTGAAAAAGGGGAAGGGGGAGAGAAATTCGAGGGAGAGAGAGTGAGGGAGTTTCTAGAGGAAGAATTTCTTCTCCACGAAGAAGAAGACAATAGAGAAACGAAGAGGAAAGGGGACTCACCGGAGGGCTCTGGCCGACGCTAACCAGCGAGGAAGTCCCGACGGTGCAGCTGAGCGCGCACGGCGGAGTCGGAGATGTGGCGCCGACAACGGCGGTTGCTCAGCGAGGCGTGGTGGAGGTGATGTTGGTGGCAGGGCGATGGGTGATAACAACGGTGGTGATTGTGGCTAGGTCGGGAAGGCTGGGGTGTTGGTTGGTGGCGCTGGCGGTGGAGAGAGGAGTTGGGATGGGTGGTCGGAGGAAGTGGTCGGCCGGGTGGTGGTCGAGGTGCTGAAGGTGTGGGGTTGCCGGGATGGTGTGGTAGAGAAACACGCAGCCACGGGAAAAACAGCCACAGAGATGGAACGACGAGGAGCACGGACTATGTGTCGTTTGTAACGTGTCCTCGGGGTCAGACCCGGGGACACGAGGGGTTGATTTTGTGGAATTTTGGGATGTGTCGAGTGTGTCGGACATGATAATGGGTTGAATGTAGATGTATTAGAAACTAGAGAAATTAATGGAATAGTATGGACACGGACTCAATGCAAAGATATGGCTATGGTGTGATGGATGATGACTGATGATGGTTAGAAATTTTGTGGAAAAAAACAAACTCCCCTTAAATAGACTAGAGGTCACCAAGACTGATAAGGATCAAAATTCTCTAGGAGCTCAATAAATAAATCTTTCAATAAATTTAAATCAATAAAATTTTTAAAAACTAGTTTAATTTAATCTTAATCCAATAATCGATCATAATAACAATTTGAAATAATATTTAGTATTATCAAAATAATTTAAATGATATATTTGATACTATCATAATAATCTAAAGTATATTTATATTAATCCAAAATTTTATTTGAAAATAAATTTGTAAATCATTTTTGTTGTTCAAAAATACTTATGATTTTTAAAACCATTTTCGAAACCAAATCTTTTGAAAGTCCAAAATAATAACTAAACATCTTTTATAATTCCAAAAATAAAATTGGAAAAATTTATGAAATGCCCAAAAATTGTAAAAGTTTTATGAAAAATCCACTGTAAAATAACATTTCATCGCGTGCCCAGAATTAGCGAAGAATATATAAAGGGGGTTCTGAATGACCTTTTTGCCCTTCTAATTTATTGAAAACACCCCCGAACCCTACACTTCAAAAAAAATATTTTGATACTTCCTCTTCTTCCATACGCCGCTCAGTTTCGAATCTAGGTTTTCTTCTCCAAAATATTCAAACCTTACTTTAAAAACTCATCAAAAATTTTTGGAAAGACAGACAAACGGTAAAACTGTTAAAACGGAGGTCCAAACATCATTTTTTCGTGATTCTAAAATTTTGAAAGGTCGACTAACGAAAAAATGGTTAATCTTCGGCTCCTCGAAAAATGCTCCTTTTGCGACAAATCGGACCTCGTTTCGACCTCCCAGTCAAAAGTTATGGCCCTTCAAAGTTTCAACTGGACATAAAATGCAGGAGAATGACCATTCTCCGTACTAAAACCACGAAGAATGGACATTCTTTGTGCTAAAACCACGGAGAATGGTCATTCTCCTTATTAAATTGACAAAGAATAGCCATTTTCCGTGTTAGAATGACGGAGAATGGTCATTCTCCATCAATTTAACAAGGAGAATGGCCATTCTCCGTGGTTTTAGCACAGAGTGTCACGACCCGTTACCCAAATTGTTGGGCCGGGCCGAGCCATGTCCAGCCTACGCTTAAGATAAAGCGCAGTAAGCTGTTCTAGACAGTCAGGTAATAATGATAAATGTGCTAATAATTAAGATAGTTTAAGAATGATCACAACACAGCTTCTATATAGATGAAAAACCACTAAGTTTGATAATAATACAAACCAAAATGTAAGACTGGAGACAAGGTCCAGTTTAAAGGTACAAAACAGCGTCTGTAATAATAACCCAACACTAAGTCAAACTAAGCAGCTAAGCAGGATTCCCTGCTGGAATATCCTCAACTGGAGCTCCATAGTACGGGTCACAAAGCATTTCTTCCTCGGTCAAAATACCTACAACGTTATCCTGTCAGGACGGGAGCAAGTACAACCTCTACTACTAAAGTACTGAATGTATAATGCAAGAGATGTACAACAGGAACATGGTATGATAAGACTGAAAAATAGACATACTGGAATCAGGGTAAATCATATAAAGCGGAAAATCATGGTATATCTTGATTATCATTTTAAGACACTCTTGTCAATTGTGGCATGTGTACATTATGTATTAAAACTGGAGCTGGTATGAGATCGGTCAATAAGTGCTATGCTAGTTTACTGCAATGTACGTATGTACATTCCACAAGTCCAGAAACTACATTGTTAGTTTACTGCAATGTACGTAAGTACATTCCACAAGTCCAGAAACTACATTCTCAGTTTACTGCAATGTACGTATGTACATTCCACAAGTCCAGAAACCGCACTGCTAGTTTACTGCAATGTACGTATGTACATTCCACAAGTCCAGAAACTACACAATTAGCATACTGCAATGTAAGTGAGTACATTCCACGAGTCCAGTAACTATACTATCAACTCTCTCATAACCCAGTGATCATCATGTAAAAGATACGAGAAATAGTGTAAAGCATGGTGGGAACTGTCAATAGTATGAAACATGTTATGATTTGACTTGCTACTCCAAGGATCAACATTCACATGGGTTGATTAACATTCTTTTATCACATAACAGTGTTTTAACATGTACAATTAACAAAAGACTTGCAACTGGATTAATGGTAATTTACAAGGTTGTCACATGTACTTAACATTAAAAGACAGTAAATGAGTTTGTAGATGTACTTGCCTGGAGCAAAGCAATGCAATGACAATAAAGCTAAGATGTAGAGTGTCCTGGTACTGAAAACATATATATACTCAGATTCTAAGTTACAAGACAATATAAATACACTAGTGATGTGAGAAGGCCAAATTGGACATTGGCTAGGTGAACTTAGCCTAGGGGTTCAAAGTGAAGTGATTTGGCATTTAAACTAACACATGGGTCTCCCATATTAAGGTTGGTCAGCAAACCAAACACTAGAAATACACAAAAATCACAGGTCATGACTTAGTCATAATTATTGGTAAAATAATTAATACTTTACTTAATTTTGTCAATGTACATATATGAACCATAGTCCAAATACATGACTCAAGACCATGTATCAAGTCCAATATGACTTGTACAAGTCTAAAATGTGTGAAAACACATTTGGGCCCAAAAACCCATGCTAGGTTTGGACACCAAATGGTTGAAGTTAATTAAATACATTAAAATACAATTTTGGTAAAAGTGCAAAATAAATATCATTATTTTAATAAGGCAAAATTATACATAGTAGTTATAAAAGTATGACAACTTATTTTATAAAGATAATTTGCACTAAGTAAAGTAAAACACATATACAAAATGTATATCTACAATATTTATATTTACCTATAAATATATAGATATTTACATAAATAATATATATATACATATGTTAAAAGATACATACATATATATATATAGGCAAGGAAAATACTTAATTTACAAGGTGTAAATATATATATATGCAAACATATATTTATATTTATATATAAGGAAATATTTTAATGTATACATATATATATATACAAATATACACATATATATATATATAAGAAAATACTTAAATATTAAAGTGTATATATTAATGTATATATACACATGAAAATATACAAGCATTTATATATATAATTACTAACTATAAAATATATATATACATATATATATAATACTGTCAAAATACAGTATATACTAATATATATATTAATATATATACATATATATATAAACATATATATAAAACAAAAAGAAAAAAGAAAAGAAAAAGAAAACAGAAAAGAAACACAGGGGGGGGGGGCTCGAACTCGGGCAGACAGGGGGGGGCTTTAGATACTGCTGCGCTGGCCAGTGGGCCAGTTGGCCCGTTGTGTTAGGATTAGGCCTTAGGTTAGTTTTATTTAGGTTTGGTTTAATTAACATATATAAAAAAAATAATAAACCGGCCCTGTGTCCTGACAGTTAGGGACACAGGAGTCTTGTGTCCTAGGCTAGCACGATACGCACGAGTCCTAACTCGCGTGTCCAGTCTTACCATTGGGTTCGTCGGGGCTAGGCGAGTCCGTGTCCGTGTACACAAGGCGTGATTCGACACGAGTACAAAGAGACACGTACGTGTCCAAGCTCGAGCTGTTGTCGAGGGGGCTACACGGCGGAGGAGTGGTCGTGGCGGTGGCGCTTGGGTGGCGCTGGGTTCGCCTCCTCGTGGCGAACAAGGTGGTGGTGGTGGCTGGCGGTGACGACAGCGGTGGAGGCGTAGCTGGGGATGGCCGGAGTTAGGGTTCCGGCCAGGTTTGTTTGGGGAAGGCGGTGGCCTGTGGTGGTCGGGGTGAGGGGAAATGGTGTGGGGCGGTTAGGGTTCGTCTGGGGTTCGTTTTATAGGAAGTAGAGGCGGTGGGATGGCCAGGAAAGGCGGAGAGAGGTCGGGTCGGCCGGGTCGTCGGGGATGGGACGGGCCGTGTGAACGAAGGAGATTTAGGGTTAGGCCCCTATAGTTTAGGTAATTGCAACTAAGTTCAAAACATGCTTAGTGCAAATTATCATTTGCAGAAAGGATCCCGCTCATATTCTGTGCAAATTAAATTTGCACAGAACAAAACAATAATTACAAATTGCATTAAAAACAATTCTAATAATTGCAAACTTATTAAAAATAATTTAAATAATTGCAAAGTGATATTAAAACATTTTAATAAATTATAAATTGATATTAAAACATTTAAAATAATTGCAAATTAGTATTTTGACTTTAAAAATCTATTTAAAAATCATTTAAAAATACAGGAAAAATTCCTAATAATTATTATAAAATATTTTAATACTAAAATAATCATTGATGGCCAATTTAATACTACTTAACAAAAATTTTGAAAAACTGGGGCTGACAAATCTTCCCTCCTTGAAAAATTTCGTCCTCGAAATTTACAAGAACTGAAGATACGCAAGGTATCTAACGTTTTAAAATAATTACAGTGATGACTAAGGCTATCTCCTAATGATGGAACGTCCATGAAACAGGTCTACTGGTCAATGGCTTGTCTTATGAGTGCAGCTACTAAATGATGGTTTGGTAAAAGTCTAATGACAGGTTACTTAATGAGGCACTAGAATCAAACAGTCATATGCAAATAAATCCAACCTGTGGCACCGTCCGTCAAGTATTCTGGCTCTGGCTCTGGGCCCTGCACTGGTACTGCTGCCTGGATGGCTAAAGGGTATGCTCTCCCTGAAGGTCCTCTGGTAAATGGCTTCGCCTTCGGGCACTCCCGAATCATATGGGTGGAAGACCCGCAAGCAAGACACTGGCTCAATTTCTTCCTACAGATGGAGACATCGTGCCCTGGCTTTTTGCAGAAGGCACAAGAGACCCACTTCTGCTGCTGGTGTCCCGGATCTCGGGCAAATGATAACTGGTGCTGAGGATGAGCTGGTGGAGAATAGGCCTGCTGGTGCTGGGTAGTCGTCCTCTGCTGGAAAGTCTGGCGCTTGGACGGCCCGTCATGATGTGTGGTAGCTGGCCTCTTGCAAGACAAAAGACGCTCCTCGATACCTCGGGCTCTCTCCAGTAGCTGGTAGTAGTCTGTGATCCCGTTGGCCACTAGTAAGATGCTAATGTCCGGGACAAGACCATGGCAGAATCTGCGAGCCATCTCCTCTGGGTCGGCTACTAAGCTCGGGGCAAAACGACTGAGTCTGCTAAACTCACCTGCGTACTCATCGACTGTACGGCTCCCCTGTTGCAGGTTCTGGAATTGCAATCCCATGGTAACTCTAGCGGTGGTGGAAAAGAACTTCCTCTTGAACTGGATCTTGAATTGCTCCCAATTTCCTCTGCCGCCAATGAACATCGTCTCATTTTTGAACCAGATCCCTGCTAGGTCTGCTAACAGAAATCCCGCTGCCTCGACCCAAAGGTCGTCAGGTAATCTAGCCCCTATGAGCTTCCTCTCTACGGAATCTAACCAGTCATCAGCTACGACTATGCCTTCCGTCCCAAGAAACTCCTTCGGATTTAGGTTCATAAAACTCTTGACATTCCCTAGCCTCGGTTGATGCTCTATGGGTTGCGGGACCGGGGTATGCTGGTTGTTTAGGAGCCCCTGGATCAAAGCCAGTAATTGGGTTCCGTCAAGGGAAACAATAGTCTGGGGAGGTATGATAGGAGATGGGGGTGGAGGCACCTGGGTCTGCGGGGTAGGAGGTGGTGGAGGTATACCGTCACCTGAGGTGGCGGAATCGGGAGAGTGTGTAGGGTCCATCTATTTAAAGAAAGGAATTCTATAAGAATTAAAGCAAGCAATCATAAGCAAACAATTTAGTTACACTACTGGTCCTATGCTGTGATGAGTTTCCCTATGTTGCAATCCTAAAAATCCTCTAGGTGTTCTAGATGTTGTTCCTAGTGTTATCTAGTTATCCTTAATTTCTGCAGGCGTGCTTGGTACAGTAACGTAACCAAACAACTTTAGTCAGGACCTGCATGGGCCGCCAAAAAAACATGTCACGACCCGTTACCCAAATTGTTGGGCCGGGCCGAGCCATGTCCAGCCTACGCTTAAGATAAAGCGCAGTAAGCTGTTCTAGACAGTCAGGTAATAATGATAAATGTGCTAATAATTAAGATAGTTTAAGAATGATCACAACACAGCTTCTATATAGATGAAAAACCACTAAGTTTGATAATAATACAAACCAAAATGTAAGACTGGAGACAAGGTCCAGTTTAAAGGTACAAAACAGCGTCTGTAATAATAACCCAACACTAAGTCAAACTAAGCAGCTAAGCAGGATTCCCTGCTGGAATATCCTCAACTGGAGCTCCATAGTACGGGTCACAAAGCATTTCTTCCTCGGTCAAAATACCTACAACGTTATCCTGTCAGGACGGGAGCAAGTACAACCTCTACTACTAAAGTACTGAATGTATAATGCAAGAGATGTACAACAGGAACATGGTATGATAAGACTGAAAAATAGACATACTGGAATCAGGGTAAATCATATAAAGCGGAAAATCATGGTATATCTTGATTATCATTTTAAGACACTCTTGTCAATTGTGGCATGTGTACATTATGTATTAAAACTGGAGCTGGTATGAGATCGGTCAATAAGTGCTATGCTAGTTTACTGCAATGTACGTATGTACATTCCACAAGTCCAGAAACTACATTGTTAGTTTACTGCAATGTACGTAAGTACATTCCACAAGTCCAGAAACTACATTCTCAGTTTACTGCAATGTACGTATGTACATTCCACAAGTCCAGAAACCGCACTGCTAGTTTACTGCAATGTACGTATGTACATTCCACAAGTCCAGAAACTACACAATTAGCATACTGCAATGTAAGTGAGTACATTCCACGAGTCCAGTAACTATACTATCAACTCTCTCATAACCCAGTGATCATCATGTAAAAGATACGAGAAATAGTGTAAAGCATGGTGGGAACTGTCAATAGTATGAAACATGTTATGATTTGACTTGCTACTCCAAGGATCAACATTCACATGGGTTGATTAACATTCTTTTATCACATAACAGTGTTTTAACATGTACAATTAACAAAAGACTTGCAACTGGATTAATGGTAATTTACAAGGTTGTCACATGTACTTAACATTAAAAGACAGTAAATGAGTTTGTAGATGTACTTGCCTGGAGCAAAGCAATGCAATGACAATAAAGCTAAGATGTAGAGTGTCCTGGTACTGAAAACATATATATACTCAGATTCTAAGTTACAAGACAATATAAATACACTAGTGATGTGAGAAGGCCAAATTGGACATTGGCTAGGTGAACTTAGCCTAGGGGTTCAAAGTGAAGTGATTTGGCATTTAAACTAACACATGGGTCTCCCATATTAAGGTTGGTCAGCAAACCAAACACTAGAAATACACAAAAATCACAGGTCATGACTTAGTCATAATTATTGGTAAAATAATTAATACTTTACTTAATTTTGTCAATGTACATATATGAACCATAGTCCAAATACATGACTCAAGACCATGTATCAAGTCCAATATGACTTGTACAAGTCTAAAATGTGTGAAAACACATTTGGGCCCAAAAACCCATGCTAGGTTTGGACACCAAATGGTTGAAGTTAATTAAATACATTAAAATACAATTTTGGTAAAAGTGCAAAATAAATATCATTATTTTAATAAGGCAAAATTATACATAGTAGTTATAAAAGTATGACAACTTATTTTATAAAGATAATTTGCACTAAGTAAAGTAAAACACATATACAAAATGTATATCTACAATATTTATATTTACCTATAAATATATAGATATTTACATAAATAATATATATATACATATGTTAAAAGATACATACATATATATATATATAGGCAAGGAAAATACTTAATTTACAAGGTGTAAATATATATATATGCAAACATATATTTATATTTATATATAAGGAAATATTTTAATGTATACATATATATATATATACAAATATACACATATATATATATATATAAGAAAATACTTAAATATTAAAGTGTATATATTAATGTATATATACACATGAAAATATACAAGCATTTATATATATAATTACTAACTATAAAATATATATATACATATATATATAATACTGTCAAAATACAGTATATACTAATATATATATTAATATATATACATATATATATAAACATATATATAAAACAAAAAGAAAAAAGAAAAGAAAAAGAAAACAGAAAAGAAACACAGGGGGGGGGGGCTCGAACTCGGGCAGACAGGGGGGGGCTTTAGATACTGCTGCGCTGGCCAGTGGGCCAGTTGGCCCGTTGTGTTAGGATTAGGCCTTAGGTTAGTTTTATTTAGGTTTGGTTTAATTAACATATATAAAAAAAATAATAAACCGGCCCTGTGTCCTGACAGTTAGGGACACAGGAGTCTTGTGTCCTAGGCTAGCACGATACGCACGAGTCCTAACTCGCGTGTCCAGTCTTACCATTGGGTTCGTCGGGGCTAGGCGAGTCCGTGTCCGTGTACACAAGGCGTGATTCGACACGAGTACAAAGAGACACGTACGTGTCCAAGCTCGAGCTGTTGTCGAGGGGGCTACACGGCGGAGGAGTGGTCGTGGCGGTGGCGCTTGGGTGGCGCTGGGTTCGCCTCCTCGTGGCGAACAAGGTGGTGGTGGTGGCTGGCGGTGACGACAGCGGTGGAGGCGTAGCTGGGGATGGCCGGAGTTAGGGTTCCGGCCAGGTTTGTTTGGGGAAGGCGGTGGCCTGTGGTGGTCGGGGTGAGGGGAAATGGTGTGGGGCGGTTAGGGTTCGTCTGGGGTTCGTTTTATAGGAAGTAGAGGCGGTGGGATGGCCAGGAAAGGCGGAGAGAGGTCGGGTCGGCCGGGTCGTCGGGGATGGGACGGGCCGTGTGAACGAAGGAGATTTAGGGTTAGGCCCCTATAGTTTAGGTAATTGCAACTAAGTTCAAAACATGCTTAGTGCAAATTATCATTTGCAGAAAGGATCCCGCTCATATTCTGTGCAAATTAAATTTGCACAGAACAAAACAATAATTACAAATTGCATTAAAAACAATTCTAATAATTGCAAACTTATTAAAAATAATTTAAATAATTGCAAAGTGATATTAAAACATTTTAATAAATTATAAATTGATATTAAAACATTTAAAATAATTGCAAATTAGTATTTTGACTTTAAAAATCTATTTAAAAATCATTTAAAAATACAGGAAAAATTCCTAATAATTATTATAAAATATTTTAATACTAAAATAATCATTGATGGCCAATTTAATACTACTTAACAAAAATTTTGAAAAACTGGGGCTGACACAGAGAATGGTCTAAAACCACGGAAAATAGCCATTCTTATTGTTAAATTGACAAAGAATAGCCATTCTCCGTGTTAAAATGAAGGAGAATGGTCATTCTTCGTCAATTTAACAAGGAGAATGGCCATTTTCCGTCATTTTAACACGGAGAATGGCATTCTCCGTGTTAGAATGATGGAAAATGGCCATTCTCCATCAATTTAATAAGGAGAATGACCATTCTCCTTGTTAAATTGACAAAAAAAATAGTCATTCTCCGTGTCAAAATTGACAAAGAATGGCCATTCTCCGTCAATTTAATAAGGAGAATGGCCATTATCCGTCATTTTAACACGAAAAATGGCCATTCTCCGTGTTAAAATGACGGAGAATGGCTATTCTCAGTCATTTTATCACGGAGCCATTCTCCGTCATTTTAACACGGAGAATGGTCATTCTCCGTAGTTTTAACACGGAGAATGACTATTCTCCGTCATTTTAACACGGAGAATGGCCATTGTAACTCCACTTTTCCAGAAATAGAAGAATTGGTCATTCACTTCTCTAATTATGATTAATTATTCTATACATTATTTTTCCATCTATTAGTTTTGATATTGGTTGGAATTATTAATTAGACAGCCAACAACTATAAACCAAAATTTATTATTAGCCCAACCAGCTAACTCTTATTGAAGCCATAAATTCTCCTAAGAGCTCAGCCATTTCCTGGTCTATATAGTTAGCCTTTTCAACATACAAAGTTTTAGCAATAGCCTATTGGCCCAAACCCATATATTCTTGAGCAATTACCAGATCAACCCTCATTCATTTAAACCAAGCCCTGCCTTCTTTTAACCAAAGCGACCACTCTTAAAGCCAAGCCCAACCATCACTCTCACTTCCCAAATGCTTTCCCTCCAACTCTCCGCTCAGCCGAAGTCGACGACGACGCAGCACCGCGCGAGTCCAGAAGCTTCTTCTCCATCTCAGCCGTGGAATTGCTACCGCCCATTTCCTTCTGATCGTTCGATCGTAACCGATTCTCTAACCGCCGACTTCACCTCCACCGTTGCTTCATAACCGCCTCCTCGACGTCGACCGTTCGATTGTAACCGCTCGAGCCTCCCCTCGGCCTATATAAAGTGACCACCCCCTCCTTCTTCATCATGACAATTTGTAACGGCGAAGCCATGTCGAATTGTTCCCTCCACCCTTCCTTCTTCCCTTTGGACGCTGGGATCGGTCATGGCGACCTCGAGCTCGTCCGAGACGAAGGTCTGCTGGCGATGTCGTCCATCCCTTCCTCTTGCTGATCGGCCATGGCGAAGTTGCAGTGACGAGCTCTGAAGCTTTCAACCGCGACCATGGCGGAGTGGACGACGAAGTCGAACAGAGGGCATCTCACCATGGATCGGTGACTTCGAGCACCCTGAACCGTTCTCATCGATGAGCGTGGTAAGTTCGTCCCTTCTTCATCGATTCGAATTTCTCTTTATTGGAATGTAAGTATCGATTCTTCCTTCCTATTCTTGATCGAGTGAGGATTAATCTTCTTGAATTTTGTTTTTTAGGACTAAAGTTTTAGGCAGAGGTATTTAAACCTGTTATTTATTCTTACCTATGATATGCTCGACGTAATGACCAAGTCATTTCCTCGTTGGCTTTGGACACGGATCTGGGGTATCGGACGCAAGAAATGTAGTATCAAGCCCTGAAAACACGGTTGAATACGTTCTTGGACGGGTATATTTTTACCTCGTGATCTTTTCTTTGTTATGGGTTGTGTTGTGTCTATTATAGAATGGAGAGATGGTGTCAGTGTTATATGCTATGCAGGGGTCGATTCCGAGCTTGGGTGATGAAGCAGGAGCTAGGTGGGTTTGATGTCTTCCTTACCATTGTAAACAACTATGTGAATTTTGAATGAATGGGCACTGTAGACTAGCCGTTGGTGTCTTAGGGATAGATTTTTGAATGTTCAGAACTATTAGTAATAGAATGACAATTTTAGTATCAATTGGACTCTAAACTTGGAACCTTATAAATTTTATGCTCTGAGTCAAATGGGTTCACTTTTGTAGTATTGGACTTATGGTGATGGGCCTAAACAGGTTATATTTGGGTTACTGATTAATAAGTTAAGTAGAACCTATTTTATAGACCAGGTAGGCTATGGGTGGGTTATATTCATCTTTTAGACTGAATCAATTGATTACAAGAGATGGATCTGACTCACTAAACTACTATGGGCTTGATTCAGAATATGGGTTGGACTTGTGAGGGAATAAATTAGGAAATATGGTAGAAAATTTGTGATAAGAAAGAAATAGTGCCTTAAAGATTTAGTTGTTGGATAGCAGTGATGGCTTTAGAAATTTTGATTACGAAGTCCTTTAGAATATTGTTTAAAATCTATTATTTCTTATTTCTAGGTGATCTAGAAGACTTGGACAAAACTCCGAAAAAGAGGCAAGTACATGTACTCAGTATTACCATCATTGCATGTATTGCACTCATATTGTCTCTTGTCATTATTTCACCATTTTTGCTCGATTGATTGCATTGTTTCTCGTGTCGGGTGGGGGACGTTCTAAGACATATGATTGACTAATATTGGACAAATATTGCCTGATAGCATACACCGTATGCCTGATGTCCATTTCATGCGTGACTGATAGTATTGTCGTCAGACATGTCTGGTTATTGCGTGACTGATAGCATTGTCGTCAAACATGCCTGATTATTGATTGACTGATAGCATATTATATATGCCTGATTACATATTAGTCCCTACATGTTGAAACGTCCAATTGCACATGTACACATAGCTAGTGCATACTTTATATTCACATTGCTTCTCTGTCTTTCAGTTCTATTTGTTATACTGTTCCATTGATCTTCCATGGTGAGTTTTATTGAGTTACATTGTGCTTTGCTCCTTTCCTGACTGGATCGTTGATTACAGGTGAGATGGATCTTTAGATTGTCATAGCTGGCATTGGAGCTCACTTGACATGGAGATAGCTAGTTTCATGTATAGGGATTGATTGAGTGTATTTGATTATATGTTGTTGTTGTAGCATTTATCTTTTACCGGATTTATACCCAGACATTCATGTATAAGTTGTAATAATTGTATAGTAGATTGCTGTGATGGTTAGTATAGATTCCGAGATTAGATGCTGTGATGAGATTATTCTTGTTATTGATGACTAGACGGCTCACTACCGCTGTCAACGACAGTATAGGTCGGGCATGCATCGGTCCGTACCCGATTATTCGGGAGCGGAATGTGACATATTTTTGTGGTGGCCCATGCAGCTTGATCTAATGGTGCTTAGGACTAGAGTACCATTGGAAGCCTGCGAAATAGAAAACTCATCACAACATAGGCCGATTGTGTGATAGTGTGTATTTTGCTATCTATAGTAAATTCTGATTATTTTTTTCTCTTTCTACCTCATATTTTTTTCCTACAAAAGTCGTAATTACAATTCCATGATTTTTGGGGATCATCTCCTTCTACAACATTATTGGATTCTAACATCCTTTAGGGTCTGGGTTTCCTTGCTTCTTAGAGATTAAAGTCAGAGTTTCCAAACTCCTCATTTAGCCAGGCATTTCAAAATTCTCCATTAGTTTTTAAAGTCTATTTGATTTTCTCTAACCATTCCAAGCCCAACTATTTCATTTAGAGCCATAGAGCTCATATATTAGCTATTCTATCCTTTCGTAAAACCATTTCTCTATCCATTCCCCATTTAGTCTTTAGCCGTATTAAGTACTTATTCCATTGACATTCCCATGACTAGTGTATCAACTCTACAATACATTTCTAATCACTCAAATGGACTTGACCTTGGTTTTCCCCATGACCAACCATAAGTCAAATTCTTCTGGAACCAGAGGACTCATAAGGCTAGCTTCAACTTAGAAGACTTCTCCAAACTTCTATAGAATTACTTTCTAATATTTCCTAAGTTACTTCCAAGGACTGAGAATAATTCTTCCACTCTGTAGAGCCATACTATCTCTGGTCAATTTTTTTGATTACTCCAGTATCTTTAAACTTCTAACCTCGATCCTTGAATATCAAAGGATAGTGGGAAAGCATATGCCTCTCGGCTTAAATCCATCCTTATGATTCCTTTTCTTCTATTTTGATAGTCAATCTCTTGATTCTCAAGAACAGATATTTATACTACATGTCCTTCCTAGTGTGATTGAATCTCTTTAGTAAATTGAAAAGCTTGCTTGAATTGAATTATCAAGGTACTCCTTTGGAATTCCAATGGATAACCATTGAAGGAATATTCGATATCCTACTATGGCGTGGCAGCCGCGCACTGTAGCCATTTATCTGGATCATGAAACTGTCACCCTCGAAATTCGTGTTATATATTTTCGTGTATGAGTACATATTTCGGGTCCGTATTTTTATTAGTCATGGTTAGCTAGTCATGATTTTATTTTTAGCATGTTGCATTGGCATGATTATTTTGGCATTTCATTGGTTATGGCTTAGCTTGGTTCGGTTTAGCTTGGTTTGGTTTGCTTTTGGGTTCATCATGAACCAAAAAAAAACTCCTACCTACCACCACCATCATCATTTAAAACCCAACCCTTTCTCCCTCCTCTTTACTCTTCATTTATTTCTTCATCTTCTTCCTCTTAACTTCTCCACCTACCAAGAGAAGCTTAGACAAGTGCAACTTGCTTCATAGAAAAACTCCATTATTGTTGTTCTATTGTCTTACTCGCGAGATTCTAAGATACTTTAGAACTTGGCATTTTTTATTTTGATGGATATTTTCTTGTAGATCTAAGTTTATATCATTTTCAGTTTTCTTCGATTTTGATCTATTAAACTTCATTATTTTTATGTTATGATTGTTCTACGTTATAGAGAATTTAATTTTATCTAAAATAGACCTTTGAAAAGTTAGATTTTGACTTGTTTTGAGGAAGTTATGGTCAAAAGCATTTTTTGCCATTTCTATGTTCATCTGTGCTGATTCTGGCAGGAACGATGAATAGTGTCTGAGCCGCATATGAGAGTGCTGCATAGTGTCGCATAGTGCCCAGCCGTATATGAGAGTGCTGCATAGTGTCGCATAGTATCCAGCCGCATAAGAGAGTGCTGTATAGTGCCGCATAGTGCCTAGCCGCATAAGAGAGTGCTGCATATGAGCATAGTGCCCAGCCGCATATGAGAGTGCTGCATAGTACCGCATAGTGGCCAGCCGCATAAGAGAGTGCTGCATAGTACCGTATAGTACTCAGCCGCATAAGAGAGTGCTGTATAGTGCCGTATAGTGTCCAGCCGTATATGAGCATAGTACCCAGCCACATATGAGAGTGCTGCATAGTGCCACATAGTATCCAGCCGCATAAGAGAGTGTTGCATAGTGTCGTATAGTACCCAACCGCATATGAGAGTGCTGCATAGTGCCGTATAGTGCTGCATAGTATTCCAGCCGCATATGAGAGTGCTGCATAGTACCGCATAGTGCTGCATAGTATCCGAGCCGTATATGAGGGTGCTGTATAGTACTGCATAGTATCCGAGCCGCATATCAGAGTGCTGCATAGTACCGTATAGTGTCCAGCCGCATATGAGAGTGTTGTATAGTACCGCATAGTGTCCAGCTGCATATGAGAGTGCTGCATAGTACCGCATAGTGCTATATAGTATCCGAACCGCATATGAGGGTGCTGTATAGTGCCACATAGTGCTGCATAGTATCCGAGCCGCATATGGGAGTGCTGCATAGAACCGTATAGTGTCCGAGCCACATATGGGGGTGCCGCATAGTGCTGAATAGTGCCGTATAGTGCCTATTTTGGCTATTTTTGGCTATTTTATGTCCCATTTGGCAAATTTATGGCCAGAATTTCTCCCAACTCCCAACATAAAAGTGGTAGATCTTTTTTTTTGGCTTCAAGAGCATGTTATTAGCTATTTTATGCAAGTTTTCTCATTTATTATAATGTAAGGATAGAACATGATAGTGGTCTGTCGTGGCGCACTCTTGACAAGTAAACATGACATGTAATCTGGAAGGCCGTTGCGACGGCTATCTCGATATGCTAGTAATCCTCCTCTTAATACCGTAGACGATTGTACTTGTACAAATAAACCAGTCTTGTCTTGCATCATGTCTAGGACAGGGACCCCTGAATACCACAGTCAGGGGTACTTACTGAATTCAACTAAGGCTAATAACTAGAATAATTCAGTAGTCATGAAGAGATTTCCCAGCTACAGGCAATCCCGTTATCTGGGCGCTCAAGTGGACTTGTAGCCTACCGACGCGTGGGACACATTTTCAGCACACAGTCACGTGTTGCATTCTTCATAAGCGGACATTCGACCTGGATAATCGGATGGTCTGCAGGGCTTGTGGCTGTTGGAATAATCTTATTGTATCTTGCTAGTAACTAGGCCTGTGATAACCCTAGTTAGTTAAAAGTATCAAGCCGTACTCTTGATTTGTCGTGATTGATTGGATGGAGTTTATTCCAGCTTAGTCTTATCCTGATCCTGTGCAAGATTGTAACATGACATGATTATTGATGCTTGCCCTAACAATAACGATCGGAGGTCCAGTTCTGTTCAGGCGAAGGGTTACAACCCCGGTCCTTGTTTGGTTTAAGAGTTGTAACCTGGCTCCCGGAGCAGTTCTGTGTCCTCTCTTCATTTATTGTCTTATTACAATCCCATGCCATGTTCGTCATGTTTTACCTTACTTTAATACCATGATTATTTATACTGGCCTTAGCAATAAAGATCAGGAGTCCAGTTCTGTTCAGGCGAAGGGTTACAACCCCGGTCCTTGTTTGGTTTAAGGGTTGTAACCTGACTTCCGGAGCAGTTCTGTGTCCTCTCTTCGTTTATTGTCTTCACTGTACCAATAGTATTTGAGACGGATTTCTATTCAGGTGAAGGGCTACAACCCCGGTCTTTGTTTGGTTTAAGGGTTGTGACCTGGCTACTTGAATGGTTTTTTCGTACTCAGTTTACTGTTGTTATCTCTATTATTATCAGTTCTTATTTACTATTTATCTTTAATATTCTATTGTGATATGCTGGTTTTAGTTCCTAAGTGAAGCCTCCTTTTTGGCACTTGCTCTCTCTCTGGGGTCTGACCCAGCTGGTTTTGTGTGGCCAGATATCGGAGCAGTACCAGAGGATCCACCTGTCTTCCAGCCAGATGGTGACCACTAGGCGTAACCCTGGCAACGAGTAGGTTTCTTTTTGTCCTCTCACTTTATTATAAAATTATTCTTTTGAGACGTTTAGCCGGCGAGCACGTGTTAGCTCGTATTGCACTTTACTTACTGTCTGCCTATGGGCTGTAACATGATTGACAGATCCTAGGGTTGATCATGTATGACTAAAACTCTTGTTAGTCTTCATATTTTGTAATGACTAGTTTCATGATCATCCAAATATGTAATATATGGGACGCCTTACTATTGTATATTTGATGCTCTAACATCTTATGACGGTTATTACTTGCTTGAAATTGAGACAATAGGTTTGTTCATGACCGTAAGAGACTGATGGCTTGTAGTTAAACCCTCATATATCTAGACAGCCATGACCATATACTGAGGTGAATTCCATTTTATTATACGTAGCTGGCTATGTATGCCCCCGCTCTCATGTATTCTGGTTCTGGAACGTTACATAATTTTAGTGGTGGCCCATGCAGGTCTTGTAAATCAAGATATATGAGGGTTTATCGAATAGATGTCCCAATCAGTACTCGTCCTTGATCTCTGCTCGTATCTTCTGAATCCCTGTAATCTTTACCTGATCACATGCTTGTATCGTTGATCTGTCCTGATCCTTCCTTATTGTTTCCTATGTCATCTTCTTCAGCGGCATTGTTCCTGGACCTACCGATTAGCAAGACGGAGCACCTTCCGTGGACCAGCAGCAACCTGGAGATCAAGCCCAGCATTCAGGAGTAGCCTCCAGAGTCATGCCTACTGGAGGAGAGCCACCAGTTCAGCCCGTCCAGCCTACAGAGCCTAATGATGGCACTTTGGTGGGTCTCATCAGGTCACTATTAGCCTCCCAAGATCGTCGAGAAGATGCCTTGCACCAGGCGGTGGCAGACGCTTTGGCCAGAGGAGGTCATCATGGTAATAGCACGGCCAACAGCTTCAAGCGTTTGAACCCTCCCTTCTTCGACGGCAGTGAAGATGCAATCGCTGCAGATGCATGGCTTCAGGACACAGAGGTAATTCTAGAAGCAGCCAGGACTCCAGAGAACGAGAAGGTGGCCGTGGAGCACCTGCAGTTATTGGATCTTGCCCGCAGCTGGTGGGCGGCGCAGGCCGTTGGATTAGTGGCCCCTATTACCTGGGCAATATTTAGAGAAAGATTCCAGACCAAGTACTTCAATGCTGTAGCTCGGTACGATATATAGACGAGGTTCACCAATCTGAAGCAGATGGGCAGGATAGTCGACGGATATGCGGCCGAGTTTTTGAGACTTAGTCGGTTTGCTCCCACCTTGGTGGCGACCGAGTTCGATAGAGCCCAGCGGTTCCAGCAGGGGCTCCACCTAGAGATTTTATTGGCGGTAGAGCAGTTTGAGCATCAGACTTTTGATGCAGTCTTGAAAGCAGCCCGGAGGTATGAGTATACCTCCCAGAGGATCGTGGATAGGACCGGAGGTCGGAAGCGATCTCATGGCCAGATGAATCAGTCATCAGCACCAGCCCCGGCAGCCAGGGCTTTGACCATTGGAGCTCCGAGGCGGGCGGCCTCAGTGACGTCGGTTCAGCATTCCACCCCGACGCACCCTCAGCAGCAGAATCAGAAGCAGTCTTCCGCAGTGGGATGTTCACACTGCGGGAAGCTAGGGCATGTGGTATCAGAGTGTCGCAGAGCACAGGGTTTGTGCTTGGTTTGTGGTGCCCCGGACCACAGGATTGGGAACTGCCCGAACAGAGGGAGTTCATCGGCCTTCTCTAGTCTTTCAGTTAGAGGACCAGCACCAGTCCAGCAGCAGCAACAGTTGCAGTACCCGTTTCCGAGGCCATTGTCGATGCAGGCCCAGGCATTCCAGCAGCAGAGACCGCAGCAGTATGCCCAAGCCTTGATCCATAGCAGGCAGAGGAATTTTCAGCAGAGGGGGCCCGCACCCAGAGGACATGGTCAAGTGCTGGCCTTGACCGTGGAAGAAGAAGGATTAGCACCAGGAGAGGTAGTAGCAGGTACTATTCTCGTCAACACCTTTCCAGCTTCTGTATTATTTGACTCTAGTGCATCGTATTTATTCATGTCTGCACGATTCGCGATACGGGTAGGACTGGAGCCCGAGTCATTATCATTAAGGCTCAATATACTTACTGGTAACAGACTTGTGGGAGTAGATAGAGTATTTTCCTCGTATCGGATCGTAGTTAGCGGTAGAGAATTCCCCGCTAGATTGATAGAGTTTTCGATGGCCGATTATGATGTGGTCTTAGGGATGGATTAGTTGAGGGACCAGTATGCTAGGATAGACTGCCACATTGGCAGGGTTATTTTAGCATTCCAGGCGAGCCAAAGTTTTCCTTCTCCCGAGACGAAGTTGAACCTTCTCCTCCAGTGTTACGGATGGCAGTAGCAGTAGTACAGTTACCTCGGATAGTCGAAGAGTTTCCAGATGTTTTCCCAGAAGAGCTTCCAGGGATGCCGGCAGAGCGAGAGATCGAGTTTACCATCGACTTGATTCCCGGGACAGCCCCAGTGTCAGAGAGAGTCTACAGGATGGCGCCGTCAGAGCTAGAGATATTGTACAAGATGATTGAAGAACTCCAAACCAAGGGATTCATTCGTGCTAGTGGATCGCCTTGGGGAGCCCCGATGCTTCTTGTAAAAAAGAAGGATAATACGTCCAGATTATATGTAGATTATCGTACCTTGAACTCAGTGACAATCAAGAACAAATACCCTCTCCTGAGGATAGATGACTTGTTTGATCAACTCAGGGAGGCAGCAGTATTCTCGAAGATTGACTTGCGGTCAGGATATCATCAGATCAGAGTCAGAGAGCAGGACATCCCGAAGACAACTTTTAGATCGAGATATGGGCATTGGGAGTTCCTTGTGATGCCATTTGGAGCAACCAATGCGCCGACAGTATTCATGGACCTCATGAATCGTATCTTTATGTCTTATTTGGATCAGTTCCTGATTGTGTTCCTAGACGACATCCTAGTCTACAGCAAGAGTGAGGCGAAGCATGAGCAGCATCTTCGTGTGGTTCTTCAGATTCTCAGAGAGCACCAATTATATGCCAAGTTCAGTAAATGCGAGTTCTGGCTCGATCGCATTTCGTACTTGGGTCATATCATCACCCGAGGAGGAGTTGAAGTGGATCCCCAGAAGATCGTGGCCATTGAAATGTGGTCGGTACCTAGCACAGTGGCAGAAATTCGCAGTTTTTTTGGTTTGGCCGGCTACTACCGGCGATTTGTTTCAGACTTTGCTCGAATTTCAGCGCCAATGATCCAGTTGACCCGCAAGGATATGCAGTTTGCTTGGACAGTAGAGTGTCAGGATTCTTTTAAGAGGTTGAAGCGAGGCTTGATGACGGCTCCTATTCTCACGCTTCCAGATGGAACCGGAGGATTCTCAGTGTATTGTAATGCTTCAGACAGAGGTTTAGGATGTGTTCTGATGCAACATGGGAAGGTAATAGCTTATACGTCACGAAAACTTCGTGATCATGAGAGAAATTACCCAACCCATGACTTGGAGCTGGCAGCAGTAGTGTTTGCACTTAAGCTTTAGAGACACTACTTGTATGGAGATAGGGTGGAGATTTTTACCGACCACAAGAGTCTGAAGTATGTGTTCACCCAGAAGGATCTCAACATGCGTCAGAGGAATGGCTACAGCTGCTTGTGGATTATGACATCAACTTGCAGTATCATCCTTGGAAGGCCAACGTTGTTGCAGATGCATTGAGCAGGAGAGCTGGAGTTTATTTTCTCACAGCGCAGCCGGAGTTATTAGCCGATCTTCAGAAGATGGGAATAAAAGTTGTCCTTCCTACCAATGTGGCATTGATGGCCAGCATGCAGGTTCAGTCCGGCATAGTCGAGAGGATCCAGATGGCACAGTCGGCAGATTCCAAGCTTCAGCGGCTCAGAGCAGAGTGTGAGACGGGACGAAGAGCAGAGTTATGCATTCATGAAGACGGTACACTTCGACATGGTAAGCGTCTTTGTGTACCCAGTGGAGATATCAGACAGAAGATCATGGCAGAGGCCCACAGTTCGCAGTATTCCATTCATCTCGGTGGCACGAAGATGTACCGTGATATTCGCCAGCACTTTTGGTGGAATGGCATGAAGAGGGAGATAGCCCGGTTTGTCTCTCATTGTTTAGTCTGCCAACAAGTTAAGGCTGAACATCAGAGACCAGCTGGACTACTTCAACTATTGCCAATTCTAGAGTGGAAATAGGAGCATATAACCATGGATTTTGTGACTGGATTGCCTAGATCCCCGGCTGGCAGAGACACTATTTGGGTTGTCATAGACAAGCTCACGAAGGTGGCTCACTTTCTCCCGTTCAGAGTTGGTCAGTCGACGGCTCAGCTAGCGGAGATGTATCTTCGGCAGATTGTCAGATTGTACGATTTACCGGTCAGTATCATCTCGGACAGAGATTCCAGATTTATGTTGCACTTTTGGCGTAGCCTGCAAGAGAGTTTGGGGACTTGCCTCCAGTTCAGCTCAGTGTATCACCTACAGACAGATGGTCAGTCAGAGCGTACCATACAAACCTTGGAAGACATGTTGAGATCTTGTACATTCGACTTCGGTAGTTCGTAGAAAGATCACCTACACCTGGTAGAGTTCTCGTACAACAACAGTTTCCAAGCTAGTATCCAGATGACACCATTCGAGGCACTGTATGGTAGAAAGTGCCGATCCCGCTAGCATGGGATGATGTCGGAGAGAGGCAGATGCTCGGTCCAGAAATGATTACTCAGACCGTTGAGGTGGTCAGGAGAGTCAGAGATCACTTTCGAGTTGCCCAAGATCACCAGCGTCATTGGGCCGATTCTTATCGGCGCCCTCTTGAGTTTTCTGTCGGCGACCATGTATTCTTGAGGATTTTGCCTAATCGTGGCGTCATTCATTTCGGCGTACGGGGAAAGCTTAGTCCTAGGTATATAGGGCCATTTGACATTCTGCAGCGAGTAAGAGACGTATCCTATCGTCTCGCTCTTTCACCATCGCTACGTGAGGTGCATGACGTATTCTATGTATCCCAACTGCGACGGTATATTCCGGACCCGAGCCACATCCTGAATCATTCGGAATTGGTTGTTGGTACCAACCTTTCGTATGAGGAGAGGTCCATGTCTATATTGGACCGGGGAGAGAAGACACTCAAGAACAAGACTATCAAGTTAGTCCGAGTTGCTTGGGGTCATCACTCTTTGGGTGAGTCAACGTGCGAGCGTGAGGATGATATCCGATCGCGATATCCCGACCTGTTTGACTCGTGAGGTATAATATCTTTCTTATGCCTTACACTTCGAATCCTTGCTTGCATATTTGATTGCTTGATTGATTGCTTAGCTGTAGATTACATCTGATAGTGTAACTTGTCCCGACACCTCTAGCCTCTTTAATAAAATTTCGAGGACGGAATTCTTTTAAGGTAGGTAAAGTTGTCACTCTCGAAATCCGTGTTACGTATTTGTGTACGTGTACATATTTCGGGTCCGTATTTTATTAGTCATGGTTAGCTAGTCATGATTTTATTTTTAGCATGTTACATTGGCATGGTTATTTTGGCATTTCATTGGTTATGGCTTAGCTTGGATCGGTTTAGCTTGGTTTGGTTTGCTTTTGGGTTCATCATGAACCGAAAAAAAAATCCCTACCTACCACCACTATCATCATTTAAAACCCAACCCCTTTCTCTCTCCTCTTTACTCTTCATTTATTTCTTCATCTTCTTCCTCTTAAATTCTCTACCTACCAAGAGAAGCTTAGGCAAGTGCAACTTGCTTCATGGAGAAACTCCATTATTGTTGTTCTATTGTCTTACTCGCGAGATTCTAAGATACTTAAGAACTCGGCATTTTTTATTTTGATGGATATTTTCTTGTAGATCTAAGTTTATATTATTTTTGGTTTTCTTGGATTTTTATCTATTAAACTTTATTATTTTCATGTTTTGATTGTTCCACGTTGTAGAGAATTCAATTTTATCCAAAATAGACCTTGAAAAGTTGGATTTCGACTTGTTTTGAGAAAGTTATGACCAAAAGTATTTTTGGCCATTTCTATGTTCATCTGTACTGATTCCGGCAGGGATGATGAATAGTGTCCGAGCCGCATATGAGAGTGCTGCATAGTGCCACATAGTGCCCAGTCGCATATGAGAGTGCTGCATAGTATCGCATAGTATCCAGCCGCATAAGAGAGTGCTGTATAGTGCCGCATAGTGCCCAGCCGCATAAGAGAGTGCTGCATATGAGCATAGTGACCAGCCGCATATGAGAGTGCTGTATAGTGCCGTATAGTGTCCAGCCGTATAAGAGATTGCTGCATAGTACCGTATAGTGCCCAGCCGCATAAGAGAGTGCTGCATAGTGCCGCATAGTGTCCAGCCGTATATGAGCATAGTACCCAGCCGCATATGAGAGTGTTGCATAGTACCATATAATATCCAGCCGCATAAGAGAGTGCTGCATAGTATCCAGCCGCATATGAGAGTGTTGTATAGTGCCGCATAGTGCTGCATAGTATTCCAGTCGCATATGAGAGTACTGCATAGTGCCGCATAGTGCTGCATAGTATCCGAGCCGCATATGAGGGTACTGTATAGTACCGCATAGTGCTGCATAGTGTCCGAGCAGCATATGAGAGTGCTGTATAGTGCCGCATAGTGTCCAGCCGCATATAAGAGTGCTGCATAGGCCACATAGTGTCCAGTCGTATATGAGAGTGCTACATAGTACCGTATAGTGTTGCATAGTATTCGAACCACATATGAGGGTACCGTATAGTGCTGCATAGTATTCGAGCCGCATATGGAAGTGCTGTATAGTATCGCATAGTGTCCAAGCCGCATATGGGGGTACCGTATAGTGTTGAATAGTGCCGCATAGTGCCTATTTTTGCTATTTTTGGCTATTTTATGTCCCATTTGGCCAATTTGTGTTTAGAATTTCCTCCAACTCCCAATATAAAAGGTGGTAGATCTTTTCCTTGGCTTCAAGAGCATATTACTAGCTATTTTATGCAAGTTTTTTATTTATTATAATGTAAGAATGGAACATGATAGTGGCCCGTCGTGGCGCACTCTTGACAAGTAAACATGACATGTAATCTGGAACGCCGTTGCGACGACGATCTCGACATGCTAGTAATCCTCCTCTTGATACCGTGGACGATTGTGCTTGTACAAATAAACATGTCTTATCTTGCATCATGTCTAGGACAGGGACCCCTGAATACCACGGTCAGGGGTACCTACTGAATTCAACTAAGGCTAATAACTAGAATAATCCAGTAGTCATGAAGAGATTTCCCAGCTACAGACAATCCCGTTATCTGGGCGCTCAAGTGGATTTGTAGCCTACCAACGAGTAGGGCACATTTCCAGCACACAGTCACGTGTTGCATTCTTCATAAGCGGACATTCGACCTGGATAACCGGATGGTCTGCAGGGCTTGTGGCTGTTGGGATAATCAAATTGTATCTTGCTAGTAACTAGGCCTGTGATAAGCCTAGTTAGTTAAAAGTATCAAGCCGTACTCTTGATTGGCCGTGATTGATTGGATGGAGTTTATTCCAGCTTAGTCTTATCATGATCCTGTACAAGATTGTGACATGATATGATTATGATGCTTGCCTTAACAATAACGATCGGGGGTCCAGTTCTGTTCAGGCGAAGGGTTACAACCCCAATCCTTGTTTGGTTTAAGGGTTTTAACCTGGCTCCCGGAGCAGTTCTGTGTCCTCTCTTTATTTATTGTCTTATTGCAACCCCATGCCATGTTCGTCATATTTTATCTTACTTTAATACCATGATTATTTATACTGGCCTTAGCAATAAGATCAGGGGTCCAGTTCTGTTCAGGCGAAGGGTTACAACCCCGATCCTTGTTTGGTTTAAGGGTTGTAACCTGGCTTTCAGAGCAGTTCTGTGTCCTCTCTTCGTTTATTGTCTTCACTGTATCAATAGTATTTGAGACGGATTTCTATTCAGGTGAAGGGCTGCAACCCCGGTCCTTGTTTAGTTTAAGGGTTGTGACCTGGCTGCTTGAATGGTTTCTTCGTACTCAGTTTACTGTTGTTATCTCTATTATTATCAGTTCTTATTTACTATTTATCTTTAATATTCTATTGTGATATGCTGGTTTTAGTTCCTAAGTGAAGCCTCCTTTGTGGCACTTGCTCTCTCTAGGGTCTGACCCAGCTGGTTTTGTGTGGCCAGATATCGGAGCAGCACCAGAGGATATACCTGTCTTCCAGCCAGATGGTGACCACCAGGCGTAACCTTGGCAATGAGTGGGTTTCTTTTTGTCCTCCCACTTTATTGTAAAATTATTCTTTTGAGGCGTTTAGCCGACGAGCACGTGTTAGCTCGTATTGCACTTTACTTACTGTCTGCCTACGGGCTGTAACATGATTGACAGATCCTAGGGTTGATCATGTATGACTAAAACTCTTGCTAGTCTTCACATTTTGTAATGACTAGCTTTATGATCATCCAAACATGTAATGTATGGAACGTCTTACTATTGTATATTTGATGCTTTAACATCTTGTGACGGTTATTACTTGCTTGAAATTGAGACAATAGGTTTGTTCATGACCGTAAGAGACTGATGGTTTGTAGTTAAACCCTCATATATCTAGACAGACGTGACCGTATAGTGAGGTAGATTCCATTTTATTATACGTAGCTGGCTATGCATGCCCCGCTCTCCAGTATTCTGGTTCTGGGGCGTTACAAAAACTGCAGGTCCACTGCAGCCATCAGCGCACTGGCGAGACGGGGGCTCTAAGTCGAAGTGATCTCAGGTATGTATAGGTTTCGAATATTCTTGAGATTATGTTTCTATCCCTTGAAGTTGTTTTGTCCATGAGTAAAGTTTAGAAATTATTCGGTACCTATCATTCTTGAGTCACGGAGCCATGAGTTCACTGCAGCCAGATGTACACTGACGGGACATGAATTTTAGGTAAAATGATTCCGGATATGCATGAGTTCCGAATATTTTTAGACTAAATTCATGATTAGCCTTCTATCACCATTGACAACTTTACCAGAATTTATCTTGATTTTCAACCATGACTCGAATTTAATCGTGCCTAGACGACTTCAATAGTTATGAGTAGATCGTGCCTAAATGATTTGAATCTATCGTGCCCAAATCATATTCTAATCATGCCTGAGTAACTTAAATTCTCAATTGACCATGAGTTTTTTTGACCTTCGATTCATTTCATGCCTAATTAATTATGATCGTGCTGATTATCCTTAATCATGCTTAGACTCTAAATTTGACCATGACTATGCCGTTTGTTTTGGATCGTGCTAAATCCTTCTAATTTTCTATTCAAGATCGTACCTATATAAATTTTCTACTATTCATAACATATCATTCTAATTGACTTTGATCGAAATCCTGACTATCCTTAGTCGTGATTAAAACTTCATCATGATTATATTATTTCACTCGTATCCCTAATCGTGCCTTGACGGATTCTAATCATTATTGCATTGCCTTTAAATTCCTTGGATTATTTCTTAATCGTGCCAAGTAAATTACCTTCATAATCATGTTCCTTTCGAATATTTCTTGATTAACCTAATTTTGTTTAATCGTGACTCATAATTTCCTTCCGATCACGATCATGTTTAGTGATTTTATTCTTCCTACTTGTGCCTTTTGAAATTTCGAGGACGAAATTTTTCTAAGGTGGGTAGATTTGTAACTCCACTTTTCCAGAAATAGAAGAATTGGTCATTCACTTCTCCAATTATGATTAATTATTCTATACATTATTTTTCCATCTATTAGTTTTGATATTGGTTGAATTATTAATTAGCCAGCCAACAACTATAAACCAAAAATTTATTATTAGCCCAACCAGCTAACTTCTATTGAAGCCATAAATTCTCCTAAGAGCTCAGCCATTTCCTGGTCCATATAGTTAGCCTTTTTTCAACAAACAAAGTTTTAGCAATAGCCTATTAGGCCCAAACCATCTATTCTTGAGCAATTACCAGATCAACCCTCCTTCATTTACACCAAGCCCTGCCTTCTTTTAAACAAAGCGACCACTCTTAAAGCCAATCCCCATCACTCTCCTTCCCAAATGCTTTCCCCAAACTCTCCGCTCAGCCGAAGTCGACGACGATACAACACCGTGCGGGTCCAGAAGCTTCTTCTCCATCTCAGCCGTGGAATTGCCACCGCCCATTTCCTCCTCATCGTTCGATCGTAACCGATTCTCTAACCGCCGACTTCGCCTCCATCGTTTCTTTATAATCGCCTCCTCGACGTCGACCGTTCGATTGTAACCGCTCGAGCCTCCCCTCGGCCTATATAAAGTGACCGCCCCCTCCTTCTTTATCATCACAATTTGTAACGGCGAAGCCATGTCGAATTGTTCCCTCCACCCTTACTTCTTCCCCTTTGGACACTAGGACCGGCCATGGCGACCTCGAGCTCGTCCGAGATGAAGGCCTGTTGGCGATGTCGTCCATCCCTTCCTCTTGTCGATCGGCCATGGCGAAGTTGCAATGACGAGCTCTGAAGCTTTCAACCGCGACCATGGCGGAGTGGACGACGAAGTCGAACAGAGGGCATCTTACCATGGATCGGTGACTTCGAGCATCCTGAACCGTTCTCATCGACGAGCGTGGTAAGTTCGTCCCTTCTTCATCGATTCGAATTTCTCCTTATTGGAATGTAAGTATCGATTCTTCCTTCCTATTCTTGATCGAGTGAGGATTAATCTTCTTGAATTCTATTTTTTTAGGACTAAAGTTTTAGGCAGAGGTATTTAAACCTGTTATTTATTCTTGCCTATGATATGCTCGACGTAATGACCAAGTCATTTCCTCGTTGGCTTTTGTAGCCTCCCTTCTCGAAAATTGTTGAAATATTTTTTATTATTTATTTAATTTAAATGGTGGTTTTTAAATTTTATAATAATTATTTAGTTAATTATTACGGTGGATGACTTTAGCCATGATGGAGTTTTGAAGTACCAGACGACTAGGAATCATGGTACGGATAGTGCAGTGACGTGCCTTGACTAGTGTATTAGTCATGCCAAGGAAGACCGGGCCATAGAGATGTCCTAACTAGGAAAACCAGACCAAGTTGTAATATGACAATTATAAATAGTTTAATTATTCACTATTAATATTATTTGACGTCTAAGTGACCTGGTCGTACCAAACTAGTCAAACTGGACCCGAACCGAGCCCAAACCCATGTAGTCATGCGGTACGTCCAATGACATTCGTGTTGATGTATGTTGGTATGATTGTGTCGTATTCCATTTTAGTGACCTAATGAATATTTCTAAGTATTCTTATTTAAATATTATAAATATTTATTATTGATATTCAATGATATTTGCATAAAGTAGGTCCTAGTACATTTTTGGGATTATTAGGCTGTGCATTATGGTATATACACCATCATTGGGTTATGGAATATTGTTATTATATTATTTTTATTGAGGTTATATAATATTAATATTAGTCTGTGGTTATTAAATATAAATTATTTATTATTATCATCAAGACATTATTAATATAAATGTATAATATATATTGTGTATACAAATATAGATATATATGTGTATGGTATATAAATAAGGTGTAGACCGTGATATTAGATATAGATATATATGTTTATATAAATACAGATATATATATGTGTGGATGTATAGATAGATATACATGTATATATAGGAAAGGCTCCAAATACAGTGTACGTATACATGTATTATGTATATATAATTTATCTATATATATATATATTATCTATATATTATATATATATATAATTATATATATCTAGGTGTATATTGATATGCATGGATATAAAATACATATAAACATATGAGTATATGTATATATAAATGTATATAGAAATATATGTGTATGTGTGTGCATGTGTATGTATATACGAATACATATGGATAAATATTATGTACGTTATAAAAAAATATATATATGTAGGTGTGTATGTACAAATAAATATCATGTATATATATGCATGTATTTTATATATATATTATATATATATATATATATATATATATATATATATATCTATATATATATATATATATTATATATTAAAAGATATAGATTAAAATAGAAAAATAGAAAATGAAATCAAACCGCCAGCCCACAGCTGGAAGACCAGCCCAGCCACAGCAGAGAAGCCCCACATCCAGCCAAGCCCACATGAAATCACACAGCCCAACTCCCACGTTTTCCAGACCCTAGCTTTGGAAAACACAGCCTATATTAACATCGACCGAGAGAGGGAGTATCAAAACCCAAACCCTAATGCGAAACCGAAGTCCCACGCCCCCGTCACGTACCCCGCTGGATGGCGGCCACCCTGACCCGTGCGCCGCCGCGCGAGTCGCCGGACGACGGCATGAGAGCTTCGCGTGCGCGTGCACAGGAGGGTAGTACAGCAGCCGGCCAATCCGGCCGACCCCACTTTGCGGAAGGATTTCTCCGTCTCCATTAGATCAATTTATGATCTAATTCCTCAGGTACATCCCCAACCTATCCATCGTTGAACCCTAATAATTAGTTTGATTTGTATCATAGGAGATTTCGAGATAAATCGGCTCGAAATCAACGAAAAATCGGACCCGAACATGACAAGGGAAAGTCCCATGGTACCCGTGTTTAGGAACAGTTTTTCCATTAACCTAGTAGAAATTTTAGGAAACTATTTGAGCACATTTATAGACAACATGTAGGGCTCCATGACCCATTCGCGGAAGTCGATTTCATCGCCTTCGAGAAATCGAATCCCGAACTTGGACAAAAACCTGTTTTAAAAATAATAAAAATACCCGATACCACGTGCGTCCCGCCAAACCGGGCGACTTGGTCGCGAACCGAAAGCATCGAAAGGTGCGTAACGGCTTCGTGGACGTGTGGACTTTGACGGAATTCAAATTGGTCGTGTGTGCGCGACGAATTTGATGCGTATCCGTCAAAATTTACCGTATCGGCCTCTGTGCAAATTTCCCAATTACTTTGTGTACGCTCGTCAGATCGAGACGAAACTTACGCCAACATGACCGTATCATTTTTCTGGTCCTGTATGCCAAGTTTGAACTCATTCTGAGACAGTTGATCGGACCGCCATTTTGTTGGCCCCACGTCCGACTCAACGGGCGATCTTGTGCACGGCCCGCCGGAATCCACTTTGGACATACGGTTGGGTTCGTATCGGAAACCAAATTTGTAGACATATAGTTTGACGACTTTAGAGACCATTGACTCTGGCATACTTTTCGGTGCAAAGCGGGTCCAACGACGGACATCGTTTTTGTCCGAAATTATCGTTTTGCCCCTGTGTCCAGAATTGGACTTAAGGACAGACAATCCTAGCTAAGTTGACTATTCTGAGAATATTGGTAATATTTATTTAAGCATCTGGAGACTTCTGCATGTGTTGACTGATTGTGGCTCATTGCGTGGTACAGTATATTGGTTTCTCAAGCTAAGGACCTCAGGCAAGCACTTTCTGATTGCTTTCGATTCATAGTAGTCTTTTTATTTCATATCTATACATATATCTTGCTGCTTGTTGACACGCTCGTCATACAGAGTAGTCGGGAGGGAAAATATCTTAGTAGACATGTGGACTACCCAGAACTATCTTCCGTGTCTTTCGTGGAGAATAGCAGCTGCACACGACACGTGCAGGGTGCCTGATTTACCCCCTAGCCGTTCACATGTCGAAATGGATATTTCACACCACATAGATAGATGTCTTTTATTATTTTTTTTTTCTTCTCCATCGTGCCATGTCATCGATATTTTTCCAGTTTTTCATATCTCATATGTTATTTTTATGTCTTGTTAATTCTATTGTGTTTTCGTATTGTCGTCAGTTTGTTGTACTTGTTCCATTCCTGACTGGAAACCAACATTTTTCAGGTTTAGCCACGATCACTATTAGCACTGGGAAGACATGGGTATGCTGAGGCCGACCTAGATAGTGGAACTAGTTGTCATTTTCATTAATTATGAACTTTATATTTTCTTAAATATAAATCTTGTAAATGTTGTAATAAACTTAGAAATGTGAATGAGAAGCAAATATTATATTTTGTGATTTTGAGAATTTATTTCTTGCGGGCTTGATAGCGTTCTACTGCGACTCTGCGGCGTTGGCTGGCTTGGACACGTCTCGTATCCGAAAAGCGGGTGCGGGTCGTGACAAGTTTTTGTGGTGGCCCATGCAGGTCAGTTTTCATAAATATTACGAACTCGTGATGGTACGATAGTCGTACTATTGCGAGCCTGCGAATAGAAATGCTCATTCACAACTTAGGGTAAATTGATTTAAGAGAATGACTAGGACTAGGAGTCCCTTGTTCAAATTGACCGTGGGGTAGTTAAGGTTGTCAGATAGGCCATGCAATTTAGAGTTACTAAATTTAGATAGCTTGCTAGATCTCTATAGATACACTATTGCTTTTGATTTGACGGTATGATCCAATGTGGGTATACTACTCACTTGATTAGTTCTTTCCCAGAATTAAGGCTATAATCTTGATAACCTGTTCAGTTTTTTTTGCTCTATTTATAAATTTTATATCATGAGTTAGAATTGCCTGTTTTAAAATTCCATTTTAAGGAACTGGTTCATAATTTCTAATTCTGCTATTCATATACAAATCTCGAGGTAGATTGATTCGAGATTTTCCCTCAACCATTGAAATGCATATGAAATAGGTACTAGAATGTTTGTATTTCTTTCGTATTTAGTTATTTCCTCCATGATTAAATCTTTTATTTTAAGTGTTTTGACTAATAGGACAAATACCTACGCTTTATTTTAGTCAACTTGTTTGAATCTCTAGAAGCTCATAAATTTTACGGATAGTTAAAAGAATGTTAGTTGACTAATAATGGTTAGACAGTGCGCTGTCGTCAAATATCTGAGAGTGGAGAAGGTGGGTTCACTGCCGCCAGCAGCGTACTGGTAAGGTACATCCCATAGAACTGAAATCATTTCGATGAATTGTAGTCTATGGAACATTGCTAAAACTATGTTCTCGTTGACCTCTTCAGATCTTAGATACCCTTGTGTCAATATAAGGTAGAGCACCTGATAGCTTATCACACCTGAATCACGGAACCAAGAGTTTGTCACAGCCAAAGTATACAGGCAAGGCATAATTATCGGATAAATGACTTCAGACGTGACTACAAGTTTAGGATACTATAGAGAATAAAAGATGCCCGGTGTCCCATAAGAGCCAAAACCAATACTAGTAGAAGTTCTGTAAGTTGAGTAGCATGTCTCCCAACCTAGCGTTATGTGGTTCTTGTGATCTATTAACGAGGTAATTGACTGACACTAATAGTTTACTTAGAATATAGAATTCAGAAGTCCATAACCCATTAGTCGACCAAGGCCTTAGGGATAGAAGATAGTAGGATGCCTATATAAGCAATGACACCATGTAAGTTTTTAATTCTCTCAAAACTCGAACTACTTGTATCTTTTTTTTCAAAAATCTTGCGTACTTGTATTTTGACTATCTTGACCAACGCTACAATTACAGCCTAGCTTTGCAAGCTCGCCCTTTTATCGAGCTTGATTCAAGACATATGTTTATTGGGGACGCCCGTTAACATATTGTCTAATCAGAATTATTGTATTACGGTCTGATCAAGCATGATGCATTTGGTTCGCTCTTCATCTAATTACCCTACTGGATTGAGATATAGATGTCTCTAGGATCTCATCCGCGACTGCTTTGACAATTTCTTTTGAATTAAACATTCGCCCATGAATCATGTAATTTGTTCAGTAACATCTCTCTTGAACTCCTTATTGTTTTCGTCTTCACTGATTGGAAAGACGAAAGCTCGTAATTGATGGATAGATATAGAGTATCCCCATGGCTATGATAGTGGTATACGCAAGTGTAGCTACCATCGGCCAGCCCTGTGACTGGAACCTTGCCTCGAGTTACTCGTCCTCCCTTCGACCCTAAACCTACTATCCTAATCTTCTAGTCCTTGGAATCCGAGAATAATTAGGATCTTTTCCTTGATCAAATGCCAACCTAGGAGACTACCTATTCTCAAGAGACCAAGTGCTGTGAGCCTCCTAAAATTTGGAATATACGAGGATTACCGATTGATCGGAATAATTTCTATTAGGATGATAATTAGTACCCCATGGACTTCCACTTCCCATTTAGGTCATTTTGTGTCCTCGGTCGTGTCATTAATATAGCACGAGGCCAGTTGTTACCTTCCAACAAATTTTACATGCAACCTAGACAAGTCCACCTTCATCTAGGTACATCATGTCCCACTCAAACACGTCCCCTTGTACTCTATTTTTATGGTACGACTTTTAGGTCAAAAGGACTAGCTATAACCCTTACCATAACACCGGTATACTTTTCGACTTCTATTAGAGCCTCAGCCTTGACTCAATTCATTCGACCCAATATATGGTTGTGACCTACTCGAAATCCACTATGCACATGCCACTAGTATGCCACCCAATTGAGGTCTCATGTGCTCCTTAAACACAAAAGTTACTAAAGGCATATTTTGAGCTTTAGGGACCTAGCTAACCAACCTGACTAGCAATTAGCTCAACCACTTGGGTGAAACCTATTCTAGGGTACCCTAACCTAGTAGAAATGGTTTTATCATTGGGGTCTTGTCCAGTCCATAGATTAAATCCAAGGTTCATATAACCAACAATTGATGTCCAATTAAGGAACCCATTAAGACCCAGTAACACTCATCCATCCATACCACCATATTTGGACTATAGAACTGAACTATTTGAAATCATTCTCGATTATTCTCCCTTGCCTTCCTGTACTCTTGATTCTCGTCCCTTCCTATTTCGGGGTGACGAATAATCGTGCTGTCTAGAATTCATTAAAAATTCTTAAGTTATTGTAATATTGCTTGATTATTGAATAATTGGTTGTTTGTAGATATGAGAGATTATAGATACCATATGTCCTAGATATTTTGGTAAGAATTATTAGCCACTAGTTAGAAGATTATAAGATTTTAGTGACCCGTGTTTCAAGGGAGTAGTGTGACCTAAGGTGGGTAGAAGTCCTCGAGATTTCGTAAATACCAAATGACTAGAGAAGGCCATAAATATTTTTGAGAAATTAAATTTGAGGAGATTAAGGGAATTCTAGACTTTGAATTTTAAGAAATAGTTATGAATTTGAATTTCGAGGACGAAATTATTTTTAAGGTGGGTAGATTTGTAGCCTCCCTTCCCGAAAATTATTAAAATATTTTTTTTATTATTATTTAATTTAAATGGTGGTTTTTAAATTTTTATAAATAATTATTTAGTTAATTATTACGGTGGATGACTTTAGCCATGATGGAGTTTTGAAGTACCAGACGACTAGGAATTGGCACGGATAGTGCAATGACGTGCCTTGACTAGTGTATTAGTCATGCCAAGGAAGACCGAGCCATAGAGATGTCCTAACTAGGAAAACTAGGCCAAGTTATGACATAACAATTATAAATAGTTTAATTATTCACTATTAATATTATTTGACGTCTAAGTGACCTGGTCGTACCAAACTAGTCAAACTGGACCCGAACCGAGCCCAAACCCATGTAGTCATGCGGTACGTCCAATGACATTCGTTTGATGTATGTTGGTATGATTGTGTCATATTCCATTTTAGTGACCTAATGAATATTTCTAAGTATTCTTATTTAAATATTATAAATATCATTATTAGTTGATATTCAATGATATTTGCATAAAATAGGTCCTAGTACATTTTTGGGATTATTAGGCTGTGCATGATGGTATATACACCATCATTGGGTTATGGAATATTGTTATTATTATTATTATTATTATTGAGGTTATAATATTAATATTAGTACTGTGGTTATTAAATATAAATTATTTATTATTATCATCAAGACATTTATGTATTTATAAATGTATTATATATATGTGTATACAAATATAGATATATATGTGTATGTGTATATAAATAAAGGTGTAGATGTGTATATAGATATAGATATATATGTGTATATAAATACAGATATATGTGTGGATGTATAGATAGATATACAGGTATATAGGAAAGGCTCCAAATACAGTGTACGTATACATGTATTATGTATGAATATATATATATATATATATATATATATATATATATATAATTATATATATATTTATATGTGAATATATATATATATATATATATATATATATATATAGGTGTATATTGGATATGCATGGATAATAAATATCACATATAAATATGAGTATATGTATATATAAATATATAGAATATGTGTATGTGTGTGCATGTGTATGTATATACGAATATATGGATAAATATTATGTATGTTTAAATAAATATATATGTAGGTGTGTATGTACAAATAAATATATATGTATTATATGCATGAGTATATATATATAGATATATATATATATATATATATATATATATATATATATATATATATATATATAGATTAAAAGATATAGATTAAAAAAATTGAAAAAAAGAAAATGAATCAAAACCAGCCAGCCCAACCTCTGGAAGACCAGCCCCGCCCACAGCAAAGAAGCCCCACATCCAGCCAAGGCCCACATGAAATCAACACAGCAGCCAACTCTCCACGTTTCCCAGACCCAGCTTTGAAAACACAGCCTATATTAACATCGACGAGAGAGGGAGTATCAAAACCCAAACCTAATCGAAACCAAAGTCCCACGCCCCCGTCACGCACCCCGCTGGATGGGCGGCCACCCTGACCCGGTGCGCCGCCGCACGAGTCGCGGACGGCGGCCGGAGAGCTTCGCGCGCACGCGCACAGGAGGGTACTACGCAGCAGGCCAATCCGGTCGACCCCACTTTGCGGAAGGATTTCTCCGTCTCCATTAGATCAATTTATGATCTAATTCCTCAGATACATCCCCAACCTACCATCGTTGAACCCTAATAATTAGTTTTTTGTATCATAGGAGATTTCAAGATAAATCGACTCAAATCAACGAAAAATCGGACCCGAAACAGGACAAGGGAAAGTCCCAGGTACCCGTGTTTAGGAACAATTTTACATTAACCTAGTAGAAATTTTAGGAAACTATTTGAGCACAGTTATAGACAACATGTAGGGCTCATGACCCAATTCGCGGAAGTCGATTTCATCGACTACGCGCCGAAATCGAATCCCGAACTTGGACAAAAACCTGTTTTAAAAACAATAAAAACACCCCGATACCACGTGCGTCTCGCCAAACCGGGCGACTTGGTCGCGAACTGAAAGCATCGAAAGGTGCGTAACGGCTTCGTGGACGTGTGGGCTTTGACGGAATTCAAATTGGTCGCGTGTGCGCGACGAATTTGATGCGTATCCGTCAAAATTTACCGTATCGGCCTCTGTACAAAATTTCCCAATTCCTTTGTGCACGCTCATCAGATCGAGACGAAACTTATGCCAACATGACCGTATCATTTTTCTGGTCCTGTATGCCAAGTTTGATCTCATTCTGAGACAGTTGATCGGACCGCCGTTTTGTGGGCCCCACGGTCCGACTCAACGGGCGATTTTGTGCACGGCCCGCCGGAATCCAACTTTGGACATACGGTTGGCTTCGTATCAGAAAACTAAATCCGTAGACATGTAGTTTGACGACTTTAGAGACCATTGACTCTGGCACGCTTTTCGGTACAAAGCGGGTCCAACGGCGGACATCGTTTTTGTCCGAAATTATCGTTTTGCCCCTGTATCCAGAATTGGACTTAAGGACAGACATTCTAGCTAAGTTGACTATTCTGAGAACATTGGTAATATTATTTCAGCATCTGGAGACTTCTGCATGTGTTGACTGATTGTGGCTCATTGCGTGGTACAGTATTATTGGTTTCTCCAGCTAAGGACCTCAGGCAAGTGCACTTTCTGATTGCTTTCGATTCATAGTAGTCTTTTTATTTCATGTCTATACATATATTTGCTGTTTGTTGACACGCTCGTCACACGGAGTAGTCGAGAGGGAAAATATCTTAGTAGACATGTGGACTACCCAGAACTATCCCCCGTGTCTTTCGTGGAGAATAGCAGCTGCACACGACACGTGCAGGGTGCCTGATTTACCCCCTAGCGTTCACATATCGAAACGGATATTTCACACCACATAGGTAGATGTCTTTTATTATTTTTCCTTTTCTTCTCCATCGTGCCATGTATCGTTATTTTTCCGTTTTTCATATCTCATATGTTATTTCATGTCTTGTTAATTCTATTGTGTTTTCGCATTACCGTCGGTTTGTGTACTTGTTTCCATTCCTGACTGGAACCAACATTTTCAGGTTTAGACGCGATCACTATTAGCACTGGGAAGACATGGGTATGCTGAGGCTGACCTAGATAGTGGAACTAGTTATCATTTCATTAATTGTGAAACTTTGTATTTTTCTTTAAATATAAAATCTTGTAAATGTGTAATAAACTTAGAAATGTGAATGAGCAGCAAATATTATATTTTGTGATTTGAGCATTTATTTCTTGCGGGCTTGACAGCGTTCACTGCCGACTCTGCGGCGTAGGCTGGCTTGGACACGTCTCATATCCGAAAAGCGGGTGCGGGTCGTGACAGCTTTGGACACTGGATCGGGGTATCGGACGCAAGAGTACAGTATCAAGCCCTGAAAACACGGTTGAATACGTTCTTGGACAGGTATATTTTCACCTCCGTGATCTTTTCTTTGTTATGTGTGTTGTGTCCATTATAGAATGGAGAGATGGTGTCAGTGTTATATGCTATATAGGGGTCGATTCCGAGCTTGGGTGATGAAGCAGGAGGTAGGTGGGTTTGATGTCTTCCTTACCATTGCAAATAGCTATGTGAATTTTGAATGAATGGGCACTGTAGACTAGCCGTTGGTGTCTTAGGGATAGATTTTTGAATGTTCAGAACTATTAGTAATAGAATGACAATTTGAGTATCAGTTGGACTCTAAACTTGGAACCTTATAAATTTCATGCTCTGAGTCAAATGGGTTCAGTTTTGTTATTGGACTTATGGTGATGGGCCTAAACAGGTTATGTTAGGGTTGCTGATTAATAAGTTAAGTAGAACCTATTTTATAGACCAGGTAGGCTATGGGTGGGTTATATTCAGCTTTTAGACTAAATCAATTGATTACAAGAGATGGATCTGACTCACTAAACTACTATGGGCTTGATTCAGAATATGGGTTGGACTTGTGAGGGAATAATTAGGAAATATGGTAGGAAGTTTGTGATAAGAAAGAAATAATGCCTTAAAGATTTAGTTGTTGGATAACAGTGATGGCTTTAGAAATTTTGATTAAGAATTCCTTTAGAATATTGTTTAAAATCTATTATTTCCTATTTCTAGGTGATCTAGAAGACTTGGACAAAACCCCGAAAAAGAGGCAAGTACATGTACTCAGTATTACCATCATTGCATGTATTGCACTCACATTGCCACTTGTTATTATTTCACCATTCTTGTTCGATTGATTGTATTATTTCTCGTGTCGGGTGGGGACGTTCTAAGACATGTGATTGACTAATATTGGACAAATATTGCCTGATAGCATATACCGTATGCCTGATGTCTATTTAATGCGTGACTGATAGCATTGCCGTCAGACATGCCTGATTATTGCGTGACTGATAGCATTATCGTTAGACATACCTGATTATTGATTGACTGATAGCATATTCTATATGCCTGATTACATATTAGTCCCCACATATTGAAACGTCCAATTGCACATGTACACATAGGTGCATACTTTATATTCACATTGCTTCTCTGTCTTTCAGTTTTATTTGTTATACTGTTCCATTGATCTTCCATGGTAAGTTTTGAGTTATATTGTGCTTTGCTCCTTTCCTGACTGGATCGTTGATTACAGGTGAGATGGATCTTTAGATTGTCATGGCTGGCATTGGAGCTCACTTGACATTGAGATAGCTAGTTTCATGTATAGGGATTGATTGAGTGTATTTATTATGTTGTTGTTGTAGCATTTATCTTTTACCGGCTTTGTACCCGGACATTCATGTATAAGCTTGTAATAATTGTATGGATTGCTGTGATGGTTAGTATAGATTCCGAGATTAGATGCTGTGATGAGATTATTCTTGTTATTGATGACTAGACGGCTTACTACCGCTGTCAACGACAATGTAGTCCGGGCATGCATCGGTCCGTACCCGATTATTCGGGGCGGGGCGTGACAGCCATTCTCCTCGTCATTTTAACATGGATAAGGCCATTCTCCATGGTTTTAGCACGGAGAATGATATTCTCCGTCATTTTAACACGGAGAATGGTCATTCTCCGTGTTAAAATCACGGAGAATGATGGAGAATAGTCAACAGAACCTAAAACCTAATTTTTTGTTTTTTTGTGGAAAAAAATTTGTCAGAAACAAAAATTCAAGAGTTTTCGTTCTTTTTTTAAAACGATGCTAACTCTTATGGAAAAGAAGAATAATATCTTCTCTCCACAATTGACCTAATCATCGAAAAACTTCAAATCTCTCCACGATGATAATGATGAGCGATGACCGGAGTTCGACTAAAAAAAAGTACAGTGAACTACGAATGATCTTTGCGATCTCTGCTGAAGATGAGAGCAATGGAATTCAGATCTCTCGTGAAGAAGAAGAAGACGAAAATCGCAATCCAAATCTGAGTTTGTGCAAAGGGTAGTTATGGTATTATAAAGATGGCAATTTTGTAAATACAGAGCATCTAAAGGGAATCTTAGAATATTTAACGTGGAATATATAATTCTGGACATTTCATAAAATCCATCCTGCGGGTGGATTTTTCGTACAAAGCAACCCCGAAATTGGGTTTCTCAACAATTTTCTGAATAAAATTTCATGAAAAACTAAATAGTATTTAAACCATGATTTTTAAACTAGTTTTAGCATTAAAAAATAACAAATTATCTTGTACAAGGTTTCAAGAAAAAATTACTTTTAAAACATAATACTTAAAATTGAATAAATAAATAATATTTTTTGAAAAATCGGGAACATGGGTTACATATTATGACATAAAAATATAAAGTACGTTAGAAACAATACATGAATCAGAAAAAATGATCATAACTAATCCCTGGAAGAATGTCGCAAAACCAATTTAGTCAACCTAGAAGAAAACTAGGTCTTTAGAGGGATGTAGCAAGATACAAACAACATGCTAATAGTGACTAAAACATAAATATACAAAGGGTGATTCTAGCTATCTATGTGCACATATTTGAGGACAACTTTCGCAGGTATTGTCAAGTATAGGCTAAAATAAGAATCCAACATAGCTCGAGGCTAGTGGTATAAATATATTGTCATCCAGTTATCTATAAAAATGTATAACGTTCGTGGAACGTCAGAGGCTATCTATAAATAATGTCATCACTCCATAGTTCCTCTAAATATTATAGTTTTATCGATTTGTGTAGCCCATATGCCTAGTGACTGTCCTTTTCATCCGCATAGGACTGACCAAGTCGTATACACAACGTGTCTAGTTTGTAACTGTTATGGCTACTAACACTAATAATAACAATTATGTTCTAACCGTCACACATTTTGTACATATCGATGATCAGTCGGATACGATGACATGTTCCCTATCATGAATATCATATGCCGTGTCAAATAAGTGTCACGCCCCAGTACCGAAATACGGAGACGGACTATGCCAGCTACTCCATATGAGGTACGTAACGTCATACGGCGGTCGTGGCTGTCGAGAGACTAGGGGGTACATGCAATAATCAAGTCTCCTATGGTCCCACAGAGTTCTATGTCTCAATCAATCAAATCACATCAGCAATTAAATGAACATTAAAGATAAAGCAGTAAGGCATCCCCGACGCTTCATCAAAATGGTCATGAGAGACTAGCTTTATAATTTAGCTATCTCAGAGAGTCAGGAGTACAAAATTATACACAGCTGCAGTCTGTTTAATTACAATTATGTACTGACACAAAATATCAAGTAACCCGGCTAACAGGTGCCGGTGGCTAAACGCCGCAAAAGTATAAAGCAGGAGTGGTGGAGAAGAAACCCACTTGAGTCCCCGAACCGCCATGCTCCTAGTATGCACCATGGATGTCAGGGAGGAAGATCGTGTCCTCAGGCTCTGCTACGAGATCTGGCCAAACAAAACCAGCGGGGTCAGCCCCGAATAGCAAGCACCGCCAAAGGGGCACAAGAGTTAAGATTAAAACCCAGTTAATAGAATGATTGATAATAGTAATACTTATGCTACTATTATAGGGTAGCGCTACATTTTCGAACCCATATGGCACCCTTACAACCAAACAAGGACAAAAGGTGCCGCATGGAGTCGGGACGTGTCGTACTCTATAACTTTCGCATAAGTTAAAAGGTATAAACAATAAAATCTCCTGATCGTGACTTCGGTCGATAGCCTATCGTAGCATAATAACCAACCCAACAATCAAACAAGAACATGGATTGGATCATGTACCATGATAGACCATGTTCCTCAGTCATTCACAGAAGTAGCACTTCACAACCAGAATAAGTCTTCCGCTTATAACTTCGGTCCACAGCCTGTCGTAGTACGATAACCAACCCAACAATCAAACAAGAACATGGGTTGGATCACGTGCCATGACAGTCTGCTTCCCTCGGTTATTCACGGAAGGTAATAGGACACAAGCAAGTCGTTTTCACGGCCAATCAAGTCTACGAGTTTCTAGTGGGACGAGGTTATCCTCGCATCATGTTTTTAGAAATTCTCAGATCGTATCTTTCCAGCAAGGCTAGCCAACCCAGGGGTTCGCATAGACAGGTGTCATTGAGCACAGGTCCCTCGTAAGGCCACCTTGCCAAGACATATATATATAGCAGGAACTTAATCGGATACAGTCATCCGCTCATTGCGGATGACACAGTATCCGTAGAGACCAGCCGACGCGTCAAGACAATATCTCAAGGCGGCTGGTGTAACACGATCTCGGGATTTTGCCCTCCCCATGCATCTAGTATGTTTAGTTGCCTAATTTAACCCTAGGTGAAATCTTGGACTCATATGCTGTGGCCTGCATGATTATCCTTTTAAAGTTATACTTTAGTACGAGTACCCCAAAGAGGATCCATGTCAATCAGTATGTCAACATGTGCTACCCTCCTTAGTGTAATGCATCATTGCAAATACGCCACGTGGAGTTACGAGTCATTTGTCGAGCATGAACAAGAACTGGGACATTCAGGTACATGTATCGGTAGGAACACTTTGTTCTCCGGGGTCACATTAGTGCTCATATCATACTCGAGACAAAAGGCGTAAGGGTATAAAATGGACATATAATATCTGATAGAATATCAAAAGCGTACGCACAAAAGCACGCACGCTCAAGGGGAGCTGCGTACGTGAAAAGTCACGCCGGTTCACTCAAGGCAGCGTACGTGAAAAGTCACGCAGTCTTACTCAAGGCAGCGTACGTGAAAAGTCACGCAGGTTCACTCAAGGCAGCGTACGTGAAAAGTCACGCAGGCTTACTCAAGGCAGCGTACGTGAAAAGTCACGCAGGCTTACTCAAGGCAGCGTACGTGAAAAGTCACGCAGGCTCAAGGGGACACGCTTCCAACGGGAAGCGTACTCAAGGCTGCATACGCAGCGCTAAAGAGCGCGCGCAGCTCAGTGTGCGTGAGCTAAGCAGCTCGGCACACTGCTCTCTGTCTTCTCCAAACAGCAAGAACACCATGGTTGAACCCAAAGCTTCAAAACATCACAACTTGGCCATCCGAACTCCAAATCCGGATTTCCAAAGTTCCATCTTGGGTGAAATAGAATTCTCTTCCACATGGAAGCATCAAAACCCACAAAACCCCAACGAAAATAGATCAAGACCAAGGAAATCCGAAAATGATTAAAACTTAGATCTACAAAAATCAAAGCTTCAAAATGAAATTTTCAAGTTCTAAACTAGTATAGATTGAGGAAAAGAACATGTTTTGGCAAATAGTTTTGTAAGAAATCATTGACAAAATTATGGATCTATCTCTTGAGCAAGTTGATACTTGCCTTGGTTGGTGGAGGAAATAAATGAGAGAAAATAATGAGAGGAGAGAGAATGAGATGAGTTATTATATAGAATCTTGAACCCATGGGTTCATGATGAACCAAAGGTTCATGATGAACCATTGGTGAACCAAGAATAGGTTACCCAAATGAGCCAAAACTGCAGGCCCAAATGCACAAAATAAATTACGAAATAATATTTTGTCGAATATTTTTGGGAAATGCATGAAAAAATACAGCATAATAATATCGTATAAATTTAAGGTAAATATAATTTATCGGTTTAACGTATTAAAATACGTATTCCAGGATTGGGGAGTGACAATAAGTGTCAAGGCCATGGAATATTAGAATATTAACAAGAACAAACAGAAATAAGAAATCGACGAACATGGCCAATCGCACCCAAGTCTAACTCGAACGCACAATATATACATAATATTTGAGACATAAAGTAGTAAAGAACAATAACATCTCATGCAAAAATATATGAATAACAGTGAATAATTGCAATGCACACTTGCCTGGTTCGTATTTGATAAAGAGTCGACATGTCATACAACAATGTTTCAGACATGGAAGTATGAAAACCCAAATCAAATTATACAAGCGTTAGCATGTCTGGCATCTTCAGATAATCACTGGCATCAAATATTTTCGTCAACAATAATTATTGCCATTGAACCCAAACTTTACATATGAGTTAACTAATTACCTTGTGATCTACATGTTATATTATTATAAAAGCAATTAACACGTTAGGGTTTGTTATATACTATACTAGTTAAATATTTAATTTGCTTTGCAAGTGGGTGTTAATGGTTAAATGTTAACCTAGTTTATCTTGGTTCTTAGTACAACTTGACAAATATGGTTCAATAAATTTAAAATTACTAACCTCTTTACTAAGTTATACATGTGATAACATATATGCAACCGGCTATATGTATAGAAAATTACACTAACAATAAACCTAAGCAACTAACAACAATTGAGGAATCAATGTAAAAGTCCAAATGTTGAAGTTCACTAAGTCATACTAATATACAAGGTTTGCTATCACTTATCTGGTGAGTGAGTTACACATAGTTTCAAGGAAAGTTGCATGATACTATTTACTAGTCAAAGTCTTAAAATATGTGTCTATACATGAGCTCTAAGTGTTATTATGAAATAGATACTCAATGCATTCAGTCCATATATACAAGTTGCCCATTGTTGCTAAGTTGCTTGCAAGCTACAAGAACAAGCTCTACGTTAATGGTTGCACGGGACTACTCATGAATTTAATTCAAAGTTACTGACTGTAGAAGCATAAAAAAATACGAGTATTCCAAGGTAACATGATCAGCGGACATGAGGCAAAATAATATTTCCAGCAGAAACAATGTGTCACGATCCGGTCCCAAGATACTAGGTCCAGTCGGATCATGTCCAGCTTGCACCGTTGTGAGATGGTGGCAGTAAGCTGTATCAAGCAATAGTAACTCAGGCACAACATTCTAAGCTGCGAAAATAAACAGTTATTTTAAAACATTCAATTAAAAACTAGATGTCTATCTGGAACACACACAAGCAGAGAAAAGTGTTAAGTTATTACAACTTGTTCTTTTATTACAACATTAAAATAAACTAAAATAGTAAGGTGCGGCTAGAACTCCTGGACTCCCTGTCCGGGTTCAACTATATCCTCGGACCCAAGTCGGGTCCATAGTAAGAACTAAAAACAAGCTCCTCGTCATCGCAGTCACCTAAAAATATTGGTCTCCAGTCATGAGGGGAGCAAGAACATATATATCCATTCCAGCATTTTAATAAAATAACTAAAGATGCAAGAAACATTTTTTTAGAACATAATTTATCTTTCTAAATAATAATAAAGAATCAGTAAGCAGTAAATCTCTGAAAATAATAATGATGCAATTTACAACTAGCATAGTGTTTTGAGTGTGTAGCATCCCGTGGCCGGCTGGGGATGGAGGCAATATGTGTTCTAGTGAACACGGTCCGGCTTCAGCCTAAGTGAGGTGGAACTTCAGCTATCCATAATGAGACAATAAGGGGTTTTTGACCATAGGTGCTAACACTAATCCAAAATCCCAAGTCAATGAGTCAATCAAACAATCAATTGGATCCGAGAGGGATCCCATGAGTCAAGTGTCGATACAATATTTCTAATGATAAAATGTATTTAATTATCAATAAAATACAAGTTTGAATAATATGAAACTTGTCTTGGTTCCTGGTGCTGTAGGTGACGACAGAAAAATATTCAAGCTAAAGCCTGAAACTGAACCCTACAATTAGTGAAACATGACTTAGTTGTCAGTCTAAGATTTTTGCTATAATTTTAATTAATCTATTTATTAATAATATAATAATAGTCTAGACTCTAAAATTACTAATAATTATACTAAAACCTTTATTTAATTATATAAAATATCGTTAGAGAACCTCTAAATGAGAATATAGGAAAAATACGTTTTTAGTGAATAAATGAAACTTGTCATTTCTTAAATAGAAATATTCATTAATTTAATTAATAATAAGTTCATGCCAAAATTAGTAGTTATTTGTGAATATGAAAATAATTGATGCAGAATGCTATTTTAATATTTTTACGTAATATCCGTAATTAGCAACTACTGAAAAAATAATATTTTTAGATAAAACTATTTATTTAATAACTTGAGAATTATGATTTTTATTTAAAATAATTATTAAACAAGTTTTTATTTTAATAAATAGAACTAATACTTAGTTAGGTTACTTATACACAAAAATGTCCTTTTTGGTAATAAAAATATTTTGAAACTAAATAATATTTTATTTACGTAGAAATACCGTAACATATTTAATAAATATTTTAAGACTAAAACACCATGATTATTATGATAATCATTTATTTAATAACTATTTTATTTTAATAATAATTACTAAGGATAGTAATTAAATATTATTCTAAAATTATATTCTAATAAGACTACAGTAATATTAATTACTAATTGCATAAATTTACTAGCAAAAATAGTCTAACCGTTATTCATTAATTAATGAATTAATCTTATTAACAAATTAATCACATACTTAAATTAGGAAACTAGCTATCCTAGAATTGACAGAGCTTTATTCTGTCAATTCTGATCGGACAAAAATTGGATTTTCTATCTAATTTCTATTCTGGAAATGAACAGAACCTTCTGACAGAAGATTCTACCAGAAAGTTGAAGAAGGAGAATCGATGGGAGGCCTCGGACTCAGATCGGCGTACGAAGGATGCTCGGAACGCCGAAAAGTCGGGGGAAGAGCCGACGAGGTCGGACAACGGCGCGGAGGACGTCAGAACGGTGGCGCGGTCGCGGGCGTGGGAAGCGCCGAGGCGTGCGTGCGGTCGGGCACGGGCGTGGGAAGTGCCGGGGACGCCAGGTTCGGGTGCGCGGGGGATGCCTTGAGAGTGGTCCGTGGAAGCGAGGTGGAACGAGGAGCGTGGTGGCGCGATCGGTTCGGAAAATGGTGGAGTGAGGAGGGAGTTATGGTGGAGTTTGTGAAGGTTTTTGCGAGGGAAAAATGGTTCTTGGAAAAAGTTTTCTGTGGGTACGTGAGATGAGAGAAAAGAAAGGGTAGTGGGGTCCGTGAGTGGTGGTGAGGAGTCACGATGTGGGTTGAATGAGTGAGTGGGTTAAATGGGTTCGACCTTGGGTAGTGGTCTTAGGAAAAAAATAGGAAGAAAGGCTTATAAATTAAATGACTTAAAAGAAGGAAATGGGCTCAATTTAATTAATCAAACAAGGCTCTAAATTAAAGCTATAAATTAATCGATTCCAACAATAAAATTATAAATTATTAACCAACCTTATATAGTAATAATAATAAATATAATAATAATACCAACTATAATAACTAATATTAATCTAAAATTATACTAATGGAGTTAAAAGCCAAACAACCCTTGCAAATATCCAATTTAATTGTTTATCCAGATTTTGGATTTTACACAATGGATAGATAGATGCACAGAAACTCTAGATGCTACAACAAACATATTATCTAACAGACAAGATGTCCAAACAGGCAATAATCTCTTTACTCAACATGCGTCCCTAAGAGCATCTCCAACCCTATTGTGACTTTGGAAAAAAGTTGTTGCCACGTAGGAATGACAAAATTTTATTCAAAAGTTCTTCTCCAATGCAATTGTCAAGTCAATTGTGAAGCTTATGTGGCAAAAATTAAAGAAGACATTGTGAAGTTGATTGTCTTGTTCTAGACAATGCACTTGATAATGTCTTTTCTTCCATGTCATCAATTATGAATAAAAAATATTAGAAAAAGAAAGAAGATGAGTAGTTGTCTTAAAAGTTGCCTTGGAAGTTGAAAAAAAATAATTTTTATTGTCTCCTCAATACTTTTGCATTGGAGAGAGTTTTTCTATCTCATTGTCTTTTGAGATATAATTTTGCCACATAAACAAGACATTGTCTTGTGGCTCATGTCACATAGGAGCCACCTAAGACTCACACCACTTAACAAGACAATAGGGTTGGAGATGCTCTAAGAGACAAAACTTCCAGTGATTACTTCACAAAGCGACATTGATCACAAAGTACGAGAAATAAACAAGTTTCTTCCATGAATGAACAAACAATAATGCTAAGTCTACTACCAAATGTTTACAATCCACTTACAACCACTCACCCATTTGTTGACATGTGGACCATGGCCCACATGTCAGCAATGGGTGAAGGTTGTAAGTGGATTGTAAGCATTTTGTTGTAACTGTAGCATTACTCATGAACAAACAATAGAAATTGTCACTTCTGCTAAAAATGCCATTTATGCTCTGAGTTGACATCTTTGTTAGCATAATTAGTAGTTGTCACTATACGAAAACTGAAGGTGTATGGCTCGTGATGACTACTAATCTTTGAAAATTGTTAGTCAAATAAGTCTTGAAGAATGATATGTCACCTTTTTCGACATAGGAGAACTCTCCATTGATCATTTACCAACAGGAAAGTTGTGCACCCTATTCTCCAGTAGAATATTTTACATCTCCGATGAAAAGAGTTTTCGCACAAGGATCAAGCTTTCTACTTATGGAAAAATTATTAGGTGCTTCCGATTCGTCACTGGACGTACTGAGTGGTGAGTCCGATCCAATAAACAATTGACACTTGAAATAATCAATTAATATTAATATTAAGCTAACTTAATATTAATATTAACATTAATATTAACATTAATACTAAGATTAACATTAACATTAATATTAATATCAAAATTAATATTAATATTAAGCTGACTTATGAATTATCCGGTTATGATGTAGAAAATATGGGATTAATTGATTATTCCAAGTGTCAATTGTTCATTGGACCGGGCTCACCACTCAGCACGTCCAGTGGTGAGCCAGGACCACCTAATAATTTCTCCTACTTATGTGGGCAGACGTGTACAGTCGTAAATCCATAATTTCTTCCATGATCATTTCGTAGTTTGTGCAGTCACAACCGCACAAACCATGTGGCATCCCCCACATTCTTTTGAGAGAACGTGCATCACTTTGTGTGTAAGAAGCAGGTCACTTTCATACTTGGTGTAGAACTAGAACCCTACTATTTTAAATAACTTAAAATAGTTAATTGTATACAAGTAATAAATAAAATTAATATATTAAAATAAGTATATGTGTGTGAGAGAGAGAGAGAATAGTTGTATATAAATATAAGTGTTAATAAATAACTAAATAAATATTAGAATTTAATTTAATAGAAGAAAAAATGTTAAGAAGAAAAAGTTTTAGATAAAAGAAAAAGAAAAAAAATATAATAAGAAAAATATAAAGAGTTGAAATTTTTTTTCTAATCAATGAACAATGTTACTACTGTTTATTCTCCTTCATCCCAAGTTGCTTGTTTGAGGAAACAGAGCTTGGCTCTTTGAGGAAATCTTTTGATTAGATTTTATCAAATCTTCTCAACTTCATGTTAACTCGCAAAGATTTATCACCCAGTAAAAAGCTTCATGTTAACTCGCAAGTGTCTCAAAATCTTCACAGGATATCGACTGTACACAGTCTGTGCTCACAGCATTGAACCGACTTTGCAGTCTGATTTCTTCCTCAACATTCAATCGATGTTTGTCTCGATTTCATAGGTATCTTCACTACCCAACCATCTCCAAAATACTATCATTTTTCATATTTTCTTCTAAAATGGTGGAAACTTGTCCAGCGCATAGGAAAATATCATTTTTCATGGAAAATAATGACAATCAAACACCAAATTTAAGTTTTCCATGAAATTTTTTTTAAATTCCATGGAAATTTTTTTTCCTAGGAAAATAATTCCAAGGAACTAATTTCTTTTCCACATATTTTCCACCTTGCAATCAAACACACCCAATTTCTTAGTTTAATTTAAACTGTGAAAAAACAAATAGAAAAAAAAATAACAGAATTATGGAAGAACCGAATAGGGAAACCAACTCAAACCCCTCCCTTCGGAAGGCTAAAATTCTTTAAATTAATTAAATCAAATTTAGTTTTTTTTCCCCTTTGTTTTAGAGCCTGTATAACCAAGATTAAAATAACCTACTTAGTTCAAATTAAATCGAAGTATTTAACAATTAAAAATCCCCTAAAATTTTTCTAATACAGGGTATGTCCCGTCGAACCGGACCTCTATGAATTGAAACAAATTTCCAAAACGCACATACGGTATCCCCCGACGTGTGGGTTTTGATAAAATTCAAATTGGTCGCGTGTGTGTAGGGGTGAGCATTCGGTTAATTCGGTTCAAACCGAACCGAATAACCGAAAACCGAATTGGACCAAAAACCAAATAAGTAAAACCGAAATCAAACCGAATTGGCACATAACCGAATCAAACCGAACCAAATTAAATTACTGCGATTTTCGGTTTATTCGATTTATTTGGTTTTTCGGTTTATTTGCACTTTTTTTTAATATATATATATATATATATATATATATATATATATATATATATATATATATATATATATATATATATATATTGGAATAAGGGTAAATTTTATTCCACGCAAATCACAGTAAATGTATTACAATACACTATTCTCACATCTCCCTCCCCAATTAAGGGGCCATTACAGATACATCGAATTCTATATTATGTAGAATTCCTACTAGCGGAGTAGCTAATTGTAATGCCTGTGGTTCGTATTACGTATTTGGAATACGTGTACGTATTTTATCTTGTATTGCTTAATTCCTGGCTTAGCTTTTCCTTCTTGGCTTGGGTTATTCTTGGTTCGGGTTGGCTTGGTTCGGTTTGGGATTGCTATTGGTTCATCATGAACCTATGGATGAACCTCCTACCTACCACCACCTTTGGTATTTATTACCATTCTTCTTTCTCTCTCTTCATTACTCATCTTCTTCTTCCTCATTTACTTCCTTACCTACCAGAGAGAGGTGAGAGAGGTATAGGCAAGTGCATCTTGCTTCATGGAGGAACACAAATTTTATTGTTCCATTCTCTTCTTCGCAGCATTCTAAAACACTTTAGTACTTGGCATTTTTACTTTCCATGGCTAGATTCTTGTAGATCTGAGTCTATTTTATTTTCGGAATTCTTGAGTTTTGATCTACTTAATCTTGTTATTTTCGAGTTTTGATGGTTCCATGTTGTAGAGCATTTCGTTCTACCCCATTTTGACCTAAGAAAGTTCGGATTTGGGCTTCGGATGATAGAGTTATGCAGCTTGGAAGTCATGGCTTATGGTGTACTTCTTCTCGGAAATTTGGAGAAGAAGCACAGTCCCGAGCCGCATGGTAGCACTTGACCGCATGAACATTCATGCGGCAAGTCAGTTCCAACCGCATGCGCTATTGCCTTGACTTGACCGCATGACAAATTCCTGCGGCAAGTATTCCTTCTCAGCCGCATGATTGAGGCCCAGTCATTCCTGGCCGCATGGATTTCCAGCAACCCTGAGCCGCATGAACTCAACGCTCGCGAGCCGCATAGACCGCAGTTTTCCAGCCGCATGGGTTTGCTTCTCTTGACCGCGTAGTCATTGCTCCCCGCAGCCGCATAGGTTGCTCCTCCCCGGCCGCATGTACCTGATTGGTCAGCCAGCCGCATAGGATCCATTCCCCCGCCAGCCGTATAGGCTTGGTTTTCTGCCAGCTCATGGACTCATATCTTCCCAGCCGCATGGGGTGCTCTGGCTGAGCCGCATATGCCCCTTCCTTACCACTGGCCGCATACGACTGATACCCTTCAGCCGCCTGAATCCATTCTCCTGAGCCGCATGAATTTATCCCCCTGAGCCGCATGGACTTCCTGTGCCTTGTCTTGTTATATTATTATTATTATTATATATTTTACGCTCATTTTATATCTTTACGCCTTTTGTCTTGAACTTGATAATCACGAATTTACTTGATATGTTTGGACATGATAATTGAGCCTGACATGATAGTGACCCGTAGTGGTGCACTCCTGACAAGTAAACCTGACCTGACCTGATAGTGGCCCGTCGCAGCGCACTCTTGACCAGTACACCTGACATGATTATCTTGAACAGCTATTGCGACGGCTACCTGACATGACATGACCTGTATAATTAATCCAGACACCGTAGGCGATTGTGCTTGTACAAATAATCCAGTCCTGTCTTGCATCATGTCTAGGAGGGGACTCCTGAGTACCACGGTCAGGAGTACCAACTGAAATAGACTAAGGCTAATAACTAGATTAATACATTAGTCATGAAGAGATTTCCCAGCTACAGGCAATCCCGTTACCTGGGCACGCCTTGGGATCTGTAGCCTGCCGTCGAGTAGGGCACATTTCCAGCACACTGTCATATGTTGCACGCTTCAAGCTACCTAAGGGTACATTCGTTTCCTGGACGATGTACCACCTGAATACAACTCTAATTCTTTTAACCCGGATAACCTGGATGGTCTGCAGGGCTTGTGGCTGTGGAGTAATCTCACTGCATCTTTCTAGTAACTAGGTCTGTGATAACCCTAGTTAGTTAAAGTATCAAGCCGTAGTTCTTGTTTGGCCGTAAAATGATTGGATGGAGTCTAACCTGTCTAGTCTTGTCCTGATTCTGTTCCAGATTACTGCAAGACCAGAATGCCTGTACTTATTTTATCGATAAATGGTGAGAATTCCAAGTTCTGTTCAGACGAAGGGTTACAACCCCGGTCCTTGTTTGGTTTACGGGTTGTAACCTGGTTATCTGAATAGTTCCATAGTTATCTCGTCGTATATCATCCTGATGTATTTTGTTTATTTTCAGTTCTCATTTTATTTATATTCTTGTGCTGATTGCTGGTTTTAGTTCCTAAGTGAAGCTTCCTTTGTGGCACTTGCTCTTTCTGGGATCTGACCCAGCTGGTTTTGTATGATCAGATTTTGGAGCAGCTCCAGAGGATCTACCGACCTTCCAGCCAGATGGTGGCCACTAGACGGAACCCTGGCAACGAGTGGGTTATTTTTGGCTCTCCTACTCTATTGTAAAAATATTATTTTGAGGCGTTTAGCCGACGAGCACCTGTTTAGCTCGATTGCATTACTTACTGTCTGCCTAAGGGCTGTAACATAATTGACAGATCCTAGGGTTGATCATGTATGACTAAACTCTTGCTAGTCCTAACATTTTGTAACGACTAGCTTCATGATCAGCTGAATATGTAATATTTGTGACGCCTTATTATTGTATATTTAATGATCATACATCTTGTAACATTCATTTACTTGCTTGTGATTGAGACACTAGGCTTGTTCATGACCTTAAGAGACTTTTGGCTTGTAGTTAAACCCTCATGTATCTAGACAGCCGTGACCGTATAGTGAGATGGATTCCATTTCATATACGTAGCTGGCTATGTCTGCCCCCGCTCTCCAGTATTCTGGTTCTGGGGCGTGACATGGTTTAAGTGGTGGCCCATGCAGGTCTTGTAAATCAATATATATGAGGGTTTACCGAATAGATGTCTCAATCAGTATTCGCCCTTGATCTCTGCTCATATCTACTGAATCCCTGGATTCTTGTCCTGATCATATGCTTGTATCATTGATCTGTCATGGTCCTTCCTTATTGTTCCCTATGTCATCTTCTTCAGCGACGTTGTTCCTGGACCTGTCGGTCAGCAAGGCGGAGCACTTTCCGCGGATCAGCAGCAACCGGGAGATCAAGCCTAGCATTCCGGAGTAGCCTCCAGAGTCGTGCCTTCTGACGGAGAGCCACCAGTCCAGCCAGTTCAGCCTGCCGAGCCTGATGATGGCACTTTGGTAGGACTCGTCAGGACCTTGATAGCTTTCCAAGATCGTCGTGGAGATGCCTTACACCAGGCAGTGGCGGATGCTTTGACAAGAAGAGGTCATCAGGGTAACAGCACGGCCAATAGCTTCAAGCGCTTGAACCCTCCCTTCTTCGACGGTAGTGAAGATGCTATCGCAGCAGATGCTTGGCTTCAGGACACTGAGGTGATTCTAGAAGCAGCCAGGACCCCAGAGAACGAGAAGGTAGCCGTGGTGCGCCTGCAGTTTCTGGATCTTGCCTGCAGCTGGTGGGCGGCTCAGGCCATTGGATTAGCAGCACCCATTGCTTGGGCAGTATTCCGAAAGAGATTCCAGACCAAGTATTTCGATGCTGTAGCTCGGTACAATCTACAGACGAGGTTTACTAATCTGAAGCAAGGAGGCAGGACGGTCGACGGATATGCGGCCGAGTTCTCTAGGCTTAGTCGGTTTGCTCCTACCTTGGTGGCGACCGAGTATGATCGAGTCCAGCGATTCCAGCAGGGGCTTCACCTGGTGATTTTGTTGGCCGTTGAGCAGTTTGAGTATCAGACTTTTGATGCAGTCTTGAGAGCAGCTAGGAGGCATGAGTATATCTCCCAGAGGATTGTGGATAGGGCCGGAGGTCGAAAGAGATCCTACGGCCAGATGAATCAGTCATCAGCACCAGCCCCGGCAGCCAGGAATTTGACTATTGGAGCTCCGAGGCGAGCGGCCTCAGTAACGTCGGTTCAGCATTCCACCCCGACATACCCGCAGCAGCAGAAGCAGAAGCAGACTTCCACCATGGGATGTTCTCATTGTGGGAAGCCAGGCCATGTAGTGGCAGAGTGTCGTAGGGCACAAAAATTGTGTCTGGCTTGTGGAGCAGCAGACCATAGGATTGGATCCTGCCCAAACAGGGATGGTTCATCATCGTCCAACCTTTCTAGCTCTTCGGTGAGAGGACCAGCACCGGTTCAGCAGCAGCAGTACCCATTGCCGAGGCCCTTGCCGCCTCAGTCCCAAGTATTCCAGCAGCATAACCCCCAGCAGTATGCACAAGCCCAAGCCTTGAGTCAGAATAGGCAGCAAGAATTTCAGCAGAGAGGACCAGCACCCCGAGGTCATGGTCATGCTATGGTGATGACCGCAGAGGAAGGATTGGCACCAGAAGAGGTAGTGGCAGGTACTATTCTCGTCAACTCCTTTCCAGCTTCAGTTTTATTTAATTCTGGTACATCGCATTCTTTTATGTCTGCACGATTCGCGACACGGATAGGATTGGAGCCCGAGTCATTATTAGTAAGGCTCAATATACTTACTGGTAACGGACTTGTGGGAGTCGATAGAGTATTTTTCTCGTATCGGATCGTAGTTAGCGGTAGAAAATTTCCCGCTAGATTGATAGAGTTTTCGATGGCAGATTATGATGTGGTCTTAGGGATGGATTGGTTGAGGAACCAGTATGCTAGAATAGACTGCCATGTTGGTAGAGTTGTTTTTAGCATTCCAGACGAGCCAGAGTTTTCCTTTTCTCGAGGCGCAGTGGAGCCTTCTCCTCCAGTGTTGCGGATGGCAGTAGCAGCAGTGCAGTTGCCTCGGATAGTTGAAGAGTTTCCACATGTTTTTCCAGAAGAGCTTCCAGGTATGCCGCCAGAGCGGGAGATCGAGTTCACCATAGACTTGATTCCCGGAACAGCCCCAGTATCAGAGAGAGTCTACAGGATGGCGCCTTCAGAATTGCAGATATTGTACAAGATGATTGAAGAACTCAGGACCAAGGGATTCATTCGTGCTAGTGGATCGCCTTGGGGAGCCCCGATGCTTCTTGTGAAAAAAAAGGATGGTACGTCCAGGTTATGTGTTAATTATCGTACCTTGAACTCAGTGACAATCAAGAACAGATACCCTCTCCCGAGGATAGATGACTTGTTTGATCAACTCAAGGGGGCTTCAGTTTTCTCGAAGATCGACTTGCGCTCAGGATATCATCAGATCAGAGTCAGAGAGCAGGACATCCCGAAGACAGCTTTCAGATCGAGATATGGGCATTGGGAGTTCCTTGTTATGCCCTTTGGAGCAACCAATGTGCCGGCAGTATTCATGGACCTCATGAATCGCATCTTCATGCCTTACTTGGATTAGTTTGTGATTGTGTTCTTGGACGACATCCTGGTCTACAGCAAGAGTGAAGCGGAGCATGAGCAGCATCTCAGAGTTGTCCTCCAGATTCTCAGGAAGCACCAGTTGTATGCCAAGTTCAGTAAATGTGAGTTTTGGCTCGATCGTATTTCGTACTTGGGTCACATCATCACCAGAGGAGGAGTAGAAGTGGATCCCCAGAAGATTGTGGCTATTGAGTCATGGCCAGTGCCCAGCACAGTTGCAGAAGTTCGTAGTTTTCTTGGATTGGCTGGCTATTACCGGTGATTTGTTTCAGACTTTGCTCGGATATCAGTGCCATTGACGCAGTTAACCTGCAAGGATGCGCAGTTTGCTTGGACAGCAGAGTGTCAGAGTTCTTTTGAGCAGTTGCAGCGAGGATTGATAACGACACCCATTCTCACGCTTCCAGATGGAACAAGAGGATTCTCAATATATTGTGATGCTTCAGGCAGAGGTTTAGGATGTGTTCTGATGCAGCATGGGAAGGTAATAGCTTATGCTTTATGACAACTTCGTGATCATGAGAGGAATTATCCAACCCATGACTTGGAGCTGGCAGCAGTAGTGTTTGCACTTAAGTTGTGGAGGCACTATCTGTATGGAGATAGGATAGAGATTTTTACCGACCACAAGAGCCTGAAGTATGTTTTCACCCAGAAGGATCTTAACATGCGTCAGAGGAGGTGGCTGGAGCTTCTTATGGATTATGATGTCAACTTGCAGTATCATCCCGGGAAGGCCAACGTCGTTGCAGATGCGTTGAGTAGGAGAGCAGGAGTTTATTTCCTAACAGCGCAACCAGAGCTGTTAGCAGATCTTCAGAAGATGGGTATTGAAGTTGTTCTCCCTTCCAGTGTAGCATTGATGGCCAGCATGCAAGTTCAGTCTACTATCGTTGAGAGGATCCGAATGGCGCAGTCAGCAGATTCCAAGCTTCAGCAACTCAGAGCAGAGTGTGAGACAGGACGAAGACCAGAGTTATGCATTCATAAAGATGGTACACTTCGACATGGTAAGCGTCTTTGTGTACCCAGTGGAGATATCAGACAGGAAATTATGGCAGAGGCTCATAGTTCACAGTATTCCATTTATCCTGGTGGTACGAAGATGTACCATGATATCCGTCAGCACTTTTGGTGGAATGGCATGAAGCGGGAGATAGCTCGATTTGTCTCTCGGTATTTGGTTTGCCAACAAGTTAAGGCCGAACATCAGAGACTGGCTGGACTTCTTCAGCCCTTGCCAATTCCAGAATGGAAGTGAGAACATGTGACCATGGATTTTGTGATCGGATTGCCTAGATCCCCAGCTGGACGAGATGCTATTTGGGTTATAGTTGATTGGCTCACGAAGGTAGCTCACTTCCTCCCGTTCAGAGTCGGTCAGTCGACAGTTCAGTTAGCAGAGATGTACCTCAGACAGATTGTCAGGTTGCACGGAGTGCCAGTCAGTATCACCTCGGACCGAGATTCAAGATTCACGTCATACTTTTGGCGTAGCTTGCAAGAGAGTTTGGGGACTCATCTCCAGTTTAGTTCAGCCTATCACCCGCAGACAGATGGCCAGTCGGAGCGCACGATCCAGACTCTTGAAGACATGTTGCGGTCCTGTACACTTAACTTCCGACTTCGGTGGTTCATGGGAAGATCACTTGTACCTGGTGGAGTTCTCGTACAATAATAGTTTTCAGTCCAGTATCCAGATGGCACCGTTCGAGGCACTGTATGGCAGGAAGTGCAGATCCCCGTTAGCCTGGGATGATGTTGGAGAGAGACAGATGCTCGGTCCAGAAATAATTGTCCAGACAGTTGAAGTGATCAGAAGAGTCAGGGATCATCTTCGAGTTGCCTAAGATCGCCAGCGCCATTGGGCCGATTCTCATCGGCGCCCTCTCGAGTTTTCTGTCGGTGATCATGTATTCCTGAGGATTTCGCCTAACCGTGGCGTCATTCGTTTCGGCGTCCGGGGAAAGCTTAGTCCTAGGTATATAGGGCCATTTGACATTCTGGAGCGAGTAGCAGACGTATCCTATCGTCTCGCTCTTTCGCCGTCGCTAAGCGAGGTGCATGACGTGTTCCATGTATCCCAATTACGACGGTATATCCCGGACCCGAGCCACATCCTGGATCATTCGGAATTGGTTGTTGGTACCAACCTTTCGTATGAGGAACGGCCCGTGTCTATATTGGACCGAAGGGAGAAGATCCTCAAGAATAAGACTGTCAAGTTAGTCCGAATTGCTTGGGGTCATCACTCTTTGGGTGAGTCAACGTGGGAGCGTGAGGATGATATCCGATCGTGATATCCCGACCTGTTTGACTCGTGAGGTATAATGTCTTTCTTATGCCTCATGCCTTCGATTTCTTGCTTGCATGATTGATTGATTGCCTTGTATAGCTCGCTTGTTATTAGTATAGCTTGTCTTTGCCCCTCTAGCCTCTTGATTAAATTCCGAGGACAGAATTCTTTTAAGGTGGGTAGAGTTGTAATGCCTGTGGTTCGTATTACGTATTTGGAATACGTGTACGTATTTTATCTTGTATTGCTTAATTCCTGGCTTAGCTTTTCCTTCTTGGCTTGGGTTATTCTTGGTTCGGGTTGGCTTGGTTCGATTTGGAATTGCTATTGGTTCATTATGAACCTATGGATGAACCTCCTACCTACCACCACCTTTGGTATTTATTACCATTCTTCTTTCTCTCTCTTCATTACTCATCTTTTTCTTCCTCATTTACTTCCTTACCTACCAGAGAGAGGAGAGAGAGGTCTAGGCAAGTGCATCTTGCTTCATGGAGGAACACAAATTTTATTGTTCTATTCTCTTCTTCGCAGCATTCTAAAATACTTTAGTACTTGGCATTTTTACTTTCCATGGCTAGATTCTTGTAGATCTGAGTCTATTTTATTTTCGGAATTCTTGAGTTTTGATCTACTTAATCTTGTTATTTCCGAGTTTTGATGGTTCCATGTTGTAGAGCATTTCGTTCTACCCCATTTTGACCTAAGGAAGTTCGAATTTGGGCTCCGGATGATAGAGTTATGCAGCTTGGAAGCCATGGCTTATGGTGTACTTCTTCTCGGAAATTTGGAGAAGAAGCACAGTCCCGAGCCGCATGGTAGCACTTGACCGCATGAACATTCATGCGGCAAGTCAGTTCCAACCGCATGCGCTATTGCCTTGACTTGACCGCATGACAAGTTTATGAGGCAAGTATTCCTTCTCAGCCGCATGACTGAGGCCCAGTCATTCCTGGCCGCATGGATTTCCAGCAACCCTGAGCCGCATGAACTCAACGCTCGCGAGCCGCATAGACCGCAGTTTCCCAGCCGCATGGGTTTGCTTCTCTTGACCGCATAGTCATTGCTCCCCGCAGCCGCATAGGTTGCTCCTCCCCGACCGCATGTACCTGATTGGTCAGCCAGCCGCATAGGATCTATTCCCCCGCCAGCCGTATAGGATTGGTTTCCTGCCAGCCGCATGGACTCATATCTTCCCAGCCGCATGGGGTGCTCTGGCTGAGCCGCATATGCCCCTTCCTTACCACTGGCCGCATACGACTGATACCCTTCAGCCGCCTGAATCCATTCTCCTGAGCCGCATGAATTCATCCTCCTGAGCCGCATGGACTTCCTGTGCCTTGTCTTCCTGAGCCGCATGAATTCATCCTCCTGGTGCACTCCTGACAAGTAAACCTGACCTGACCTGATAGTGGCCCGTCGCGGCGTACTCTTGACCAGTACACCTGACATGATTATCTTCAACAGCTGTTGCGACGGCTACCTGACATGACATGACCTGTATAATTAATCCAGACACCGTGGACGATTGTGCTTGTACAAATAATCCAGTCCTGTCTTGCATCATGTCTAGGAGGGGACTCCTGAGTACCATGGTCAGGAGTACCAACTGAAATGGACTAAGGCTAATAACTAGAATAATACATTAGTCATGAAGAGATTTTCCAGCTACAGGCAATCCCGTTACCTGGGCACGCCTTGGGATCTGTAGCCTGCCGTCGAGTAGGGCACATTTCCAGTACACTGTCATGTGTTGCACCCTTCAAGATACCTAAGGGTACATTCGTTTCCTGGACGATGTACCCACCTGAATACAACTCTAAATCTTTTAACCCGGGTAACCTGGATGGTCTGCAGGGCTTGTGGCTGTAGAGTAATCTCACTACATCTTGCTAGTAACTAGGTCTGTGATAACCCTAGTTAGTTAAAGTATCAAGCCGTAGTTCTTGTTTGGCCATGAAATGATTGGATGGAGTCTAACCTGTCTAGTCTTGTCCTGATTCTGTTCCAGATTACTGCATGACTAGAATGCCTGTACTTATTTTATCGATAAATGGTGAGAATTCCAAGTTCTGTTCAGACGAAGGGTTACAACCCCGGTCCTTATTTGATTTACGGGTTGTAACCTGGTTATCTGAATAGTTCCATGGTTATCTCGTCGTATATCATCATGATGTATTTTCTTTATTTCCAGTTCTCATTTTATTTATATTCTTGTGCTGATTGCTGGTTTTAGTTCCTAAGTGAAGCTTCTTTTGTGGCACTTGCTCTTTCTGGGATCTGACCCAGCTGGTTTTGTATGGCCAGATTTCGGAGCAGCTCCAGAGGATCTACCGACCTTCCAGCTAGATGGTGGCCACTAGACGGAACCCTGGCAACGAGTGGGTTATTTTTGACTCTCCCACTCTATTGTAAAAATATTCTTTTGAGACGTTTAGCCGACGAGCACCCGTTTAGCTCGATTGCATTACTTACTGTCTGCCTAAGAGCTGTAACATGATTGACAGATCTTAGGGTTGATCATGTATGACTAAACTCTTGCTAGTCCTAACATTTTGTAACGACTAGCTTCATCATCAGCTGAATATGTAATATTTGGGACGCCTTATTATTGTATATTTAATGATCATACATCTTGTAACATTCATTTACTTGCTTGTGATTGAGACACTAGGCTTGTTCATGACCTTAAGAGACTGTTGGCTTGTAGTTAAACCCTCATATATCTAGACAGCCGTGACCGTATAGTGAGATGGATTCCATTTCATATACGAAGCTGGCTATGTCTGCCCCCGCTCTCCAGTATTCTGGTTCTGGGGCGTGACACTAGTTCTTCAAAGATACGCCTGTTGCGCTCCCTCCAGACATGCCAAACTGATGCTGCAAGTCTAACTCTAGCCATCTTGGCCCAACCAGGGTGCATGTCTCGTCGGTCTCTGATCCAGCTGAGGAATATATATATATATATATATATATATATATATATATATATATATATATATATATATTTTTTTTTTTTTTTTTTTGCGGGTCAAAAACTCCTTAGAAAACCCCCTAAAAAATCTCCCTCACTCTAATCCGTAATTTAATGTTAATATTAATGTTAATATTAATGTTAATGTTAATATTAATGTTAATATTAACATTAAATACTAAAATTAACATTAAACTTAACATTAGAATTAATATTAACATTAATATTAACATTAACATTAATATTAACATTAACATTAACATTAACATTAACATTAATATAAAAAAATAAAAAAATTAATATTAACATTAACATTAATATTAACATTAACATTAATTTTAACATTAATATTAACATTAATATTACGAATTAGAGTGAGGAGGGTTTTTAGGAAATTTCTAAGGGGGGCTTTTGATCTGCTCCTCCCCCCCCCCCCCCCCCCCCCCCACACACACCCACACACACACACACACACACACACACACACACACACATATATATATATATATATATATATATATATATATATATATATATATATATTCAGTTTTCGGTTTTGGTCTAAAACTCAAAGTCGAAACCGAATAAGAAAATTTAGTAATTTTTAAACCGAAATCGAACCGATTTTTTTTAAACCGAACCGAATTTCTTATTCGGTTCGGTTTTTGGTCTAAAAATCGAATAATGCTCACCCCTACGTGTGTGCGAGGAATTTGGCCCTTATCCGTCAAAAACTACCGTATCTCGAAGATTTTATGAAAAACCTAATTAGTCGCGTAGCTGGACTATGTACGCCCACGCTCTCTGGTATTTTGGTTTTGGGGCCTGACAATTTCCAACCTATATAAGAACACCTAGAATGCGACAAACGTCATCTATGTGTCGAAAAAGCTCAACGAGTCTACGACGACGATGGCAGCTTGATTTGAACACATATCAAGCTCAGAACAAAGACGTATCAGTACCGGGAGTACAATGACGATATTTCGTCCATGTTATACCATCGGACGATGGTAATACATGATTTTGTTCTTAGAACATGGGGGCTACATTTTGTGCCCATGTATATTATCGACATGCTAGGTCGGTATGCCAGGTTAGGGGCTGAAAGTCCAATTTAGTTATTTATCAACGCCATTGGATCTAAATCAATAGTCTAGGTTATTTCAGAACTATGGTAGTTTAATAGGAGTTTTCTAACCCTAATCCCTATAAGTAGCAATCTAAGGAGAGTTTTCTCAAATGTGCAATTCTTTAACCAAGAGAAAGATAGATTTGGAGGGTTGGGATTGATTTGAACATAGACTGCTTAGAGGAGTGCTGCATTGGTTCTTCCTCGTTCCCTCGTCTTTGGTAATCTCTTCGTTCTTCTTGTAATATATTTTCATTGTATTTGAAGTATTATAATAGTCTATGTCGGAGTTTGTCAAGGAATCGTACTTTATTTGTTCCATAGTGGAGGCTGTTCGGTTTGGACTCCGATCGTCACGTGATTTTTTTGTCAGAAATTTTCATGTAAAAATCGACTGTGTTTGCATTGTGCTCACTATGTAGTTTTCTTTTGGAACCGTGTCTGTTTTGTGTCTTCACTTCTGTCCTGGACAGATTTCTTCCAATTTGGGAAACGGTATTTCTGCATTGGTGTCCAACAACACCCTATTTTTAGAATGTTTTATATCTAGATGTGCATCTTCCTCTAATAGATTATGAGTACAAGAGAACAGATTCTTATTTGATTCCGATGTAACCTAACAATTACTGAAATAGTAAGGTCAGCATTCATTTTTTTTCCCCTTCAAAATCTGTATATTGTTTCCCTAGTTTTAATTTTCCATTTATGGGAAATGAAATGAAATAGTCAAACCTTATAATGGAGATAATACTATGTTCCCTCCTATTAAAAATACAATTATGTTATTTGGCTCCCAAAATATTTGGGTGATACTATCTCCCATTATGTGGCATCTGACATGGCAGCTGACATAACAGCTGACATGACAAATTTTAACCCAAAACATTAATTACCCAAATTTTTTAATATTAATATTAATGTTAATCTTAATATTAATGTTAATGTTAATATTAATATTAATATTATATTAATGTTAATGTTAATATTAATTTTAATTTTAATGTTAAGATTAATTTTAATTTTAAGGTTAATTTTAATGTTAAGGTTAATCTTAATATTAATTATCATGTTAATTTAATATTAATATTAACATTAATTTTAATTTTAATGTCAAATTTTGTCATGTCAGCTGTTATGTCAGCTGCCATGTCAGATACCACGTAATGGGAGATGGCATCACCCAAATATTTTGGGAGCCAAATAGTATTTTTGTTAAAAATAAGAATAATGTTATTTGTCCCTCCAAATTGTCTCTCCAAAACATTCCTCCTTACGTGCAGCTGACGTGACATGTTGATATGGCAGCTGACATGTCAAATTTTAAAAATTAAAATTAACATTAACATTAAAATTAAAGTTAACATTAAAAATAATATTAACATTAACATTAACATCAATATTAACATTAACAATAATATTAATATTAATATTGACATTAACATGAAAAAAAATGGATAATTAATTTTTTTGGTTAAAATTTGTCACGTCATATGACACATAATATTATTTAACATGTCACGTCAGCTGCCACATAAGGAGTGATGGTTTGGAGGAACAATTTGGAAGTACGAATAACTAGACCAAAGGTGTATATACTTTTATCAAGGTATCAAGGTATATACGTTCATTCATTCATGAGGCTAAGAATTTATCAAGGTATATATACGTTTGTCCCTCCAATACTGCATCTGCACGCAACAGCGTAGTTGATGGCATAAACATTCATTCATGAGGCTAAGAATTTATCAAGGTACATACGTTTATATACCTTCTTTGCCAATGAATTCGCTCATTCTTTGCCAATTTTGAGTTGGCGTAAGGTAGCTGCATCCTGCACAAAGCCATGACCAATATTAGTAAGAGAATTTTACAATTTGTTTCTATAAAGAATTATAATTATACTCCACAGAAAAGTGAGAAGAATATATATATATATATATATATATATATATATATATATATATATATATATATATATATATATATATATATATATATATGAATTATGAAAAATATATATGAATTATGAAAATTTTAAAATTGGAACATGAATTATGAAAATTTTCAAGAATTAGGCGTTGGCCGCAATATATACTATATATTTCATATAATTTCTAGAACCTGTATATGACTTGAGTAAAATTTCAAATTTTAGAACTGTCAGGACTCACTCAGACCATCCTTTGGAGGTTGCAGGTGGAAGAGCCTCCCAAACGATTAACATGGTTGAATTAGGCTTTTAATGGTTTGTGTGAATTTTTATTTTTTACGATGTTTTGTTTTTAGATTTTGCAATCTTGATACATAAATATGTGACATAGTGTATGGATTATATTCTTTCAAACTAATTTACTTGTCAATGAGATGTAACTGAAACACATGTTGGAACTAGTTTTGTGATAATATAAGGAAGGTTATATGTGTATGATGGATCCTAAATTTAGGCTGTCTAAGGAAGGTTGTATCCTACATATATTCTGATATCTAAGATACGAAACATACATATCCATCTAAGTATATATGTACCTAGAGTTTATAGAGTGAGTATCTTAGAAGTATATAAGATATTTTAGGAATTGGGTAATTGTCAAGGTAAGTTTGGAGTTTATATGAAAGTATCTAGAGTTTATAGAGTATCCTATAAGATATAGTATGATGTCAAGTGTAGGTATGATTCATATAGTGTCAAGACATGAGTCAAGATACTAGGTATGTAGGTAAGTGCTAGCTAGGTATCACTAAGTATTTCATGGTAAGTGCTAGCTTGGACACTCGAGGTCAAGTTTTTCTTGTGGGCTCACAAGGAACACATGACGACAGAGATATTATTATCTCTTATGTTAAGTGTCCGTGTTAGTCTGAAATCAATTGTCCATATGAGTCATTCTCTGAAAACTAAATTTACTTATGCAAGCCTTTTGAGGTTACTAGAATTATACCAAAAAAGATGAAAAACTTAGTCTTTTATAGAATTTTTCGAAAATCTAGTATAACTCTAGCAGTCTCAAAAGGCTTGTCGAAGTTAATTTTATTTTCAGAGAATGGGTCACAAAGAACACGTGACAACACCAGATGTCAAGTATGTCGGTATCAAGTGTCAAGTATGTTGGTACTTTGATGAACATCTGTATCCATCTATGCATCCATTTGTATAATATAATCGAATAATGTGGATCCATCTTTGCAGAATTATCTTCAAATGGATATGAATTACTATCCGCAGAATTATTTGTGGATATACAATCGTTATCCTGATGACATATGCGATATGCGAGATGAATCTATAAATGGGGTAGAGCAGTTCCTGCAGTTCATCAAGGCGTTAACATATCATTTGTATTCAAGGGATTTCATACCGAATTACTATCAGTGTACCTCACACAGAGAACTTATGCATTTAGCATTAGAGTCGGAGCCTTATGTGGAGCCATATATGGATGTCTACGACCACGCTGATTACGACGAAGGGTGGGTGAACATGGTTTTCGACGCTGCGGGACCTAGTTTTGATCCGGACAATCATGATGCGACTAAGGAGGTATCGAATGTCGATGCTGCAAAGTTCATGGAGTTGCTAAAGAATGCAAGGACTTCTTTGTATCCTGGTCATGAGGATCATTCACCGTTGGAGGTGGTTACAAGACTGCTGCGCATCAAGTCCGATTTCAACATGTCTCAAGAATGCTATAACCGAATCATCGAGTTGATTATAGAGATCTTACCCAAGTAGTGGACTGCGATGAGTGCTAGATTCGACGATCCAGGTATAAGGAAAGTGTAACATCCACTTTTCCAAATGAGGGTAATTTTGAACTTTTGTAATTATAATCATTTATTTATTGATATTTATATCACATTATGAATTTTGGTGATTTTTAATCAATTTAAAACTGTTTTAAGTCATGACTTGTGATTTTAATGTGCTGCTAGTGAAACCCTAGAGACTGCATGACCCAGAGACTAACCATGGCCAAGGAGGCCTAGCCATGTGATTATGATGATTATTTGTGACTTTTTAGCCTATGGGTATTTTGGTCATTTTTGACTTATTTGATGAAAATGAATTTTGGTTGATTATTATAGTGCTAATTATTTTATTAGAGACTAACCTAGTTTTGACCTAACCTAGATGCTAATGATGTTCATGGAGGCTTAGTTAGAGGGTTAGAGACTTAATGGCTAAGTTAGATTAATATCTAGATATTTATGGGTAGATATTTTAGTTAGATATTTGTGTAGAGAACCTACTTTCAATGTGAACCCTTAGATGAGCTAAAAATTGGTGGAGAAACCTTAGCCACTCATCTAAAACCCTAACCCTAGCCTTTACAACAGCCATCATAGCCTCCTTCCCTTATTTAATCACCTCTCCCAAAATTCTTGCCTCTTTTTCATCTCTACAAAGAACCCTAACCTTGTTCTTCCCCAAACCTTCACCATTTCTTTATTTCTCCACCAAATTGGACCAAATCAATTGCATCATCATCCCCAACAGTAGAGGATGCTAAGGGAGGCTAGCTAGCAAGGATTCGAAGTAAATCGACCATTGCATTTAAAGAAGAACACCTTTCCTTTCTCATTTTTCATTAAGATTTCCTCTCAATAGGTAAATGCCATAAAACCTATTTAAATTTCAGTTTCTTTCCATAGATGCATTCATTTAGGGTTCCCCTAGGTGTAGTCCAAGTTTGGTAGAAATTCGTGTCCATTTCGTGTTCGTATCGGACACGTATCGGTATTTTTAAATAAGTGTTTGGTAAAATGCCACATAGAAATTTATTTTAGTAATTTTCAAAACAAATTACATGTATGTGTAGCCTAACATGTGTATATCATAACCCTAATCGACTGAGTCAATTTTAGCATTGTTTGGACACTGTTTTAGGATACGGACATGCAGCACGAGACCCTCGTGCACTGTCCTGCTACCCGTGTCCATTTTCTCTGTGGACACAACACGGTTTGACACGAAATTTTATAGGGAGGTGCGGACAAACACTGACACAACACACACAAAATTTGATGAGAACCATCGAGCGGATTGGGAGAAATCCCACTCGCACTGAATTTACACACATGCACACACGCGCACAGACACGTTCTGATACGTGTTCGTATCTAGGACTCGGTGACACTTGGACACATATCAGGGTCTTAGACATGACCACATAGACCTAGGCTACCTGGACACTTGACCACGAGACCCCTAGTGGCTTGTGTCGTGTCCTAGTTGACACGATACGTCAGCACGAGACTGTGCTGAACACAGTCTCTGACACCAAGTTCGACCAGCATTGGGACACTTTTAGATACTGTTTGCGACATAGTAGGACACTAACAGACCCCCCAGGTTGACACTTGACTCCCCCACCTCCTAACACGATTGGTTAATGAGTTTTTAATTGGATTTTGGGTTCTTATCAGTATGATAACTGATACATGTTGTTGATGGTTTTCAAAATGAGTTTAAGAGTTTAAAATTTGATTTTGGATTTCAAAATGGGTTCACATATTTTTACCTGAGATTAGGTTGTATTTCCAAGTGGTTTTCATGATTGATTGAGTTTAAATGATAATTTCGAACCTGGTTTGTGTTTTGCTTACAAAATGGATTTTTTTTGATACTTGGTATATAAGTTGTTTCGAAAATGAGTTTGAAATATTAATACTAATCAGGAATTCGAAAAAGAGTTTCCAAATGAGTTTTTCATATGATTCACCTGAGTTCAGTTTGTTTCGATTTTGGTTTCATGATTGTTTGGATTTTCATGTGATTGGTTCCATTGTTCATGTTCTATTTTTGAATTTCAATTATAATGTAACTTAATATATAATGTTGTATGTTATATGAGAGTTGAGTTGGTCAATTTCAGTAGATTGTGGCTCTGCCATATGTTGTTACTCTGCAGGCAAATAATAGGTCTTGCACTTGGCATGCAACAGTAAGCAATGCATGGCAGAGGTTATGATTTAGTTTTAGAGTACTGTAGTGTATTAGGAATTATTAGTAGCTGAGATGTTAGTATAGAGTGTATTTATGTATTAAAATGTCAGAGGGTGTTGTAGGATTAGTGGCCTTGCTTGGTTTGTATTATATAATAGCCGTATAGTAGCTGCAGCAAGCTCCTTACAATGCTGAGCTCTGTAGAAATTTGCAAGTATACATCAGCAGTAGATTAGCAAACTGCAGGGCAATTGGCCATTTGGCCGTGAGTATATTGTATGGTGAGTTAGTTTGTTGTGCTCAGATTTGGGCCAATAGGCCATGGGTTTCAAGTGTGTGTGTGTGTCTTAATGTTTGAGAGAATTGTGTGAATAAGTGCAGGCATTTTAAACATTAGATATGAGGGTGAAACCATGTGTCTGTAAGTTAGTATCATACCCTCTTGCAGGTTTAAGAATATTGGATGTAAAGGTTATGTTGTATATGTTTAGACTATAGGCTAGAGTCTATATATATGTGATATGTAAATATTAGTTGAGTAAAGTTCAGATAGTTGGGGGTTAGATATGAGTGTGAAATAGCTAGGCTTGAGTCTATGAATTGTTATATATATTGGTGATGTTCATAGATATTGGATATAGGTTGGCTTCTATTATATATGTGTTATGTATTGATATAGGTTGGTGTATGTGGTTTTACCTAAGAGGGATTCATGTTTAGACTATAGGCTTAGTTAGGTATTAGTTGAGTGTATATGTATATATTGAATGATATGTATATATAGATTATAGGCTATATGTAGTGTCCTAGGGTATTGGTCTATGGTTGGTTTGAGTTAGTATATTATAGAGTTGACCAAACCCTAGGTTAACCAATTATCCAAACTAGACTAGACTAGCTAAGACCAATTGACTAAATAGTCTAAATGTTGACTTGGTTTGACTAAAGGTTGACCAGAGTTGACCAAGAGTTGACTTTGATCTAGAATGGCCTAGAATCATGTAGATTGCATTGTAAACTTTATTTACCTTATTTTAAACACATTATAACCCATATTGCTCTATTTAGGACATTGTGACTCCGGTTCAGACATCTGATATACATCAGTTATTCAGGGTATCAGACGAGTATATTCTCTAATAGTTTTCTCATTTACTTGTCAATTACTGTACTTCAGTTTTAGTTAGTTTTATGTGATTCTCTGTTACAACACGTATGGATATTTCTGGATTCATGTATGCGACACACATACTATCTTGTCTGGCCTCTATTACTGGAATCATTCTAGAATCATTGCTGGTATCATCATGTTTGGCTGGACTCATCACTATTCTCGTGTCGAATTCTGGATTCACTTGTATTGCAGGGCGGGAAAATATTGTGTAGCTCCCCTTCCCGAATTTTTTTAAAATATTTTATTATTATTTATTTTAATTAAATGGTAATTTTTAGATTTTTAGAATTAATTAATTAGTTAACTATTACGATAGATGATTTCAGTCATGGTTAGAAATTGAAGTACAAGGTGATTAGGAATCATGACACGGATAGTGCAGTAGCGTGCTTTGACTAGTATTTAGTCATGGTAGAGGAATGCCAATCCATAGGTGTGTCCTAACTAGGAAAATCAGGCTAAGTTGTGACAGGACCATTATAAATAAGTTTAATTTATTATTATTAGATCTATTGACTTTGCAGGAACCCGGTTGAACCAAGTTAGTCCGAACTGGGCCGAACCAAATCCAAGCCCATGTAGGCATGTAGAAAGATCAAAGACGGCCATGTAGACATTTTAGGTGTGTACAAATATTTTTTTATCTATTTTAGGACTTGACAAATATTTTCTAAATAGTTAATAGTTAAGTGTTAATATTTAAATGATGTTTTCGAATAATTGTACGAATTTCTAGGTCTAAATAAAGATGGGGTATGATATGTTCACCCAAAAACTAATATTGGAGTATTTTAATTATTATTGGGTTTATTATTATTAATTTTATTATTGTCGTTATTAAATATAAGTTAATCATTTGGCTTATATATTTATAGGTGTAGGTATATATAAAAATATATTATATATGTTGTGTGTATATATATGTGTGTATGTGTATGTATATATAAATATATATATTGTATATGTGTATATGAGTATTTATATATAAATATATATTATATATATGTATATGTGTGTGGATATATATATATATATATATATATATATATATATATATATATATATATATATATATATATATATATATATATATATATATATATATTAGTTATATAAAAGAAAAAGAAAAAAGAAAAGGAAAAACCAAAGAAAACCCATACTAGTTTCCCCCTGCTCGAACCCAAGCAGCATGCAAAGCCCAGCCTAATAATCCGAACTCAGTAAAGGGGGACCCAAGCTTTCTCACAAAACCACACCCGAGCGGAAAATACCCCCTCCGACGGTTACAACTATATAATCGAGAGACAGAGAGATCGGGAGGTTTCTCCAAAACCCTAGCCGCGTCAACCCAAACCACCCTCGACGTCCTGGCGGCCACCCGCCACCGGCGCCACCGCCACGCGCGGCCGGACGGCGGCCAGGGAGGCGCGCGCACGGCGACTGAATGGAAGATGACAGCAGATGCGACGGTTGCGAGCACAACTTCGTCGCGACAATTCGTCGTACACGGTGGATCGTTTCCCGAACCGCTTGCGCTGGTATGTAGCCCATATATACCCTTTAGAATTCCTTCAAATAGGTTTAAATCTCGTGCGCTGAATTGCCCGATAAATCGACTCGAAGTTGAAGAAAATCCTGTTTTTAGGACAGGGTGTGTGACTGCCCTGACACCTATTTGGAAGGCCGATCTTGGTCGAACCATTGAGAAACCTAGTAAACCAATTAACAACAGTCCTAGACAACCTATAGGGCTTCATAACCCTTTTCGTATACTTGGATTTCATCGACTTAGCGTCGAGAAATCAGATTCCCAAAACCAAGAAAAACCTGTTTTCAAAATTATAAAATTCTTCGATACGACGTGCATTTCGCCAATCCGGGCGACGTAGACGCGAACCGAAAGCATCGAAAGGTGCGTATCGGCTTCGTGGACGTGTGAGCTTTGACGGAATTCAAATTGGTCGCGTGTGCGTGACGAATTTGATGCGTATCCGTCAAAATTCACCGTATCGGCCTCTGTGTAAATTCCTAAATTACTTTGTGCACGCTCGTCAGATCGAGACGAAACTTGCGCCAACAGGACCGTATCAATTTTTTGGTCCTGTATGCCAAGTTTGGTCCAATCTGAGATAGTTGAATCGAACCGTCGTTTTGCGGGCCCTACGGTCCGACTCAACGGACGATTTTGTGCACGGTCCGCCGGAATCCAACTCTGGACATACGTTTGGGTTCGTATCGGAAAACCGGACTTGTAGACATATAGTTTGACAACTTTAGAGACCATTAACTCTGACACGCTTTTCGGCACAAAGCGGGTCCAACGGCGGACATCATTTTTGTCCAAAATTATCGTTTTGCCCCTGTATCCAGAATTGGACTTAAGGACAGGTAATTCTAGCTAATTTGACTATTCTAAAAACATTAGTAATGTTTATTTTAGCATCTGGAGACCTCTGCATGTGTTGACTGATTGTGGCTCATTGAGTGGTATAGTATTATTGGTTTCACCAGCTAAGGACCTCAGGCAAGTACACTTTCTGATTGCTTTTCGATTCATAATAGTATTTCCATTTCATGCTTATATAATGTCTTGCTGCTTGTTGACACGCTCGTCACACGGAGTAGTCGGAAGGGGAAATATCTTAGTAGACATGTGGACTACCCAGAACTATCCCCCGTGTCTTTCGTGGAGAATAGTAGCTGCACACAACACGTGCAGGGTGCCGGATTTATCCTCTAGCCGTTCACATATCGAAACGGATATTTTACACCACATAGATAGTTATATTTTATTTATTTTCCTTGCCTTCTCCACCGTGCCATGTCATTAGTATATTCTAGTTTTCACCTCCCATATGTTATTTTCATGTCTTGTTAATTCTATTATGTTTTCGCATTGCCGTTGGTTTGTGTGCTTGTTCCATTCCTGACTGGAAATCAATATTTTTTAGGTTTAGCCGCGATCATTCTTAGCACTGGAAGACATGGGTATGCTGAGGTCGACTTAGATAGTGGAAGTAGCTGTCTTTTCTATATTGTGAAAACTTTGTATTTTTCTTCAAATATAAATATTGTAAATGTTGTAATAAATTTAAAAATGTGAATGAGCAATAAAGTTTATTTTTGAGCATTTATTTTTTTGCGGGCTTGACAGCGTTCTACAGCCGACTCTGCGGTGTAGGCTGGCTTGGACAAGTCTCGTATCCGAAAAGCGGGTACGGGTCGTGACATATTGAGTAAGACATGTAGACATATCCCAAATCTGGAATCTCTAAACTGGAATCTACTGGAAGCATAGCCATCCCTCGCCTGATCAGTGAGTGATGTGCCTGATACCTACAGCCGTTTATATGTCGATCTCGGTATTTTAAAATACACTGTTAGAATATAGCTGGTCTCACCTGGATTCTTGATCACTGACTAGAATCATCTTGTACTGGAATCATCTTGTACTGAATTCATCTTGTACTGGAATCATCTTGTACTGGATTCATCTCGTATTGATTCGTCTCGTACTGGATTTACATTGGATTTACACTTGTTTTATATTTACTGTCTGGGCTTATCATGTTACTCTAGTTCAGCTAGAATCTTATTTTACAGTATTGCCATGATTCTTTTCTTATTTTAGTTACCTTACTTTCCTTGTATCTTAACTGTTTCTCTATACCATCACCTAAATATAAACTACCATACTCATCAATAAAATTGTCTATAACTGCTTTATAATTCTCTGTCATTTACTTGGGTTTTCTAGATAAGTTGTGCTCGTTCCTGTCCTGACTGGACCTGTTGAAAATATTACAGATGATTGCCCTAAGGACATTTTCCCTACTTGCCTTGGAGAAGGAGATGGCTTAGCTACCTTTGGCCTCGACACTCAGGAGTGATCGGGAGACTAGCTAGTAGACTTGGTTTAGTTTTCATGTTTTAGAACTTGAATTATAATAAGTTGAGATATTGTTTTGTTTTGAGATTGTTTGAGATTATTGTTATTTAGTAGTTGGTTTTGTGGTTGTTATTTAGTCTTAGTTATAAACTTCTGTGTTATCATTTCGTGCTTAGACTGTGATTGAGATTTCATTTTATCTATACTTGTCCTCCGTTCAGAGTTGAGATTTTGACAAGTATATTATATAATTGCGTGAGTTGTTGTTTAGATAATGACCTAAAACAGCATTCTACCACCGATACTGCGGCGTAGGCTGGACGTACCCACTTTTCGTGCCCCTACACTGGGTGCGGGTCATGACAGAAAGGTCGAAGAAGGCGAAGGCAGCTAGGACGAGGGCAAAAAAGTGGTGTGGTGGCTCGATTTCCATGTCAGAACATTTTCATCGTCTGGTATATATTTTATTAAATATATATTATTTTAATGAAAGTAGGAACATAATGTTTAATTTTAATAACAAAAAAATTAATTTTAACAGATACAGAGGGGTAAGAACGCCAACATGGTGATCACCGTCTTCCTGGACACACATCGAAAGGACATAAAGCTCATCGAAGAGAGGGCGACGCATAGCTATGTAAGTATTATTTTATGTTTCGTTAACTTTAATATAACTTAGAAAATATGCAATAGATATCCATATAGTTATTAATACGTACCTTAGACATTAGCAACTACGACGATTGGATAGTAAATATTATGCTTATCGAGATGCGTATCTTTCTAGGATGAGTTTCTTAGGCTACATGAGCGTGCGAGTACTAGTGCACCTGCAGAGGGAGGGGCTGGTACTTTCTTGCAGCCCTCTCCATCTCAGTCGAAGGATGAGCTCTGGATGATTGCTGTTGGTGGTCATTAGTGGGATACGTACTACGGTACGGGATCATACGACTCCTTTGTGGCGATGGAGTCATCCAGGGCCCTTTCTAGCAGTATGCGTTCTCCACAGCCCATATAGGAGTTGGCCCGAGTCGAGGAGAGCTTGCGTCGCCAGGTTGCTGAGCTGCGTGATAAGATGCTACAGAGGATTACAGAGCAGGCCCAGGCTCAGCTGCAGACAGATGATACAGCTCTCATGAAGGAGAAGCAGGGGACCTGTGGGAGATGAATGAGAGGACAAATCGTGCCATTTGTAATACCCCGTACCGTACGTGTGCATTACGATGAGTCGTTGACTCGAAGAGTTGCGCTGACCCGATCAAGTATTGATGTAAGTCGATGCAAGAGTTACGTTGGCCCAAAAGAAAGCTTTGAGTCGATTCAAATCTATAAATCGAAGTAATGCAATGCATAAGTCCGATTCGAAGAAATCTTGATCTTAGTGGTTGAAATGTACAGGTTACGCTTTTACGCTGAATTACAAGAGGTCAACTTTTTGCCTTATTTGTAACGGTGTCCGCAAAACTAAAACATCGCCTTGTAAAGGATTGGGGCATGGGTACGGTAGGCCGAAACATTCGAGTAGTTCGATAGAGCACGAAGTACTCGAAAGGATAAGTCAGAAGAGTTGGCCGTGCAGCAAAGTTATGATATCGAGCCACATCGGCTCGACGAAACGACAAGGTGTATCGACTTAAGGTGGGCGGGTTCAGACCCTTCTCCCCTACTCCTTCATGCCTAATAAATAAACAATATCGTTCTATGTTTCTCGTGATTTCTACGTACAAGGCTCGACTGGGTCGAAGTCATAATGTGTGTCGAACACTTAAGAATAGAACAATGAAAAATTGAGACGACGTACATCAAGTGCACGAATCGCAGTAGGATATTGATGGTAGGATATTAAAATGCAACACCGAGGCGTGCATCAAGTGCACGACTCAGAGAATCATTGAACATTAGGCTTAGAACATTGAAAGAAAATACCGAGGTGTACAAATGTGCACGGGGTCATGAAATATGCGGCTTGTATGCGAAGAGGGTAGTTGAGGCGCAATGCTATCGAACTGTCATAAAATATTGAAAGATATACTTCGTGCACTCAAAGTATGCAGTTATGGCACAACTTATACGGAACTCCCTATCGCAAAAGGGCTTAGAGTGTATTCGTGTGACTTGCATATCGGACGACATTTCGGGGCCTTCGACCGACATATTAAGGCATCGTGCATCAATATGAATGTGTTGACGCATTATCCCTCGAACGAGTTTTGGCCGGGGCACCAGGACCGTTCGGCCTAGGAGGAAATTGAGATGGGGTATCGCGGGACCACCAGTGAGGCTTGCTACCTCGACTGGATCGGGCAACTACAATATGGATGGTACGGACCTTTAGGTGGCTTACTTCCGCCCGCGGGATGGCAGTACATCTTGGGTGATATGTATAGTCCATTATTGCTTGGAATGCCAGTGACCTTCATATAGATCAGGGCGCACACAGCTGAATGTCGAATGTGAGACGACAGGTGTGTCGCCTTGTTTTGGTAAGTAAAGGTAGGCGTATTCACAGATGAGATCGGTGGGCTAAGTAAAATCAAGTGCAGGAACGCGAATCCTGGTACGTTGATTAATAAAGACGATTCATCTTTGGCATAAGATGAATGGTTACTAGGATCACCTTGCATCAGGGCAAGGATAATCTATAAATGTCGTGACTTGGTAATTTCTTATGATTATGTTGATGTTGCCGGATTGTTAGCTGGAACCTTGGACGATACGAAGACGTGCACGACCACTATGTTATTTCATATTTTACGGATAATATTGTCTGATACAGGGACACGACATTTGACACATTCATTGTCTTCAATCCTATCGAGAACTAAATACATGCTTTACTAGCTAAATAGAAAATCACCAATAATCTGCATGCTTTACTAAATTACTTAGTATTGGTTTAGGTGAGTGGGCCTTGATCGGTACCAGCGAGGATGATAAGTACTGATCCTCCACCAGTTTGCTTGCAGGTTCAGGATATGTTCGGCTCATGGCGGGGCTTGGCTTGGATGCACTGAGGCATGGAGTCCTTAGCGTTTCTAGGCAAGCTACCGCATTGGCGTTCGAACTTGCAACATGGAGATGTTCGATCGAAGACTACTAGTTGGCTATAAAGAGGCATAATGTATGTGTAGAAGCATGAAAAAAGAGGAATATTGCTTTTAATCCCACATCGGAAAGGAGAAGAAGAGAGGTCTCATTCCACTCTATATATAGAGCCCTCTTGCCTCCTTTGAAAGGGGCACCAATAAAGAAAAGGGAGCCCATTATCCAGGGAGCCCGTTCGAGACACAAAAAGTTATAGTAGTTCTTCTCTCCTTCTGGGTTGGCTGCAAGTTCTTCACTCGCTGTCAAGGCAAGAAAAAGTTAGATTCTGAGTACTATGCGCCTTCGCGGGCTAGTACGAAGAACTCCAAGGCGGCACGGGCCATGCGCCTCAAACGTGCTATGCCAACTGCAAACCAGAAGCATGCGCTCACAATCATGCGCGCTGCTTATGGTAAGCTGTACAAAGTTGACTCGGGTGCTTCTGCGCCAGAAACGAGCCGACCCTCAAAGTCCTTGTCTCACTTGGTAGCATCTGTTGCGTTCACAACCAAGTCGTACAAGGCAAATTCTGTGGTCTTGAACCCCCGCGCCTACATTGGTTGTACGTCTGAGGCTGGTTCAAGTCACTATAAATATGGTTCTCCCACTATTGATCTGGACGCGCCTTATGCGCTGGATCAGGGGGTGCAATATTCAATTGATCACTCCGGCGCTTGGCCTTGCCATGCACCTGATGGGGGTGTAAAGGTGGCGCATCACTCATACACTCACCCTGACGTTTGGCTTTGCCATGCGCCTGATTAGGGTACGAGTGTCACTTATACACTCACCCTGACGCTTGGCTTTGCCATGCGCCTGATTAGGGTACGAGTGTCACTTATACACTCACCCTGACGCTTGGCTTTGCCATACGCCTGAAGAGGGTACGAGTGTCAACATCTCCTCACATGATTTACGTAATGTGATCACTCACAGACGTAGATCGGGAGAGACGAACATCATGCACAACTCGCCCCTCATGGGACATACTTGTGCTACGATCGCCATCAACTGCTGCTGCCGTAAGACAGTGGCTCCACCACCAAGGCAGTCTGTGTTCCAGTAGTTGCAATATGCTGTGCCTGTCCGACATCGTCTCAGAAACATGATGCCAATTGAAGAATTTGTAACAGCCTACTCTCAACTAGGCTCATCACTTAGATGTCTCAGCTAGCCGTGTCGTCTCAGCTAGCCGCGTCGTCTCAGCCCGGCGTATTACTCTCCCAGCACATCACTCCGCCCCGTCCGAGTGAATCTCTTCCTCGTCAACGCACAGACGCATCTGCCAGCCTGGGGCTCTTCCATCATAATGAGGCTTAGGCACATCAAACCCAAACCATGCATTCAACTTGGCACTCAATGTCGTCCCGTAGAAGAATACTACCAGCAAGCGGCTCGAACATAAACTGCTATGTCCATTCCAACTCGGTGAATCTCAGTCTTCTGAAGGAGTTTACCGTCAAAGCTTCTTCGAACAAGGAGAACCATCACCCACAGTACAACGTCTTGCCAAGGAGGAGGGTCAGTCGAATCTATCTTCGTCGAGAAGTCAAGGGAGAGACAACAAAACTCTCTCAAACTATTGCTATTTATAGGCCAGGGCAAATCAAACCCATGCGCCAAGTGGCAACCTTCCCAAAGTTAGTACAATAAACTTGTATTTATGATGATAAATTTGCCCCTTCGAACTCAGCTAAGTCAGAGAGCCATCAATGACCCGAAGAACTCAACAATCGGACCAATGAAGATGCGTCATACAAACAGATGCGCCGATCAGACCGTGCATCATACAGACTCGCCCATCAGCACCAAGTGCCTCATAGGGATGTGCCTAACGCGTCCCCATGCGCCTAGTGGAACGCAGATTAATGCGACCACTCAAAGGACCACACCCGTCAAGAATATTAAATACTGAAGTCTGACACGACAGCAGCTATGCCTCGATGACAGAGCAGTAACAGCTTTTTCAAAAAATGAAGCGCCGCTGACGTCAGCGTCATTATTACTCTCCTCTGGCAGTTACAAGCCACGTAGTCGATCGACCATTCGTATGTGCCTCCGCGGTCATGTGCCCGAAGACTCGCATGCGCCTCAAAAGTCGTGCGCCCAGACCGGTTCGTGACTCCTGAAGGTTACGAGCCAAAGTTTTCTCATACGCCCAATCCCAGGCGCATTCTATCAGATCGCTCTTCACCAAATCCGAGATCTTTGAGCTACGGACATGCACCATGTGTCCTTTGACTCAGTTCAGGCTATACAGGGATGCTAACCACCCAAGATCTCAGCCACCGAAAGATCCTCTCCCCTGCTACGTGCCAGCCCACAAATGCAGCATGAAGGATTCAACCCACAAATGATGGTGTATCATCCATGTGCCTCCGGCAGCTTCAACCATGTGGCGTTCCCACGAATAGGCGTATCCTACATATGCGCGCATAAGCAGCCCAATCTGCTGCTTATAAATAGAGGGATCATCTCCTTCTTCCATACATATACGGACAGAGACCTACATACATACACAGTGAGAGAGGCAGATACAGACACTCAACGTCTTTTTTTTTCTCCGCAAGCTCCAGCACCCAGAGCAACTCAGACCTTCAGAGAACCAAGAACCGTCGTCAGATCGTCAACGGAGTCAACGCATTACCACTCGCTCCATCGACACAGGGACCCAGATAAACAAAAGTGTACTCCTAGGACTACATCTAAGTCCTACATTGTAACACTGTTCTGTTTGTAATTGAAATTGCAATCAAAAGATTTTAATGGCAAACAGTATGGAACAATGTAATCCTTTGTGAGCTAGAGAGATCTTGAGTGTTGTAAGCCAACTGGCATATTGAATTGAGCTATTCAAGCCTTTGTAATATGCTTCATTATCAATAAATTTTTTTTTATTATATATTCTATCTCCTTTCACTGTGAATGTTATCAATTTGAGATAAATATTATGTAAACCTGTCATCTTACTTTGTACGAGTGCAACTCCAGGCTCGTACGGCATTACGACCCAGCGTGGACGAATGATTCAGGTGAAATGTAACGAGGACAAATGATTTTTTGGATTGGAGCGTGAAAAGTTGGTATCAAAGCGATTCTATCCTTTGGACCATGAACGAATCTCTTTGACCCTGAGTTGCTTCCGCTATTGAAATCAGTTGACTCTATGTTGCTTCCAAAATCACATGAATCATGAATCTGCTCGACGCTACACTAGATGTTCCATACAATAAGCTTGTAATATATTGCATACGTTTGCCACAAGTATGTCATGACTATCTTGCTATCTCTGAGTGCCATCAGAGAATGTTGGTTGCACGAAGTGCAACGAGTTACAAATCATTGGTTGCACGAGGTGCAACGAATTATGAGATGTTGGTTGCACAAAGTACAATGAATAAGGGGATGATAATTGTACAAAATACAATGAGTTACACATTGTTGGTTACACGGAGCGTAATAAGTCGTGAGTTGTTCGTTGCATCGGTGCAATGAGTTGATGTGTGTTGCATGGCATATGATTTAAGAATAAATCGTCAATGGAATCGAGCAATGGTTTCGAGACGAGAAATGGATTGTTGCACATGATGCAAAGGTGGAATCGATAAACTGTAAGGTTATAGGAACGAATCGGCTCGGTTGCGTGGCAAACTTGAGTGAGTGAACATTGACGTTGTCTAAAATTCTGAGTCGAACCTTGAGTTAGCGAATGGTTACGTTGTGATCCATATGATCACCGAGACACGGTTTGCTTGGAATGATTGTTAAACTTGAGTGAATGATGGTGCACGTTGGCCAAGTTGTTGTATCCAACTTGAGTAAGCGAACGCTAGATAGGGGATCAGAAAGGATCGCCACGGGATAGTTAATTTGAAATAGATGTCGGTCCCATACGGAGTGTAATGCCAAGTAATGACTCGAATCTGAGTGGTATATACAATACCACAAACAATCAATGTATCAAAATATTTGTATCGATAACGATAGGCTCGATTTTTGAGTGGTATATGCAATACTACTTAGCAACAGCTGTGTCTGACCATTTGATGAGTTGCGATAGAGTACGTCAAGACGAATGTATGTATCGTGATAAGTTTGCCTGTGACAAACAGAGTGGTACCGAGACTCGAGTGGAAATAGTACAATAGAAATTGATACAAATATGCTTCAATGGAATTGGTTAGAACGAGCAAGCGCAGACTCGCATCAAGGGATGATGAGTCGAACAAAAATTCGCTAAGTACAAGACGAACGGCATGCCGAGAATAGCGAACCAAACTTTGCATTAAGAAAGGGCTTGCATCGATCAATCATATTAAGTTAGTGTGGAGACTTAGTAGTGCGATCAAAAGTTCATTTCAGGAACGTGCAAAATACGAATGCGTATTCAGTCCGAATGATAACAATGATTGCAACAAATTTGAGTTTGTACGAGAGGAAGGTGTTCAGGTTAAATATATCGTCGATGGATTGAGGCGTATCAAAGACGATATACAATAACTCGGAGACACTCTAACTAGATGAACAAAAATTGGGTTGGACATTGTTGTTGGATGATAGATGCGCATCATAGTTAGGTGCTAACGTTTGAAAGTAACGCCCACAATATCAATAGGACGTAACGTGTCAGAACGACCATATGAGGGAGGCTTGATCGTCCATTCAGATTTGATGAGGATAATAGTCGCAACGAGTTAGAATTTATATGAAGAGAAGATGTTCAGGTTATGTATATCGTTGATGGTATTGAGGCATATCAAAGAGGATATGCAATAACTCGAGGATATTCTAATTGATGAATTAAAACAACATTGGACATTATATTGTTTGGACAAATGCGATGCAAGTCAAAGTTTGAGATTTCGAAGTCGACCCTCGTGCTATCAAATGAATCAAGATTGGTGCGGGAAAAACATGAGCACGATTTATGGATGCGTATTGGTTTGCTAGAATTATAGATGGTAGTGCTTGAGTGATTCGAGTAGTAACGACGCATCAGTTGTGCGGGTGGGCAGATAAATTTTTGGATTGAAGTATTATGTCAAATCAGGTAAAGTTCCATAGGAAATGTCGGGAATTAATTTGGCTCCGAGATAGGATATAGCATGGTTCGTAGTAACTGTCCCTCGTTGACGATCTTCAATTATCGAGCGTAGCTTCAGGACAGCTGACCATAGAAGACTTGATCGCCAAATCAAAGTAAATATTGGAGACCGTAGGATGACCCTAATAAAGTTGCATAAGGAATTGCGTCGATGATAAAATAATGATATAGTGCATGTTGAGGATAAGTCTAGATGATTGAATATCGTATTTTGAAATTTAGCGAAGTAGCCTTCGACTAGATCGATACAGTTAGAGATTGATGATCGATCAAATGAGTACATGGATCGACTTGGTTAGTCGACGATCAGATAGATAAATGGATGGACGATTGTAGAAAATCGTGCCACGTACGAGAGCAAATGTTCGGGAAGCGACCCTAGTCATAGATGTTGGCTCATGTAACGGTCAGACTCACGTACGTTAAGTAAACAATCTATGTTACGAAACGAACTAGTGGGATTGATTTGAAATTTGGGTAAAGGATTCATATCGAGAATCTAAGAGGAACATATTGTAAGAGACCTTGGGTCGAAAAGATTGTTGCCTTTGAGCATCGAAGACTCAAGTTAACCTCTTGTGTCGGTAAGGATTAAGCACGATGTCTGGATAAGTTGTATATCGGGGGTAGTCCCCGACGCAATACGTGGATAGTTGCGAGAACGTAAAAGTTTCAAGTTCTGAAACCATATGGTCATGACGAGACTTTGTCATGTTGAACTTAGTTCATGCCATTGAGAAAGGACCTCAAGATTTGTTGCGATCGGACGCACAATGACTTAATACAACGCGTGCATTAGATGGTCAATAAGAAATTTATGGAATCCGAATTTTGATGTTGAGTAATGTTACTTGCAAAGATATTTGAAGATTTAAGTTGAACCTGTTAGCTTTGTTCGAATTCTCTACCATTGCACTTGGCTAAAATACATATATTGGTAGAACGCCTAAAATATATGTACGATCCAAACTCGACGGTATACCGAATTCAATTGAAACTGCAAGGGGAATCAAGAAGTGCAAAAAAAATCGTACGAACGCTCGAGACGGAACCACGATAGTGAATCAGTGATGAATAAATCACATGGATCGATAATTCGAGCGGTTAAGAGAAACGCGTGGATTGAGTGTCAGTTTCGGTTCGGGAACGAACCTATTCTAAGTGGTATATTATGTAATATCCCGTACCGTACGGTGCATTACGATGAGTCGTTGACTCGAAGAGTTACGTTGACCCGATGAAGTATCGATGCAAATCGATGTAAGAGTTACGTTGGCCCGAAAGAAAGCTTTGAGTCGATTCGAATCTATAAATCGAAGCGATGCAATGCATAAGTCCGATTATAAGAAATATTGATCTTAGTTGTTTAAATGTGCAGGCTACGCTTTTATGCTGAATTACAAGAAATCGCCTTTTTATCTTATTTGCAACGGTGTCTACAAACCAAAACATCGTCTTGCAACGGATTGGGACATGGGCATGGTAGGCCGAAACAGTCGAGTAGTTCAACGGAGCATGAAGTGCTCGAATGGTCAAAAGAGTTGGCCGTGCAGCAAAGTTATGATATCGAACTGCATCGGCTCGGCGAAATGACAAGGTGTATCGGCTTAAGGTAGGCGAGTTTAGAACCTTCTCCCCTACTCCTTCATGCCTAATTAATAAACAATATCGTGCTATATTTCTAGTGATTTCTATGTGCGAGGCTCGACTAGGTTGAAGTCATAGTATGTGTCGAACACTTAAGAATAGAATAATGAACAATTGAGGCAACGTACATCAAGTGCATGAGTCACAATAGGATGTTGATGGTAGAATATTAAAATGCAACATCGAGACATACATCCAGTGCACGACTCAGAGAATCATTGAACATTAGGCTTAAAATATTGAAAGGAATACCGAGACATACAAATGTGCATGGGGCTTATGAAATATGCGACTTGTATGCAAAGAGGGCAGATATGGCGCAATGCTATCGAACTGTCATAAAATAATGAAAGATATACTTCGTGCATTCGAAGTATGCAGTTGTGACACAATTGCTACGGAACTGCCTATCGCAAAAGGGCTTAGAGTGTATTCATATGACTTGCATATCGGACTACATTTTGGGGCCTTCAGCCAACATATTGAGACATCGTGCATCAATATGGATGTATTGGCACATAACGCTGATGGAACTTGAGATAAGATTGATTGAGATGAATTAGATATCGAGAACTTGAGATTGGTTGGAAATAAGATGGCTTCTTGACTGTGTTAGCGAATTACATGGTCAATGGACTTGGATACCTGTAAACGGGTTTTGGTATCCCTCGAACGAGTTATGGCCGGGGCACAGGGACTGTTCGGCCTAGGAGGAAATTGAGATGGGGTATCGCAGGACCACCAGTGACGTTTGCTACCTTGGCTGGATCGGGCAACCGCAATACGGATGGTACGGACCTTCGGGTGGCTTGCTACTGCTCGCAGGACGGCCGTACATCTTGGGTGATATGTACAGTCCATTATGGCTTAGAATTCTAGTGACTTGCATATAGATAAGGACGCACATAATCAAATGTCGAATGCGAGGCGACAGGTGTATCGCCTCGTTTCGGTAAGCGAAGGTGGGCGTATTCATATATATAAGATCGGTGGACTAAATAGAATCAAGTACAGGAACGCAGATCCTGGTACCTTGTTTAATAAAGACGATTCATCTTTGGCATAAAATGAATGATTAGTAGCGATCACCTAGCATCAGGGCAAGGATAAGCGATAAATGGCACGACTTGATAAGTTCTTATGATTACGTTGATGTTGCCGGATTGTTGGTTGGAACATTGGATGATGCGAAGACGTGCACGACCACTATGTTATTTCATATTTTACGGCTAATAGTATCTGATGAAGGGACACGACATTTAACACATTCATTGTCTTCAATGCTATCGAGAATTAAATACATGCTTTACTACTTTCATTGCCATAAAACTGATCCTAAGGCTAAATAGTAGATCACCAATAATCTGCATGCTTCACTAAATTACTTAGTGTTAGTTTAGACGAGTGGGTCTTGATCGGTACCAGCGAGGACGATAAGTACTGATCTTCCACCAGTTTGCTTGCAGTTTCAGGATATATTCGGCTCGTGGCGGGGTTTGGCTTGGACGTGCTGAGGCATGGAGTCCTTAGCGTTTCGAGGCAAGCTATCGCATTGGCGTTCGGGCTTATAACATGGAGATATTCGGCCGAAGACTACTTGTTGGCTATAAAAAGGCATAATGTATGGAACAATGTAATCATTTGTGAGCTAGAGAGATCTTGAGTGTTGTAAGCCAACTGGCATATTAACTTGAGCTATTCAAGCCTTTGTAATCTGTTTCATTATCAATAAAAAGATTTTTATTATATATTCTATCTTCTTTCATTGCGAATGTTATCTATTTGAGATAAATATTATGTGAACCTGTCATCTTGTCTTGCACAAGCGCAACTCCAGGCTCGTGCGACATCATGCCCCAGTATGGACGAATGATTCGGGTAAAATCTAGCGATGACGAGCGATTTTTTGGGTCGGGACGTGACACCATTGAGGCAGTATAGGGGATGCAGATGGCCATGGGCGATCAGCTTTCGAGGCTAACAGATGTTATGGGTTTATGCAATTCTATACTACTAGCCATGGAGGAGACGCTTCCTGATCATGCATCAGAATCGACACCGACTGTATCGGTTCCACTGCCTCCTCCTCATTCTCTTAATGAGCCGTCATCGTTGACGCTTACACCGTAGCAATATAGGTTCATGCTACCCCAGATGCAGGGTCATACTTCTCCTCCTCCTGCTAACCAGCCGTACGTAGTCCTTCGTTGGACATATTATGTTATGTTGTGCTTTACTGACCCATTCTTGGGACTTTATGTATTTATTTGGTACATTTAGTGACATTATGTGTTGTTTGACCCATTCTTGGGTCTTTATTAGACATAAACTCTTTTCATAGCTGTTTGGTAGTAGAGTTGTCTCCACCTGGCTATCTTATGACTTTTTTATCATTTGACTATTTATTTGATTATTGGAACATTTTCATCATTTGTTTGTGTGGATGATATATTATAACTCTATATTTTTTGCCGGTGTTGAGTATTCCACCGAAGGGGTCGACGAACCCAAGAAATTCTACGGAGGGTTGCTCCTGGCTTATAAACTGTAATTTAAGCTGTAGATATATTCTAGATGGAAAACAAACAAACATAATTTTATTTTTTAATTTTCTTTTGCAGTTTAGCGACGTTCAACGATGGCTAGCGACGAGAATAAACGTCTCTAATCGTGTATCGGAACGTCGCTAACTTGTACAAGAGATGTCGCAAACAGTCGCCAAATGTCACTAAGTGCTGACATAGTAATTTTTGCCATGTCAGTATCCTTGTAGCTAAACGTCACAAACGACGTCGCTAAGTACTGAAAAATCGGCAATGTTTAGCAACGAAAAGCGACGTCGCGGATTAGCAACTCCTCGTCGCTACAAGTCGCTATCCACTAGAATATTCGCAATGTGCTGACGTCGCTACTTGACGTCGCAATAGCGACGACCTGTGACATTTTTTGTGTTAGCGACCACGAAATATGCGACGATTTTCGTCGCTAAAAACGTCTCTAATCTTGAAAAGCAACGTTTTTGTACTCTTTAGCATCGTTTTTATGTGTCGCTAAAGTGTCTTATTTTGGTTAGTGATACATTATGGTTAAACAAATGAGATACAACTCAAATTTCTCTTTCATGTAGAGTGCACTTTGAATTATGGTAAAACAAGTAGGGTGCAACACAAAAAATTTTATTAATTAATCAATAGGTGGAGTTATTTACCTGTGCATGCTTTCCCTTGTCGTTAGTACGGATGACCCTAGACATTTTCATCGCATTCTCCCTATCCATCTGCAACAACATATTAGTCATTTCATGTGACCATGATATTGCTTGATAGTTTTTGAAAGAAAATTTTAGTAGAACTTTCAAAATAAATTTTAACCTTTTTTCCCACCCTATTTTTAGACGCTTCTACCGTGGAACGGGAGAGATTGAAAGAAAGAAAGAAATAAAGAACAGAAATCAAAGTCATAACCATAGTCCAATTTCATCTGTTATATACTTGTAATTTGATCAGGTTCGACCTGAGGGACTACCCTGAGTAGAGGAGGGGTTGTCCAAGTCCGAAGTCTTACCCCTGGGTTGGCCTTGATGGATGTGCTTAATAAAAAGTTTTGTTTTAAGTAATACGAGTCAAGTCTTGGTTCGGTTCGGATCTCACCTTGTTCCCAACAAATTCAAAATAGTTTCCTTTAAAGAAATTGAAAATTTTGTACCAAAATAGAGTGGTTTGGTCATTATAGAGGATTGACGATAGTTCATTTAAAATTTTAAGTACACCCACAAACCCAATATCGATTTATGAGCCAAAACTGGATTTACATACCTGTATAATTTGTTGCAATTTTTGCTTAAAGGATATGCCAAACAAGATTTGAACTGCTTAATTTTCCTTGATAGGATCCCTCCTGGTGCACCAAAATCTAGAGTTGTGAAGAAGGTAAGGTAAGACAAATATTCCAATAGAAACAGTAACCTAAAGCTCTAGGTACCCAACATTAACCAGATATTATAGTACCATTCTTCAGAAAAAAAAAAATAAAGTTACTAAAATCTAAAGTAATGGTTTGAGAGTAAATTAACCTTGTTTTTATCATCTTCTCATGAGGATTTGTTGCATTGCATGCTGAAAGATGTGGAACTTTGAAGGTGGAGAACCTAGTCAAATTGCTCAATGCAAAGAATTAAACCTGTTGAACTCATTTCACATAAATTAGTGCATCCTACAGTAAAGATCAAATTATATGGAAATAAATTATATAAATGTGATATTACACTATATATGTGAAAAAAAGAAGAAAATAACTGAGGGGGAATCTCTATATATCATCTATGATCAATTCATTTACAATTAAAAAGAAATCATGCAACAAAGAGAGAGAGAGAGAGGGAAAAAAAGTACAGTTGGTTTGCAATCTAATTTGTATCCTTAATTTCATTTCCAAGTACTATGAAAATAATTGCCAATTATGATAAAATTTGATAATAAATCAAGAGAGAAAAAGGAAAGAATAAATATCCTCAAACCCTTTCAATCCCTCACAAGTCAAGATCTAGGGACTGCTGCTGCTCATTGGCAGTCGACGAAGGAGAGGACGAGGAAGAAGAAAAAGCTTGCTGCGGCGGCTGCTGCTGCTGCTGCTGTAATTGTAACGGTGAAGGCCTTTGATATGGGTGCTGCCTGTGTGGTTCTTGGAAGTCCAAATTTACGCCGAAAAGCCTGACTCTTCTGGCTGTAGTCTGCTGCTGGCTGTGGACCACCGGTAGCGAGTCCAGAACCATCGGCATAGCCAATGTGGCATCAGCTCTGATCGGAGCTTGCGCCGCAACGGGCGGCGTTGTCGCTGCTGCTGATCGGAAGACCAGACACTGCACGCCAGCTGCTGCACTACTGCCTGATGCAACATTGCTGTATCCGAAGCTGTACCGTTGCTGCGGATCGTATGAAGTTGCAGCGGCAGCGGTAGCGGTGGTGGCGGCAGCAGGTGGAGGAGTAGGCAGTACTAACCTCCCCGCCCATGGACCTGGCGACCGAGAGAAGGAAACCATAGGAAAAGTAACGCTACGAGGCCGCTGCAGCAGCAGCAGCCGAGAAGGGTCGTGGATCGCCGGGGGCTTGCGCTTCCAGTCGACAAAGTGCCGGTCCCTGACCGACTCGCCGAGCCCTCGGTAGAACGAGACCGTGTCCCCGGCGTCGAGCCTCTTCTCCTTGACGAAGCGGCTCCACCCCTTGGTCATCACGTAGCTCTGGCTGCTCTTCCAGTAGGAGTAGCGGAACTGCCACTGCTTCCCCGTCCGGTCCTCGAAGCTGAGCAGGAGGCCCTTCTCGCCGGCGGAGGGGTCCAGAGGGAAGTACCTCTCCGCGTGCTGCTTCGGGATGACGAGGCGGTTGAGCTTGCCCACGTCGCTAGGGGTCACCATCTTGTCGAACATGTGCTCCTTCTCCGCGGCCGCCGCTACTGCCGGGTGGCCTTCCGCGTTGCTGCTCGATGGCGTGCTGGACGACGGCGGAGGAGGAGGCTGCGGCGGCCATGGGTGGAGATGGAAGGAGGACGAGGAGGAGCAAGTTGAAGTCATCGATAACATGTTGTGCTTATTAGAAGAGTTTTCTTCCTCTTCTTCTTCTTCTTCTTCTTCTTCTTCACGATATGGGTCATCTCCTCTTCCACAGCCAAACTCCATCCAAAGAGAATGAATAGTGCTAGTCCTATGCCTGGTGCTAGCTGTTGTCTCTCTTTTTTCCTGCTTTCTGCTCACAGTGGCTCTCCACTTGGGCGGAATTAAGAGTCGGTGCCTTCTTCTTTGACTAGTGCTGCCAATTAAGGAGAAGAAGAGTACTCTTCTTTGAAGAACGTTCTCTCTCTGCCAACCTTATACTTCCCTAAAGAAACTTCCCAGAAGGAAGAGAAAAAACCATAGCTTCTAACAAACCAAAGTGGATGATAGAAATAATAGAGCACGAAAGTGAAACAATATAGAAAAGGAGAATGGTGGATGTAGTACAAGACCAGAGGGAAAGGATAAAAAAGGGTTATTGAGCAGGAAAATAATATTTTTGCCTCCGGTTCATGACTACGGATAAATGGGTGGCCATCACTTGGCATGCGATCACGTCCGCAGTTGCAGTGTCCTATTGATGAGTAATAAGGTCTCTATAATAATTGATATTAAGGTTTGAGTTTCTAAATTATTCGACGTCAGAGTTTGGATCTCATTTTTACTATTCATGCTATCAATTTTGAGTCATGTGGACATCCAAACTATAATGCCAGACAATTTGGAGACCAAAATTATAATATGACATATTATAAATAACAAAAAAAAAAAATGTAAAACAAAAATGTAGAAGGGAGAAATATGATGGCCCATGAAATATATGGTTGAAGTCATGTGAGCTTGTCCATTTCAATATCATTTGAAAAAATTATATATGGTTGGCACTTGTCACAAGCCTATACAAATACTATAATGACACAAGCCATTAAAATTATAATGAATTTGGGTAATCAGGGTTTAGTATGTGAAGCATTTAACAGAACAGTACGTCCACGAGAAAAGATGTTTTAATTGATCTTTTTAGACTAAATCCTGTTTTAAGTATCATAAATTGCCTGTTTTAGGCAGGTATATGCCCTTTTGCAATTACATATAGATTATTTACTAATAGAGTCCCACATAATAGTTGATGTTAGAGTTTGATTCTTCAAAACATTTGACATTAGACTTTGAGTCTTAAAATCATTGTTCACCTAGACAAGTTTTAAGACCCAAACATTAACGTCGGACATTTTGGACCAAACTCTAATTATTTCAACTATTATGCGAGTCCCTATCACTAAATATTCCATTAAAATATTTTATTTCGCTTACCATACTATGACTACTTAGGATAGAGTTAGGATTGGAATTTAAAGTTTTGCAGATAGAGGAAGAAGATAAAATTATACTTGAAAAATTACCCACGCCCACTGAGCGCTTCTCTCCCAAAACTAGGGTTTACGCCGCATAATGAACCCATCTCCACCTCCACCTCCATCCTTCTCCTTATTCACCAACCCTAATCTATTCACCCCACCTCCATCTCCCTCCTTCTCCGTGTTCTCTAAACCCTAATCTGACCATCCCTCCCCGCCCTTTCCATCTCTCCCCAGTACCCCTCGTCGCTGCATCTTCCTAAATACCTAACCAAGTCTTCCAACGACGTCGTGGCTAGAAGTTGGCATGACGTCTTACAGAGACGTAGTGAAAAAAATGGCATCGCTTTTCTCTCTTCCACCATAGCTGTCAAACCATTCTCTTCTCAGAAGTTTACAAGGTCGATCCTCTCAACGATTTTGACCAAACTCTGGAAAATATCATCGACGATACATGTTTCCGACTTGGATATCGAAGTTGGGACCTTCCTAGTAAGGTTGGATAGTGCTGAAGCCGTAAACCGGGTGTTACTGGAAGCCTCATGGAATATTAATGATGAACTTCTTGCAGTTGAGTGATGCGATCCAGGGAAACTTCCTGAAGAATATCAATTTTGCCACGCCGATTTTTGGGTCCAACTCCACAAAATCCCTCCTAAATTCCTGAACCGGATAGCGATTACCCGGATAGTCGAAGAGCTTAGATCCCCAAGAAGCTGTTCTACAGAGGACGAGATACAATGGACAACTTTTGCTCGTATAAAAGTTCTATAGATATATCAAAACCTCTCAAGAAATGTATTACTGCTGCCATTGATGGAGTCTCGATCGGGCAGGAACGAGTTAAGTACGAACGACTTCTGTGGATGTATCTTTTCTGCGCTAGGGTTGGGCACACCTTCGCTTTGTGCAGTGAGCGTGAATCCTTCTCCTCTTTGATCGGTGAGGACTGGTCGGACAAAGAAAGAAGTCACATCCAAGAACTACTTAAACCGAGAATCAAGGAGGAGGAATTCATAGCCGACATATCTCGTCCACCCTCGCGTTGACGTATACCGGAGTCACCTAACCACACACCAACACACCCCCACAACTCCGATCCCTCCCTCGAAATCCCAACCCCAACACCCAATCATCCAGAACCCCAGCTGTCCCCCACCCTAAGTCATGGAGCAGTGAACAACCAGTTAGAAATTTATATCCCCCCACATAGGAGGATTGACACCACCAGTCGCATAGCTGTGGTCAATCGAAAGGAACGTGAAAGCGAATACTCCTTCGTGGCTAACCAACTAGATTCTGAACCCGAGGCCACTTCCAATCAATATTCTCAACATGTGGACTGGGCTTTAGATTCGCATGAAAATAGGCAGCAATCCCAAAGTGACATAATGGACATGGAGAGTGATATGCGCTCATTAATTGCAGAAGATCCAAACAGTTCCTGGGACAGAAGTGCATGGGCCGTTAAAGACGTGATCTCCGAAATTACCATCCAACCCTCTCCCCCTCTTCCCATCATTGAGTTTCCAGATGACACGTGCCCTTCATCCCCAACACAACAGAACATGACCTATCACTGCTCCGCCCTCCTTGTTCATGACTAACCACAGAGAAGGGAAGCCGATCCACTGGTCCAGCAGTCTTCACCTGATGGATTCGTCACAAGACCAACCAACCTCCAAAAGTATTCATGGAAGCGTCTAGCCCGACGCACCCTCTCAAATACACACAAACGAAGACATCCAATTTGCATCAGAAAAGGCCCAACTCTAAACCTGATGAACCGGCCCAGAGCCAGGAAAAGGGTGGCGACACACAATGGACCACAGTACTCAATCTCAAACCTCAAAGCGGCTGCAAGTCGACAGCCGCAGGATCAATGAAAGCTTTAGCTTGGAATTGTCGAGGTGTGAGGAATGTCTCGACAGTTTTAACTCTCCGATCATTCCTCTCCGCCACTCACCCCTCCATCTTCTTCATCTATGAAATTATCTCTTCTCCACAACACACCTCCCTTACTCTTCCCTCTCTTGGTTACGAAAACTACTTCTCCGTTCCCCCTCAAGGACATTCGAAGGGTCTCTGGATTGGATGGAATGATACTGTTAAAGCTAAAGTGGCGTTCTACTCCAATAACCTAATACTTCTCTCCATCGATGCAGCATACACATGTCCTGCCTGGAATTTATTATGTGTATATGGATGTCGAAGAAAATTGACAGAGCTTGTCACTTTCCGTTCCCAGAATACGTATTTATTTAATATTTATCATGCATTTGTTCTGTATTTAAATTCTTCAATTTTGTGCATATTAATTTTCCTGTATTTTATTTTCTGCTTTTTCTTGGCTCTTGGTTCATTTCGGTTCATGGTAAACCAACTTGGTGTGGTTTGGTTCAACATGGAAAGGAATGGATGACTTGGATTTGGGGGAGAGAATGAATGGTGGAGATCCACTTGACCTTGATATAAAAGTTCTTCTTTCATTCTCTCTCTTCATTCATTCACATTTACTTCTCCACCAAACCCTAACCCACTTGTGAGAGGCAAGTACATCTTGCACACCATGAGGGATTTCATGCATCCCCATTTATTTTTAGTCTATGTTGTTCATCTTCTCATCCTCTACAAGTTTAGGTCTTGAAGTTCTTGATTTCCATGGATGGTTGGGTGTAGATCTAAGTTTTAAGTTTTAGTTTTCGTATGGATTTTATGGTTTTGATCTATCAAACTCTGTTGTTTTCAAAAATAAGTGGTTCCATGTTGTAGAGAATTTAATTCTACTGAAGTTTGGCTTTTGAAAAGTTAGATTTCGATTTATTTTGAGGAAGTTATGGCCAAAACAATTTTGGTCAAACTTCTATGTTCATCTGCAGCATGAACCACAGTAGAGCCGCATAGATGTCGCGGTTGGGCCGCATGAGGCTGCGTGTCGCAGTAGCCGCATATGATGCCGCGAATGAGCCGCATGGGGCATATGTCGCAGTTGAGCCGCATGATGCCGCGAATGAGCCGCATGGGGCACATGTCGCAGTTGAGCCGCATGGTGTCGCAGTTGGGCCGCATGGGGCACATGTCGCAGTTGAGCTGCATGGTGTCGCAGTTGGGCCGCATGAGCTGTATGTCGCAGATGAGCCGCATATGGTGTCGCAGTAGGGCCGCATGAGCCGCATGTCGCAGTAGGTCCGCATGCATGTCGCAGAATAGGCCGCATATGCCTATTTTGGTTGTTTCTGACTGTTATATGTCCTATTTTGACTGAATTATGGCTAGAATTTCTTCTAAGTCCCAACATAAAAGTTGTAGATATTTTTTTTGGCTTCAAGAATGTGTTACCAACTATTTTATGCTAGTTATAGACTCGACCATGCTTAATACTAATTTGACTTTCATGCCTCGTCACGAATTGACCCCGACTGTTGCTTTGACTAATAATTGATCATGCATTCCTAGTTGGAACTAAGAGACTGGCTAGTCGTCTTATTAAATTGAATGAATGAGACACGTTCATATTAACTATGAACTATTGTAATCGACTGGCTGATCCCGAATATTGACATACATGCACATGCAGGCTTTACTTTATTTATTTATTTATTTTATAAAAGCAGCATGTGTACTTTATGGTCAAGGCATGATTATTCTGTGGTTAGTTTTGATTATTGCATTACGCTATGTAAGACCTACAACCTAACCGCACGGGTATCGTTGTAGAGTTGGGCATATTTTACTTGTACGGAAGTACTTATTTGAATGACCATGATCCACGGCATGGGATTTCACTCAACGTAGAGACTATTAAGTTAAATAAAATAATGATTGCATGGAGAGAATGGATTCCCGAGTTCTTACATAGCAGCCCTCTTGGGACTAGTAGTGCCCGACAGGCCGGCTGGTCCCCACAGATACTGCAAATCTACCACACGGGCAGGGAGCGGTATCTGGTTATATTATCTATTGTATATTGTATATTGATGACGGGCGTCCTGCTGGGACTCGTCTAATTCATGATTGGTGCAATTGATTGACTGGGTAAACTAGCCTTGCTTGCACCTAGTAAGAACTGAGGAATCTCTATTGCATAATTCCAGGATAACTTGGAACTCACAGTAGCAAGCCGTAGTAGTTGAATGGCCGTTTAAATTAACTTGTTTGTGTACTGTATGTCCTCTGTTACCTAACTGAGATGATCAGAATGTCAGGACATGACGTGCCAACTTCTGTCCTTGTTTGGTTGGGAGGTTGGTTCGAAGTGTCGTGATACTATGTGAATCCCAGTAGAAAGCAGAGATCTATTTATCATATTTTCTCATTACTGGTTTTAATCCCTCATATCGTGATTCCTTGCGGTACTTGCTGTTAGAGGTCTAACCTTTCTGGTTTTGCATGGCCAGATTTAGAGCGGGTCCCCGAGGATCCAGCTTACTTCTACCTCCACGATGGTCAACACTAAAGGGATGATCGCAGGAGGACTCGAGTGGGTTTTCTTACTTCTCCGCTCGTTTTGTTAAATACTTTATACTTTGCCGTTTGGCACCGACATGTTAGTCGGATTGTCTTGTACCTACTTTTGCATAATTGTAACTAATCAGGCTGCAGATGATAACAATTGTGTATACTGACTATATCATCTGGCTATGTTTTATAAAGCCAGATATCAAAAACATTTTGACTGAGCGTTTGGGACGCCTTACTGCTTTATCTCACATGTTCTCTATTTCTGTTTCTTGTTTGAATGATTGAGACAATAGATGTAAAGTGACCATAGGAGACTTTTATGTAGTATGCACCCCCTCGTCTTGTTAGACAGCATTGATCGTATTATACGATATTCATCTACCCGTAATACGTAGCTGGCTGAGTCATTTTCCCGCTCTCCAGTATTTTGGTTCTGGGGCGTGACAAGGTTTTAGTGGTAGCCCATGCAGGTCTGATTTCAGACTTGTGGGGTATTTTAATTTATAGGATGTCTCAATCACACATGTTTTTCCTTGATCTCATTATTCGTTGTTCTCAACTCTAGCTTGACATTCCAGTATCCTTTGACTTTATTGATCTTTCCTGTCCGGTCGTTTGATTGTTCTCTTGTCCTTTTTCTTAGGGGCACCTCGTCCGCATCTGTCAGGACTGGGTAACAACAACAACAAGGGCAACACGGACAACCTAACCATGTTGGTCAGCAACAAGGGCCGGTACTAACTCAAGAAACCATCCAAGAAGAAGTAATAGTGGAAGCAGCAGCTGGACCGCAGTATCCGGATGTTCCACCACCACCAACAGTTCTACCTACCCCTGTGGAAGTAGACACACCGGCCCTTCTGGAGATCATGAGAGGAATGATGGCTACTCAGCAACACCAGATGTTAGCCCAGCAGCGCATGCACGCTCAGTTGCAGGAGCAGAACGTACTACTCAACCAAGGGTTGTAGACGGCATTGGAAAGAGGGGCGAGGCCAGATTCAGGAGCATCAGCCAGGTTTTGTAAGTACAACCCCCGTCGTTTCGAGGGCACGGAAGATGCCATCTCAGCAGATGCATGGCTTAAGGATATTGAGGCTATTCTGACAGCAGCTAAGGTGCCGGCAGAAGAACGTGTGGATCAGGTGAAGTTGTTACTTCAGGATCTCGCACGTGATTGGTGAGAATCAGAGGAAGTAGGTATCAGACGTCCCGTTGCTTGGGACGATTTCACAGCAAGATTCAAGACGAAGTACTATGGAGTTGTGGCGCAGTTTGAGCTACAGCAGAAGTTTATCAACCTCAAGCAGGCCGACAAGACGGTAGATGCTTATGCAGCGGAGTTCTGCAGATTGAGCAGGTTCGCCCCAGAGATGGTAGTAACGGAGCGCCAGAGGGCGATGAGGTTCCAGCAAGGATTTCATCTTGAGCTCTTGCAATTGATAGAGGGGCACAACTATCAGACTTTCGACGAAGTGTTAACGGCAATCCGAAGGCATGAGATCACCATTCAGAGGATCACGGCAAGGACTGGGGGTCAGAAGAGATCTCACAGTCAAATTGAAGGAGGAGGGGAAGCAGCATCCCGGACAACAGCACCACCCCCTGGCATTCGTATCCACGATGTGGCGATACGAGGGCCAGCACCACCATCCAGGCAGCAACAACAGCAACAGAAGAAGAATCAGCAACCCCCAGCGGGCTGTACTTATTGTGGGAAGATGGGGCACACTAGAGTTGTGTGTCGGGCATTGAACGGACTGTGTCTGATATGTGGAAATCTAGATCATCGGGTTACCACCTGTCCCATGAATTCGAGGTCAGGAGGACCAGTACAGCAGTTTCCTGCTCTGCCAGCACCAGGGGCAGGACAGTATCGAGGACCCGCAGTGGCAGTAAGACCTTTGGCCAGCGTCCGTTAATGCCACAGGCTCAGATGTTTCGGCAGCAGGGACCGCCGATGCAGCAACACCAGCATAGACCACCCCAGCATCATCAGGGAAGGGGCCAGCAGCAGCACCAGGCTAGGCCACAGCATGGAAACCAACAAGGAGGTCGAGGGTAGGCATTCACTCTGTCCTTGGAAGAGGCATTAGCATCGGGAGATGTTGTGGCAGGTAACATTCTCGTCGCTTCATATCCCGCAGTAGCATTGTTTGATTCAGGAGCATCACATTCATTTATATCTGCACAATTTGCGACACGGCTAGGAATGGAGTTCGAGGCATTGCCAGGGAGATTGAATATACTCACTGGCAATGGGCTCGTAGGAGTTAGTAGAGTTATTCTAGCGTGTAGCATTGTTGTTTGCGGGCATTCCTTACCCGCCCGGTTGATAGAATTTTCTGTTGGAAATTTCGACGTTATCTTAGGCATGGACTGGCTGAAAGACAGTCATGCGACAATAGATTGTCGTAGTGGGAGTATATCTTTTGATATTCCAGGCATGGAGAGATTCACCTTAGTCAGATCAGAGGCAACTCAGCAAGAGCAGGGAGTAATAACGACAATGGAAGAAGTTCAAGTTCCGAAGATAGTTGAAGAGTTTCTGGATGTATTTCCTGAAGAACTTCCAGGTCTACCACCGGTTAGGGATATTGAGTTCAGTATAGAATTGGCACCTGGAACTAAACCGATATCAGATCGAGTTTACAGAATGGCGGATTCAGAGCAGGCCAAGGTATACCAGCACATAGAGGAACTGAAGGAGAAGAAGTTCATCCAAGCTAGCGTATTACCGTGGGCAGCACCAGTGGTACTTGTGGAGAAGAAGGATGGGTCATCCAGATTGTGCATTGACTACAGGAAGCTTAACGCGGCAACAGTAAAGAACAAGTACCCATTACCCAGGATCGATGACTTATTTGATCAGTTGAGCAGGGCTAGAGTTTTCTCCAAGATAGATCTTCGTTCAGGGTACCATCAGGTGAGGGTTCGGAAGGAGGATATTCCCAAGACAGCATTTAGATCGAAGTATGGGCATTATGAATTCTTAGTAATGCCGTTTGGTTTGACCAATGCTCCAGTAATATTTATGGATTTGATGAACCGTATCTTTATGCCATACTTAGATCAGTTTGTCGTTGTGTTTCTTGACGATATTCTTGTATACTCTACTAGTGAAGAGGAGCATGAAGACCACCTCAGGAAAGTGTTACAGGTTTTAAGAGAGAACCAGTTGTATGCCAAGCTCAGCAAGTGTGAGTTCTGGACGGATCACATTTTATTTTTGGGTCATATCATATCAGGAGCTGGAGTAGCAGTAGATCCCAAGAAGGTAGAAGCAGTAGAGAGCTGGCCAGTACCCAAGACCGTAGCTGATGTACCGAGTTTCTTGGGATTGGCAGAATATTACAGGAGATTCGTATCGGATTTTGCAAGACTTTCAGCACCCATGACCTGCTTGACACGGAAGGATGTGCCATTCATCTGGTCGACAGAGTGCCAGGCATTATTTGAGACCTTGAAGAAGAAGTTGATATCAGCGCCTATTCTTACATTGCCAGTTGGACCCGGAGGTTTTACAGTATATTGTGATGCGTCAGGTAAAGGACTTGGATGTGTCCTCATGCAGCATGGGAAGGTGATAGCGTATGCATCTAGGCAGCTTCGGGACCACGAGAAAAATTACCCAACTCATGACTTGGAGTTGGCGGCAGTAGTATTTGCTTTGAAGCTATGGAGGCATTACTTATATGGTGATCGAATGGATATGTACACGGACCATAAAAGTCTGAAGTACATCTTTACTCAGAATGAGCTGAACATGAGACAGAAAAGATGGTTGGAGTTGATCAAGGATTATGACGTGGAGCTTCAGTATCATCCAGGCAAGGCTAATGTGGTAGCAGACGCTCTTAGCAGGAGAGGCGGCACATTTATGTTGACAACACAGAAGCACATTTTAGAAGACCTTCAGGAGATGGGCATCGAGGTTATACTTCCTAGTGATGTAGGAATTCTGGCGAGTCTACGAGTTCAATCCGACTTGGTAGACAGGATTAAGGCAGCTCAGGCACAGGACCCAAGGATTCAGAAGTTTAGGGCAGAATGTGAGTCAGGACTCAGAAAGGAGATGCAAATTCACGAAGATGGTACCCTTAGGTTTGGATCACGCCTATGTGTGCCTAGTAGAGATATCAGACAGGAGGTTATGACAGAAGCTCACAGTTCTCAATATTCTATACACCCTGGAGGGACCAAGATGTACCAAGATATCAAGCAGCACTTCTGGTGGAACGGGATGAAGAGGGAGATAGCTAGATTCGTTTCCCGTTGCTTGGTATGTCAGCAAGTGAAGGCAGAACAGCAGAGGCCAGCTGGATTATTACAGCCACTTCCTATCCCGAAATGGAAGTGGGAGCACATCACAATGGACTTTGTGACCGGTTTATCGAGATCACCAAGTGGTAAAGATGCTATTTGGGTGATAGTAGATCGGCTTACAAAGGTGGCACACTTTCTCCCTTTCAGAGTAGGGCAATCTACAGAAAAGTTGGCAGAGTTGTATATGCAACAGATAGTCAGGCAGCATGGAGTCCCTATCAGTATTGTGTCAGACAGAGATACCCATTTTAGATCACACTTCTGGAAGAGCTTACATCATAGTCTGGACACCAAGTTAAGATTTAGCACGACTTACCATCCACAGACGGACGGGCAATCAGAAAGGACAATTCAGACCTTGGAAGATATGTTGCGAGCTTGCACTCTGGATTTTGGAGGATCTTGGGAAAGCCACCTGCACTTAGTTGAGTTCTCATACAACAACAGTTATCAAGCCAGTATCCAGATTGCACCATTCGAAGCTCTATATGGTAAAAAGTGTAGATCGCCACTAGCATGGGATGATATCGGGGAGAGAAAGATGTTAGGCCCGGAAATAATTGTTCAGACAGTTGAATTGGTTAAGGGAATTAGAGAGCGACTTCGAGTTGCGCAGGATCGGCATCGTCATTGGACGGACCAGCATCGTAGGCCGCTAGAGTTTTCTGTTGGGGACCACGTGTTCTTGCGGATCTCACCTACCCGTGGGGTCATTAGATTTGGCGTTCGCGGGAAGTTGAGTCCGCGATACGTAGGACCATTCGTTATCCTTGATAGGGTAGGCGATGTTGCTTATCGTTTATCCCTTCCACTTTCGTTACGAGAGGTGTATGACGTGTTTCATGTATCTCAATTACGAAGGTATGTATCGGACCCCAGCCATATCCTTGATCATTCTGAGTTGGTTGTTGGTACCAACTTGTCTTACGAGGAGCAGCCGGTGTCCATTTTGGACCGGAGAGAAAAGATACTCAAGAACCGAACAATTAGCCTTGTCCGGGTTGCTTGGGGTCATCACCCATTAGGAAAGTCAACGTGGGAACGTGAGGATGATATCCGATCATGGTATCCACATCTGTTTGACTCACAAGGTATATTTCTTCCCGTGTACCTTGATTGCCTTACCCCCTCATGCTTGTCACCTCATAGATAGAATTACTCGATATCATAGATTGTTAATATAGATATGTTATCTGCTAGTTAAAAATTGAAGAATGATTGCTTGCTCAAGTTTTTTGTACCTAGATCAGCTCGGTTTTTCCTATCCTGCTTGGATTTGAAATTCCGAGGACGTAATTTTTTCTAAGGAGGGTAGAGATGTCACTTCCCGTTCCCAGAATACGTATTTATTTAATATTTATCATGCATTTGTTCTGTATTTAAATTCTTCAATTTCGTGCTTATTAATTTTCCTGTATTTTATTTTCTGCTTTTTCTTGGCTCTTGGTTCATTTCGGTTCATGGTAAACCAGCTTGGTGTGGTTTGGTTCAACATGGAAAGGAATGGATGACTTGGATTTGGTGGAGAGAATGAATGGTGGAGATCCACTTGACCTTGATATAAAAGTTCTTCTTTCATTCTCTCTCTTCATTCATTCACATTTACTTCTCCACCAAACCCTAACCCACTTGTGAGAGGCAAGTACATCTTGCACACCATGAGGGATTTCATGCATCCCCATTTATTTTTAGTCTATGTTGTTCATCTTCTCATCCTCTACAAGTTTAGGTCTTGAAGTTCTTGATTTCCATGGATGGTTGGGTGTAGATCTAAGTTTTAAGTTTTAGTTTTCGTATAGATTTTATGGTTTTGATCTATCAAACTCTGTTGTTTTCGAAAATAAGTGGTTCCATGTTGTAGAAAATTTAATTCTACTGAAGTTTGGCTTTTGAAAAGTTAGATTCCGATTTATTTTGAGGAAGTTATGGCCAAAACAATTTTGGTCAAACTTCTATGTTCATCTGCAGCATGAACCACATGTCGCAGTAAAGCCGCATAGATGTCGCGGTTGGGCCGCATGAGGCCGCATGTCGCAGTAGAGCCGCATAGATGTCGCGGTTGGGCCGCATGAGGCCATATGTCGCAGTAGAGCCGCATAGATGTCGCGGTTGGGCCGCATGAGGCCGCATGTCGCAGTAGAGCCGCATAGATGTCGCGGTTGGGCCACATGAGGCTGCATGTCGCAGTAGCCGCATATGATGCCGCGAATAAGCCGCATGGGGCACATGTCGCAGTTGAGCCGCATGATGCCGCGAATGAGCCGCATGGGACACATATCGCAGTTGAGCCGCATGGTGTCGCAGTTGGGCCGCATGGGGCACATGTCGCAGTTGAGCCGCATGGTGTCGCAGTTGGGCCGCATGAGCTGTATGTCGCAGTTGAGCCGCATATGGTGTCGCAGTAGGGCCGCATGAGCCGCATGTCGCAGTAGGTCCGCATGCATGTCGCAGAATAGGCCGCATATGCCTATTTTGGTTGTTTCTGACTGTTATATGTCCTATTTTGACTGAATTATGGCTAGAATTTCTTCTAAGTCCCAACATAAAAGTTGTAGATATTTTTCTTGGCTTTAAAAATGTGTTACCAACTATTTTATGCTAGTTATAGACTCGACCATGCTTAATACTAATTTGACTTTCATGCCTCGTCACGAATTGACCCCGACTGTTGCTTTGACTAATAATTGATCATGCGTTCCTAGTTGGAACTAAGAGACTGACAAGTCGTCTTATTAAATTGAATGAATGAGACACGTTCATATTAACTATGAACTATTGTAATCGACTGGCTGATCCCGAATATTGACATACATGCACATGCAGGCTTTAATTTATTTATTTATTTATTTATTTTACAAAAGCAGCATGTGTACTTTATGGTCAAGGCATGATTATTTCGTGGTTAGTTTTGATTGTTGCATTACGCTATGTAAGACCTACAACCTAACTGCACGGGTATCGTTGTAGAGTTGGGCATATCGTACTTGTACGAAAGTACTCATTTTAATGACCATGATCCACGGCATGGGATTTCACTCAACGTAGAGACTATTAAGTTAAATAAAATAATGATTGCATGGAGAGAATGGATTCCTGAGTTCTTACATGGCAGCCCTCTTGGGACTAGTAGTGCCCGATAGGCCGGCTGGTCCCCACAGATACTGTAAATCTGCCACACGGGCAGGGAGCGGTATCTGGTTATATTATCTATTGTATATTGTATATTGATGACGGACGTCCTGCTGGGACTCGTCTAATTCATGATTGGCGCAATTGATTGACTGGGTAAACTAGCCTTGCTTGCACCTAGTAAGAACTGAGAAATCTCTATTGCATAATTCCAGGATAACTTGGAACTCACAGTAGCAAGCCGTAGTAGTTGAATGGCCGTTTAAATTAACTTGTTTGTGTACTGTATGTCCTCTGTTACCTAACTGAGATGATCAGAATGTCAGGACATGACGTGCCAACTTCTGTCCTTGTTTGGTTGGGAGGTTGGTTCGAAGTGTCGTGATACTATGTGAATCCCAGTAGAAAGCAGAGATCTATTTATCATATTTTCTCATTACTGGTTTTAATCCCTCATATCGTGCTTTCTTGCGGTACTTGCTGTTAGAGGTCTAACCTCTCTGGTTTTGCATGGCCAGATTTAGAGCCGGTCCCCGAGGATCCAGCTTACTTCTACCTCCACGATGGTCAACACTAGAGGGATGATCGCAGGAGGGCTCGCGTGGGTTTTCTTACTTCCCCGCTCGTTTTGTTAAATACTTTACACTTTGCCGTTTGGCACCGACATGTTAGTCGGATTGTCTTGTACCTACTTTTGCATAATTGTAACTAAGTCAGGCTGCAGCTGATAACAATTATGTATACTGACTACATCATCTGGCTGTGTTTTGTAAAGCCAGATATCAAGAACATTTTGACTGAGCGTTTGGGACGCCTTACTGCTTTATCTCACATGTTCTCTATTTCTGTTTCTTGTTTGAATGATTGAGACAATAGATGTGAAGTGACCATAGGAGACTTTCATGTAGTATGCACCCCCTCGTCTTGTTAGACAGCATTGATCGTATTATACGGTATTCATCTACCCGTAATACGTAGCTGGCTGAGTCATTCCCCCGCTCTCCAGTATTCTGGTTCTGGAGCGTGACAGAGCTAAACTCTGGTCTCTCATCTAAAGTTTATCCGAAGACTTCACCGTCCCGTGGTGTTGTATAGGGGATTTCAACAAAATTCTCAGGTCTAAAGAGAAAGAAGGCGGCAAAGAGTTCCCTCTGCGTGCTACTCGTATATTTTAGCAAATGGTGAATCAATATAGACTACTTGACCTCGGCTTTATTGGCCCGATATTCATTTGTACGAACTCTTGTTGACCAGAGCAGCATATCAAGGAACGTCTTGACCGTGTGCTCGCGGATGCGGAGTGGTACAAATTACACCCTCATGTGATTGTCTCGACCCTCTCGTGCATCAACAGTGAACACGATCCTATACTTCTCAGCACCGATAATGCCCTAACTCATCAAAGACGACCAATTAGGTTTGAATCCTTTTGGCTAACAAGTAATTTTTTTAGGGAGACGTTGGACAATATTTAAAAGGAGGCGGAGCATGTGGAAGGAAACTCCCTCAGTCAAAAACTTTGATTCACTCTGCCAAAGTTACAAAGATGGAGTCGCGAGTCCTTTTGCAACTTCAAAGAGCGTCTTGCCAGACTAAAGAAGGATCTCATCTCCATACAAGGTCTTCCAGTAACGGAGACTACTCTATCAGATGAAAAAGAAATCATCAAGAAGATCAATGATCTACTACTGCTCGACGAAGCATTTGGAAGCAACGATCCCGATGTTAGTGGATCAATCTTAGAGATAAGAACTCGAAATACTTCCATATGACAGCGATGAAGAGAAAGCAGAAAAATGAGATCCGAGCCCTATAACTCCCTGACGGTAGCTGGACAACCAATCAGGGCAGAATCGCAAACACCATCCTGGCGCACTTTCGATCTTTATTCTGCATAGATGATTCCATAGCCGTCGATCAGACGCTCATATCTGAATGCAATGGGATCACGGAAGAGGAAAAGATAGAGATTGGACGAGAGCCTGAGGAGGAAGAGATCCAGCATACAGTCATGGGGTTTGGGCCTCTCAAAGCCCCGGGCCCCGATGGTATCCGTCCGTGTTCTATCAAAAAAACTGGGACATAGTAGGCAAGGACATATGTAAGTCGATCAGACTCTTCTTTACAGATGCTTCGCTTCCTCGTCACATGAATCATACTAATATTGCTCTCATCTTAAAGACTCATTCCCCATCTACCCCGACTGATTTTCGACCCATCGCTCTCTGCAATGTCACTTATAAGATCATCTCCAAAATCCTTACCAATCGACTCCGGCCGCTCATTGATAAGCTGATCTCCCCCAACCAAAATGCCTTCATCCTCGGTAGGCAGATATCGGACAATGTTATCATTGCCCAAGAGATCATACACGCAATGAAGAGATTTCCTAAAAAGTAGAATGCCTTGGCACTTAAAATTGACACATCTATGGCGTATGATCACCTATCTTGGGCTTTCATCAAGGATGTGCTTCATTGTGTTGGCATACAAGGAAAGTCCAATGACCTAATCATGAGCTGCATTACCACGTCTTCATTCTCGATCCTTGTTAATGGAGCCCCGCATGGTCATTTCAAGCGGGCAAGAGGCATTAGGCAAGGATGTCCGCTTTCGCCTTATGTATTCATATTATGTGCAGATGTGCTATCATGATTGTCTCATCGAACAGAATGAGCCAATCTATTCAATGTCATTCGTATCAACAGGTACTCCCCACCTATATCCCATCTATTATTTGTTGATGATATTTCCATCTTTGGTCAGGCAAATCCAAACGTGCTACAAGCCATAAAAAATATACTACACACATTCTCCTCCTGGTCGGGACAACAAATTAACTACAAGTCGAGCATCCTTTTTAGTAAGATGGTATCTCAACAAGAGAGCTGATCATTGGCTGATAAATACCTGGGGCACGAACTGCTTAAAGCTAAAGGAAGGATTTCCTTCTATTCATCCCTGGTCGAAAATGCAAAATACGTTTGAAAGGATGGAAGGCCAAACTTCTCTCCTACGCAGGATGCTCTACACTTATCAAATCAACGCTCGAATCTATGCCTATATACTATATGTCAACTTACAAGATCCCTCGCGCAGTTACGCATGCTCTAAATAGGCAACAATGCGCATTTTGATGGGGGCATGACCAGACGGAGCACAAGCTACACTTCTTAGCATGGGACAAAATTGTACAACCCAAAGGACAAGGCGGACTGGGTTTCAGGAGGATAGAGTGGGTTAATAATGCTTTGATCGAAAAACTTCTCTGGAAATTTCTGACTCAATCCTATCAACTTTGGGCTCGCCGCTTGCATGGCAATTATCTCCAGAATAAATCTGTGTGGACAACAAAGCGCTCGAGAAGAGACTCACCAACTTGGGCGAGCATACTGCAGGTCATAAAACTCATGACGAGTCATATCTATTGGAAGATTAACGGGGGATGGGTCGACATATTAGCCGATCCTTGGTTACCAAGCTTACTAGAACATAGAATCAAATCTGATATTACTCTTCCTGCAGATATTAGGCTAGTTCGTGATCTTTTTAATCCCATCACTCAATATTGGAAGAAACAGCTCATAGAGTCCATATTCACACCACTAGAGGCAAAAGCAATCATGGACATCAACATTCGGGGAGAGGGTGGGGAAGACAAACTCATCTGGACTGGCTCCAGGAATGGCAAGTTTTTCTCCAAATCCTTGTATAAAATAATTCGACGAAACACCCCAAGCAGCTCTCGTACTGTCCATGAACAAAGAATGTGGAAACACCTATGGAGTTTGGGGACATTGTCGCCAAGAGTACAAGTATTCATCTGGAGACTGCTGAGCAACGCGCTACCACTCCTCACTGCCATCAACCGACGGATCCCTAGCAGCAACCCGCTATGTCCTTTCTGTTTGCTTCATAACAAAGATGAAAACCACCTGTTTCTACACTGCCATGTAGCTAAGAGCGTTTGGTTCGGTACGTAGCACACTGGGCTTATGGGTAGACGAGCATATGGCCATCGACAGTTTACTCTGCAATTGGTTGCATGAACCAACATCACACGAGGCATTGAAATCTAGATGCTCTTGCATCTTTCAAAAGGTTACTCCTAATCCCCAGTATACCATCAACCAAGCCCTCTCCATGCACTGGACCTACAACAACATAAATACAGATAAAATGGAGAAGGTCCGTAATGCAAGGTCAGAGTTCTTTTCAACAGAAACATGGAGTGCCCCAAAAATAAATGAGATCAAAATAAACGTGGATGGGGCGACCTCGTCGACAACCATTGCAGTGGCAGCAGTAGGGCATGATTCGCAAGGATGCTTCATAGCTAGGAAGACATGGACGACGACACACTTCTTCGGGGCAAACACCAGCTTATAGGCTGAACTTCATGCCATCCATCACGGCGTCCTGCTGGCTAGACAGATCAGAGCGGAAGAGATTTCCATAGAAAGTGACTCACTGACGGAGGTCAGGATTATGAATGGAGAGGCAGACCTCCTTCCCTGGCGTATGCTAGATCGCTTAAAACTCTATTGGAGAGAAGCTTGCTTCTCTCCCAAAGCAACCTCTCTTCAGGTTTGTTAGAAGACAAGGCAATAGAGTGGCTATCACGCCCCAGAACTAGAATACTGGAGAGCGGGGGCAGACATAGCCAGCTACACAATCCCAAAGTACGTTAATACTCTGAAATCACGTATAAGCTGTCAAGACATGGGGGTTACTCTACAAGCCATCGGTCAATCCTATGGTTTAACAATCCTAGGTATCCCAATCACAGGCAATTATACAAGAGCAAGGAGTACGATCATCATACATACAATAGTAAGGCATCCCGAACCATATATACATGACTGATCATGAAGCCAGTACCAGAGAACTGAGAAATAGCTAGAGTATTAGTCGTACATGATAAGGACTAGCTATAGTCTAGAATACACATATTATGTTTATGCCCGTAGGCTACAATATCAAGAAAAATACCAAAACACGAGCTAAACACGTGCTCGGGGCTAAACGTTACAAGAAGAGAATTTATATATATCAGTGGGAGAATGAAAAAAGAAACCCACTGAGGCACTCTGGTGCTCCGGCTGGTCACCGTCGAGTAGATGGTGCGGTAGATCCTTCGGGCTCTTCTATCAGAACCTGGCCATGCAAAACCAGTGGGGTCAGATCCCAAATAGCAAGTACCACAAAGGAGGCCGAACTATGAACTTAAAACCAGCAATCATAGGCAAACAACAGGAAAAGAAAGCAATAAGTAAAGGAGGATCGAGATTCGTGCAGTTCCAATACACTTATCCCGAACATAGGAAGACAGTAAGTAAATCATCATTTGACATAAAGTAAACTGGAGAACATGTTAAATAAATAGAGCTAGGTAATATACGAAGAGAGGACGAAGGTACTGTTCCGGAAGCCAGGTTACAACCCTTAAACCAAACAAGGATCGGGATTGTAACCCTTCGCTTGAACAAAACTTGGTCCCTGATCATTTATTGCTAGAGGTGACAATCATTAAGTGACAGTGAGAGTGTGACAATACAGAGTACAATACATTAGAGTGACAATCATTGTAATTATTATCCTGGAACAATTAGGAACTGGATCTGGGAAGGTGATATACGATGAGATAGCCATGGGACTATTCAGATAACCAGGTTACAACCCGTAAACCAAATAAGGACCGGGGTTGTAACCCTTCGTCTGAATAGAACTTGGTTTCTCCCACCATTTATCGGCAGGATAAAATAAGAAATCAGGACATGTAACAATCATGTACAAGATCAAGACAAGACTAGACAGACTGAACTCCATCCAACATTCACGGCCAAGCAATAAGTACGGCTTGCTACTTTAACTAACTAGGGTTATCACAGGCCTAGTTACTAGCAAGATGCAGCAAGATTCTTCCAAGTTCGGTTACCCGTTTGCTGCTACCTGAGTGACCCCAGCAAAGAAAAGGAAAAAGATAGCATGATATAGCAGACACACTGTAGTAAGATACATGTGTCCTAAGGTACCACACTCGACGGGGGGCTGGAAGTGCGCTCATCTCGACGGATAGTAACAAATTTCATGTATATATATATATATATATAAGGCCGGGATCAAAGGGGCAACAGGTAACTGGGAAAGTCTCTCCATGAACTACTGGATTATTCTAGTAATTAGCCTTAGTCCATTTCAGTATAAATCCCTGACCGTGGGAAACCAGGGATTCATGTCCTAGACATGATGCAAGACAGGACTGGTTCATTTGTACAAACACAATCACCCACGGTGTCCAGGCCATTTATTCTTGTCAAGTCATGTTAGCCGTCGCAACAGCATTCGAGATATATCATGTCAGGTTTACTTGTCAGGAGTGTGCCACGACGGGCCACTATCAGGTCATGTCAGGTTACTGGTCAAGAGTACACCACTACGGGTCACTGTCGTATCATGTATAGCAGGTCAAGTTATCAGGTCAAGTTATCATGTCAGGAGTGCACCACGACGGGCCACTATCATGTCATGTTACTTATTTCTGGTTACTGGTTAAGAGTGTACCGTGACAGGTCACTACCATGGTTATCAATTCGTGTTCATGCAGCATATCAGTATACAAACTAACATGTTAACAGAAAATAGACATATCCTGAGTGCACCCAAACGGGCCACCGATGAAGAAGAAAGCATGGCATTGAGCAGAAAGTACAATATTACTCAGTCCTACTAAGAAATTCATTTATTAAAAAAATACCAAGCTATTAAGTGGGGTCGTCGCCATTTAGGCCAAGATAGAAAACATGCAATATACTCATAAGCTCCATATCAAAAAAATGAGAAACTTGCATAAAATAATTAAATAACATATTCTTGAAGCCAAGAAAAAGATCTACAACTTTCATGTTGGGAGCTAGAAGAAATTCTGACCAGAAAACAGTCAAAAAGAGCATCAAACTATCAAAATCAGCCAAAATCAGCCTTATGCGGCTCAAAAGTGCTCATGCGGCCAAAAAAAAGCTCATGCGGTCAAAATAGCTTATGCGGCCAGAAAAGCTTATGCGGCCAGAAAATACTCATGCGGGCAGAAAAGCTTATGCGGCCAGAAAAGCTTATGCGGCCAGAAAATACTCATGCGGGCAGAAAAGCTTATGCGGCCAGAAAAGCTTATGCGGCCAGAAATGCTTATGCGGCCAGACACTATTCATCGTCCCTGCCAGAATCAGCACAGAATAACATAGAAGTTTGACCAAAAATGTTTTGGCCATAACTTTCTCAAAATAAGTCGAAATCTAACTTTTCAAAAGCCAAAATTGGGTAGAATTGAATTCTCTATAACATGGAACAATTAGTTTTCGAAAACAAGTAAATTTGCTAGATCAAAACCCAAGAAAACCGAAAATGATATAACTTAGATCTACAAGAATCCACCCGGTAAAATCGAAAACTCCAAGTTCTAAATATGCTTAGAATCATGCAAGGAAGAAAATGGAACAAACAAAAATAAATTTGCTCAAGGTTCGGCAAGGTGTACTTGCCTTGGGCTGGAGGAAGAAGATGAAGATGGAAATGAAAATGAAAATAATGGAAGAGAGAGAGTGGTAGGTGGCTTATATAACAAGCCCAAGCAATCTCCACCATTCATTCCTCTCCACTCAATCTAAACCATACACCTCATCTCATAAAGAACCAAACTAAACCAAACCAAGTCAAAGTGGAACCGAACCAAATAAAACCAAATCCAAGTTAAACCAAGTCATGAAATCCTATACTTAGAAAATTTTAAAATATTACGCAAATCGATAAATACGAAATACGGCTCAAATAAACATGTATCCGTATAAAATACCGATACAGTGAGACGGGTCTCACAGTGGCTCACTCTTTAGCTGCCTTTCCTATCAAGAATTCCAATAATTCTAGTTATTCATCAACCCCAGTTTGCATTATGCCTACTCTGGAGGAGGATTGTAACGTTGCAGCGTTATCTGCACTTATTTAGTAATAAAAACACCTACTTCCCCTTAAAAAAAAAGATGAAATTATACTTGAAATGAAGGGATAAACTTTGTTATTGTTACTAATAATAAAAGATACTGTAAAGAACTTAAAGAGGAAGAAGATAAAATTAGACTTGAAATGAAGGGATAAACTTTGTAGTTGTTACCAAACTATTACTACCATTATGATAGTTGACTGTAAACAACTTTGAGATACTTGTCTATTAGAATAATAAAAGATAATGTAACGAATGTATTATCTGGTGTATTTAACTGCAAATTAGAATATTTTATGATGCATTATAACATGTTTTCTATATATGATTCAAACTTTGATCCTAGTACCTCTCATCTCCCACCACAACCCCTGAATTTTAAATCTATAATTCCCAAATACATACGATTGGTTGAAAAATTAAAATTAAAAGAAAGAGCAAGCTAATAATAATACAGCTCTGCTACACGGACAGCGGTTTCAACCGCAGCCACGTGTCGGATTTCGACTGATTGGTTTCCGGCCGACCTCAACGGGAGGGGACTGAGTGTTTTTAATTTTTCTGGACAAATCTGTAACTGTCACGTGGCGCTGCAGTTTTTTTTTTTTTGGGTCTTAGTATACTTTTCGCTAATAATATTTGTTGGGATGTCAAACTAAAAAAGTATATACCCAGACAGCTATCCATTATAGTCTTCTGCACTACATGCAGGAGAAGCTTGGCTTGGTCCCGCAAGAAGACCCAATGATCATTTGCCAACGTGCGAAAAAAGAACAAAAAAAAATTATACAGCTTCATGTACCATTTGTAACCATAGTTTATACATTCTTTTTCCTGCTTTCTATGCTGTGTTCTTATTCTGCAGCCATTTAATATACAGCTAGGCTAGCTAGCTAGGCTAGCTAGGGATACGCATCAACCCATATATATATATATGTTTCTTTATTGTGGCAAGTGCTGCTCGTGTTTGGTATGCGACGCTGACTTGACTTTTGGACCAGCATTGAGGCTGTGCACGGAGAGACCGCTCTTTAAATTAAGAAAAATGTTTAAGTCTACAATTAAATGTTGATAATCTTTTTACCACCTCTCTTTTCCACTTTTTACGTATAAGTTCCACTGGATCCCATCTCCTCTGTCACCCCCATGCTATATGGGCTCCATCTGATCCCACCATCGAAGCTCGACACGTAGCGGTAGTAAAAAAATTATAAACATTTGGTTGTAGGCATAGCAAAACTCTTAAATTAAGTCATACGGGCTACATGGATACAAGTATATATTGAGTCCTATGGATTTCCAACGTCTCTCTTCTATCTTTTCTTATACGTACAAAAATGCCTGCAAACCCTATTTCTTTCGGATTTGGATACGACTTCATCCGGTCTTGGTATCATGTGAGAGTCTGAGAGTTGAATATATTCAATATCATATTTAGGTCTTGTAATGGCCTTTGAGAGTTAATGGTGATGTCGTTTAGCATAACCAATGCGCTAGTTGTATTTATAGATTTGATGAACCACATATTCATGTATGTCATCATCCGCTTTCAAATAATTAGGTACGAATGCATGGTCAAGTCCATCCTACGACACAATGTCTACAGTAGTATGTTGTCTATGGCACCAACCTGAGCTCATATAGGGGTTCGAGGCAAACTCTCAAAATGGAACCCCTATACATAATGTGGGGGAAAAACAAGTACCTAAAATAAAAATAAATATAAAATTATTGATACTGAGATTTGAACTAAGGAACTCTAGTGTTTGCTTGACAATTGTTAGGGTAGCAGTTATGAGGTATTTTTAAAGTACGGTTATGAGGGATCCGATTTTGGATGGTTTTAATTAGAGATTTTTATAGTAATTTAATCCATGGTTTGTAATAATTAACGAGCGATTCTGAAATTTTTTTACAAGAATAAAATTATCTATATGCCCATATATAAAAAAATCTCTCCCGAAGTTTCATTTTTAATGACGAAGTCTTTTTGATATAGGATTCTTGGAGATATCTTTATGTATGTGTATCATACAGTGTTCTACTTTGGCAATAACCAAATGTGATTTATAAGAATGATCGTCTGGATGAAGATAGCCAGTATAAGAATAATAGCCATATGAAGATAGAAGAGGGTATAGAAATTTTTTTTTTAAAACTCACTGGAGGAAGTAGTGGTAGTTTGGAGGAAGTAGTGTTGGGAAAGAAACGCGAAAACCTTTCCCCAAACAGGAGAGTACCTGCGAGATGACCGAGCAATACAACGCACGAACCCAAAAACAAACACACAAAAATAATCCACGCAGACACAGAGAATTTTTGACGTGGAAAACCCTTGCGGGAAAAAAAACCACGGGACGATCGGAGTCCAACCCTGAGAAGCCTCCACTAATGGAATAGAAAAATTACACCCTCTACAAACTCCTCCCGATCCAAATCGGATCCCCACAACACTCAGAGATAAGAACAATGATTACAAGGCTACGAAAAGCGAGAACGACGAGTAGAGATTATCCGAACACGATCTCCTTCGAATGGCGACCTTCAATCCTCCGTCTTCTTCTCCGAAGTTGTAATGGCACTCTTGCCTCCTTCTCTCTCAAACTTGTGTTCCTTGCGATAATGATGCGTTCTGAATTAGGGTTGAGAAAACTCAATATAACTTCCTAATCCTGCAGCAAACCTGGACCGTTGGATTAGATCCAATGATGAAAACTCATCCTAAAATCCGCTTCAGCCCCCGACGACATAGAGTTCGGCCAGAACTCTGTGTCGAGCAAACAGAACCTCACGCCAACATTCTGGAAGCGCCAGACCGAGTTCGGCCAGAACTCGGCCTGGGACCGAGTTCGGGCCGAACTCGGATCCCCTGCTTCCAGCAGCTCCAGCAGCAACAGCAGCAACTTTGTCGCCTACTTCCCGAGCTTCTCCGACATCGGACGGCGCTCGTCGCACTCCGGGGTCTTCTCTACATAGGTTGGGAACCCCACCCACTCCAACAAATCTCCCCCTTCACAACTATGGAGAGGATGTCGTCTTCCCGACGACCTGCCTGCAGTACTCAAACTTCCTTCTTGGTAGAATCTTCGTGAACATATCAGCTCCGTTGTCATCTGTATGCACCTTCTCAAGCTCCGCGTCCTTCTTCTCAACCACATCCCGTATCCAATGATACCGAGTCTCGATGTGCTTGGACCGGCTATGAAACGTCTGATTCTTCACAAGGTAGATCGCACTCTGACTGTCGCAAAGCAAAGTATACTGCTCTTGCTTCAGTCCCATTTCCTGCAGCAGCTTCTTCATCCACAACAGCTCCTTGCAAGCCTCCGTCGCCGCAATGTACTCTGCCTCTGTCGTCGACAAGGCAACACACTTCTGCAACCGCGACTGCCACGATACTGCTCCTCCCGCAACATCATCACGTAGCCCGAAGTCGATCGCCTCGTGTCTACATCTCCAGCCATATCAGCGTCGGTATACCCAACCAGCTTCGGCTCGTCACCACCAAAGGAAAGTCTCCAACCAGCAGTGCCCTGAAGATATCGTAGAATCCACTTGACCGCACTCCAATGTACCCTTCCAGGATTTGAAAGATACCTGCTAACCGTACCAACTGCATGAGCAATATCTGGCCTCGTACACACCATAGCATACATAAGGCTTCCCACAGCTGAGGCATATGGAACCCGGTCCATATCTTCCTTTTCGTCCTCGGTAGATGGACACTGTTCCTCAGTGAGCTTAAAGTGAGCCGCGAGGGGGGAACTCACTTTCTTCGACCCGTCCATCCCGAAACGCTGAAGTACCCGGTGAATGTACTTCTTTTGGGACAAGTGTAGCAGCTTGGACTCTCTCTCTCGGCTGATCTCCATCCCAAGAATAGTCTTCGCTGCGCCCAAATCCTTCATAGAGAAGGCCGCGCCCAGTTGGCACTTCAACTCCGCTATCCTAGTGGCATTCCGACCCACTAATAGCATATCATCAACATAGAGCAATAAAATGATGAAATTATCATCGGCAAAATACCTCACAAATGCACAATAGTCCGACGTCGTCCGTGCATAACCATGCTCCCCCATAAACGACTCGAACTTCCTGTACCACTGCCTCGGAGCCTGCTTCAGACCATACAAGCTCTTCCTCAACCGGCAGACCAAATGTGACTTGCCCTTCTCACAGAATCCCTCCGGCTGCTCCATGTATAACTCCTCCTCAAGATCACCGTGGAGGAATGCCGTCTTCACGTCCATCTGCTCGACCTCCAAGTCGAAACTGGCTGCTAATGCTAGCACCACCCGGATAGATGAATGCTTGACGACAGGCGAAAAGATCTCATCATAATCCACGCCTTTCCGCTGACCGTAGCCTTTGACTACCAGCCTTGCTTTGTATCGAGGGCGAGTAGCATCATCCGTCTGCTTCACTCTGAACACCCATCGATTCTTCAAAGCCTTCTTGCCCTTTGGCAATCGCACCAGATCATAAGTGAAATTGGTGTGCAAGGAACTCATCTCCTCCTGCATAGCCACCATCCACTCCTGCCTGCGTTCGTCTTCCATAGCCTCTGCGAAACTTTCGGGCTCTCCCCCGTCAGTCAATAGCACATACTCATCCGGTGAGTATCTCGTAGATGGTCGACGATTCCTGTCACTCCTTCTCAGTGGAGCCACTGGTGCTGGCTGTATACCGACAGCCTCCGCCCCTTCAGGAACTACCTCTCCGGCATGCTCATCCTCCTGAGGGACACCCTGACCACCATCAGCAGGCTGATGATCAAGGTTGGGAGCAACTCCATGTACCGGCTCCCCCATAACTGGATCCTCTGCGATGTCCTCTGGAAACTGCTCGAAACGAAATGACTCTAACTCAGGCAATTCCTCAGCCTCAGAAGGCGTCTCGAAATCCTGAGTGTTGGTCATGGTCTGATCCTCGACGAACACCACGTCCCTGCTTCTGTAGAGCTTTCCTTCCACTGGGTCGTAGAGTCTATAGCCAAACTCATCCCGACCATAGCCGACAAAGACGCATCGCCTCGTCTTCGGCTCAAGTTTGGTCCTCTCGTCCTTCGGTACATGCACGAAGGCTTTACAACCAAACGCCCGCAGGTGATTGTATGACGGCTCTTTGCCGTACCATACTTTATCAGGAACATCACCCTGCAAAGGAGCACTAGAAGACAAATTAATAATATAAGCAGCTGTGAGAAGAGCCTCACCCCAATAACTGCCCGGCAAGTTTGCTTCTGACAGCAAACATCGCACCCTCTCCATCAGTGTCCTGTTCATGCGCTCCGCTACACCATTGAGCTGAGGTGTCTTTGGCGGAGTCTTCTGGTGTCGTATCCCTTGCTCTCTGTAATACGCATCAAAGGGACCGATGTATTCGCCGCCATTGTCGGACCGAACACACAACAACTTCTTGTCCGTCTCCCTTTCAACAGAGGCCTGAAACTCCTTGAAAGTAGGCAGTACCTGATCCTTGGTCTTTAAGGCATAGACCCAAACCTTCCTGGAACAGTCATCAATAAAAGTCACAAAGTAAGAAGCACCACCAAGAGATTTTACCTTCATAGGACCACAGACATCCGAGTGAATCAACTCGAGCAACGCCGGCTTCCTCGAACTTGGGTGACTTTGGAAAGACACCCTATTTTGCTTTCCAGCTAAACAGTGCGTGCATTTCTCCAACTTTGTAGACTTGAGCCCCGGAATCACTTTCCTGTTCACCAAGTAGTTCATCCCCTTCTCGCTGATATGGCCGAGCCGCCTGTGCCACAACTCGGTAGACGCATCACTGACTGCGTTCACCTCCTGTGCCCCCTCTGCGCTCCCCTCCATATAGTAGAGACCGGACTTCTTGCTTCCTCTGGCAATTACCATCGAACCTCTGGAAAGTTTCCACTGACTATTCCCGAAGAGACTGAAGAATCCCTCGTCATCCAACCTTCCAACCGACACTAGGTTGAAACGGATATCAGGAACATGACGAACATCCTTGAGAACAAGAACCGCACTCGTCTTCGTTCTCAAATGCACATCTCCAACGGCAACCGCCTTTGACACATCTCCGTTGTCCATCTTCAACACGCCACAGTCGCCTGTCGTGTAAGTGGCAAACAGTGCCCTATTGTGAGATACATGTGCTGAAGCCCCTGAGTCCACCAGCCAAGAATTGTCATCGCAGGCGAGGTTAGTAATGACCTCATCACCTACGACGATCACATCGCCTCCATGCACCGAGGCCGCCGCTGTAGTGTTCTCTTCTTGCTTCCCCTTGTCGCCCTTCTTCTCTCTCTTCCAAGCGAAACAGTTTCGCTTGATATGGCCCTTCTTACCGTAATGGTAACACTCTGAGTCCTCGTAACGACCCTTGGACTTCCCACTGCTTTTGTCTCTGCCACCAACTAGACCCCTGCTTTTGCCCCTTCCGCGGCTCTATGAAACAAGTACCTCTGAGTGGTGGGATGTGGATGAAGTGCCCTGAGAACGTCTCCGCATCTCTTCATTCAACACCCCGCTCTTGGCAAACTCCAGACTGACCACGCCCTCTGGAGCAGAAGCGATCATAGATACTCGTACGGTCTCCCACGAGTCTGGCAATGTACACAGCAGCTACAGTCCCTGAACTTCGTCGTCGAACTTGACTCCCATAGAAGATAGCTGGTCAACCACGCCCTGGAAATCACTCAAGTGATCCGTAATAGATGCCCCATCTTTGTACCGCAGATCCATCATCGTCCGGATCAGGAACAACTTGTTTACCCCGGTCTTCTTCGCGTACAAAGATTCCAGCTTATCCCATAACGTCTTCGCGTGCTCAATATTGGCAACGTGGTTGTACACGTTCTCGTCAACGAACTGCCTGATGTATCCGCACACCTGTATATGCTCGAATTTCCAGTCCTCCTCGGATTTATCACTGGGCTTCTCGGATGCAAATACGGGCAGATGCAGCTTCTTGACGAACAGTAAATCCTTCATCTTGCTCCGCCAATAATAATAGTTTATGCCGTTCAGATTCACCATGCGCACCGGCTTCGCGTCCATCTCTCCTCTCTGGTTCCTCTGTCAACTCCTGACACCCTTTGAACCCAAAGCTCTGATACCACTCTGTTGGGAAAGAAACGCGAAAACCTTTCCCCAAACCGGAGAGTACCTGCGAGAGGACCGAGCAATACAACGTACGAACCCAAAAACAAACACACAAAAATAATCCACGCAGACACAGAGAATTTTTGACGTGGAAAACCCTTGCGGGAAAAAAAACCACGGGACGATCGGAGTCCAACCCTGAGAAGCCTCCACTAATAGAATAGAAGAATTACACCCTCTACAAACTCCTCCCGATCCAAATCGGATCCCCACAACACTCAGAGATAAGAACAATGATTACAAGGCTACGAAGAGCAAGAACGACGAGTAGAGATTACCGGAACACGATCTCCTTCGAATGGCGACCTTCAATCCTCCGTCTTCTTCTCCGAAGTTGTAATGGCACTCTTGCCTCGTTCTCTCTCAAACTTGTGTTCCTTGCGATAATGATGCGTTCTGAATTAGGGTTAAGAAAACTCAATATAACTCCCTAATCCCGCAGCAAACCTGGACCGTTGGATTAGATCCAATAATGAAAACTCATCCTAAAATCCGCTTCAGCCCCCGACGACACAGAGTTCGGCCAGAACTCTGTGTCGAGCAAACAGAACCTCACGCCAACATTCTGGAAGCGCCAGACCGAGTTCGGCCAGAACTCGGCCTGGGACCGAGTTCGGGCCGAACTCGGATCCCCTGCTTCCAGCAGCTCCAGCAGCAACAGCAGCAACTTCGTCGCCTACTTCCCGAGCTTCTCCGACATCGGACGGCGCTCGTCGCACTCCGGGGTCTTCTCCACATATGTTGGGAACCCCACCCACTCCAACAAGTAGAAGAGAAACAAAGATGAGAAAGAGAAAAAATGGTAGGGTATTGGTAGTTATAATTTTATTTATTTGTGAGGATATAAATAAAATAAAATAATAAAAATTCTAAAAAATAATCGATTTGGGATGTTTATAAAGACATCAAAAAATAACAATACACCGATTTTGGGAGATTTTGAGCTGACTAAAATCAGTGCCTCCAAAAAATTACGAAGCAGAGGTTTTTTTTTAAACGACCAGCTCAAAAACCTCTCAAAATTGGTGAAAACACCATTGCCAAACAGACCCCTAGTATATAAGGCTAACATGATAATCACAACACCACAAATCTTTTGAGATAAGAGTGGTCCATAATACATCCATATTCTATTCTAGATATATCCATGTTGGCACCTCTATAATCTATGGGCCCTAGGTCGTTGTCTAGTTTGCCCTCAATCAAGATTAATATGATTCAACAAACAACATTGGTATAACTAAAAATCATAACATAATCACAACATATATATTCCACCAATATGAACATCTAGCATTTGTATAATTTTCTCTGACAATTTAACTCATTCACAATATCTGACGGTAAAAAAAGAATAAGAGTCATAATAGTTGTCGTCCACAATCAAAAATTGAATTAATTAATATCCACATGGTTCAAAAGAAATCATAGACCTAAACTAAAGAAAAGCAATAGCAATATAAAGTCCTCTAAAATTTCAAGTCCATAAATAAGAACTTCGAAAACAAATATGATAAATGAAATAAAAGCTAACTAGTCATTTTTTTTTTCAATTTTAGATGGGCTCCACATCCTTCATAAACTCAACTATCTTACCCACCGAAGGTCCATAATGAGTGTTGTTGTTTTCGCGGTTATAACGAATATACAAAGTATGTAGGAAACCAAAAGTTACAACACGCACACAGACACTTAAACAAAGGAAAGACGATTGTAGCTTGAGAAATATAAAAGGCTAACAAACTTTGCAACACAGTTGCTAATACATTACTCGTTACAACCACAAAATTAATAGAATATGAAAGACTTGGAAGTAGAAAGCTCGTAGGGTTGATGATGATCACTATTGCTTAAAGTAAGATTCAATATTATTCTGTCGATCTACTCCCAAGAACCAGCAAGTTCATAAACACAAACTTATGGAACACTATGTCACTCTTGCAGAGATGACTTGAACTCTAGACGCCTTAGTGTACATGAACATCACTTGGTTACTTAGAATGGCTACTGCTAACTCTCCTCTCGTAGCATATATTAACTTGCTCTCACCCCCCAAAGAGAATAACTATAGATATATAAAGGTATCAACCCCCATAGCATCCCACTAACCATAGTGGGCAATAAATTTGGAGAATAACTATCCATTAAGTGGGCGATTGTTGCAGTAACCTCTACTAAAAGGCATTTAAGCTCCAGGAGTATCGAACATCCATTTTTGCATAGCACAATGACATTTTCACGTAGAAATGCTGCTATGTGCAGCTCTGTGTACAGCTCCATGCGCTTATGTGCCTATGCGCCCAGTGCCTTAATAACTTATAGCCTACGCGCCCAGCGCCCACGCGTCCACGTAGCTCCGCGCCAACATGCCGCTTTCGGTACTACCGTATAAGAACCATACGAAAACTAGTACAAAAAGAGTGCAAATGGTGCAATTTCATGCAAACGTATTATTTTGTGCTCGATGCATTCGTACCAAGCAAAAAACACACGAAAAATTGCATGAAAATGAGCGTAAGTGGCACAACTTTGCGTAAAAGGGTTGTATCGCATCTGATGTGTTCGTGCAAAGTGCGCCATCATAGCGCCAGTTTTTGCCCTTCATTCTTCACCGAAGTCTGAGTGATTAAGCCCCTTCGAAGCTTATCTCCTAAGGAAAATCCTAAATAATGAGTGAAAAATATAAAATTTCTATGGTATGTTAATCTTGCCCTCTAGGAAAATCCCTTTCCACCTCAACCACATGGGCAAACTACCCATGTGCACAAGTAATTAAAATATGAACCTTATGTTGAAATACACACTTGGGTTGCTACATGGATATGGAACTATTATCTAGAGTTCAAAATAAAAAAAATACTAATATTTGCTGTATATTTCAATACATGGGTTGAGTATTTTCCATAGTGATTGTACATTATGCATTAGGATAGACGTCACTTACAACTTGAATCTTTCTGCATGGGTCAAACAAAAGTACGATTCATAATGAGCTATTCCTTGAATTCAGTATCATAGCTGCTATCATTTTTACTAACATAATGACATCAATTGTACCTTTTGGTCGCACATTTAAGGCCATGTGCTTGTAGTGCCCCGCTTCTAGCGGTCCACTATGTAATACCCATGGCTTGCTGACTCAGTCTTGAACTGAGTATTTGGAGAAATATTTGCCGGTATCGATTGATCACGGATGAAATGTAATGAACCTTTCCAATTGATGGATCGGCTTCTATTGAAATGAATCCAAGAGTTTTGTTGGATGCTTTCTTTCGCTGCTTAGTTTTGATGAATGCATTTTTGTGTTGGTTTTCGATGATTGGTTTTCATTGTTCGCTTTTATCGCATTTTGCATTCATTCCGAATCTTGAGAGAAAGGGATCGACGTATACTAATCAATTGTTGGTGCTAATATAGGACGCGTGAACTGTTCATGAACGACGCATGAAGTCCCTCCTTCTCTCAACTAAGATTCATCTTGGTGAGTTGCTTCAACCAGATAAACATTGATCTGTACGCCGAATAAAAATGATCTCTAGTCCACTCTGTTTTTTCGTCCCTATGAACAACGATACCACAACAACAAAAGATAAGAGAAGATAATTGAACAGAATCAAATACAAGATCATGTATTGCTACTCTATCTGCTCCATAAGAATAATCATCTGCTCAGTTGCTAAGTATGCTTGAAAACTGTAGACATGTATAGACGAACTTTTACGTATTGAGATGAATAAGAGAAAAGGCACAAAATGAACGTGTCGTATATCTGTACATAAGTCTAAATCTGTCTCATCTGATAGAATTGCTAGTATCACGACCCGTACCCTAGAGTAAGGGTAAGAGACGTGGGTACGTCCAGCCTATGCTGTAGTATCGGCGGTAGAACGCTGTCTTAGGTCACAACGTCTAACAGTTTAAGGTAATAAACAGTTATACTCCCCGAATGGGGGTGACATAACAGAATATATCTCAATCACAGCTAAGATAGAATACGATAAGATAGAATGATATAAAAGATACAAGATCCAATCCACAGGAAATACAAATAGAGAGGAAGCTAAGTGTCTAGATAAACTCCACTAATATCCAGAAATAATACAGATCCAAATATATACAACTCAACTCTAATACTATGAAATAAGATAAAGATATCTATGGAGCAATAGTCTCTACAGCTAAAGGATCCGACTGGAAGTTCGGATCGCAAGTGTCCTCTAAGGCTGTCCCATAGAAAGTGTCTAAGCAGGCCTCCTCCTCGTCCTCTGTAAAATTTTTAACAGGTCCATTCAGGACGGAAACGAGCACATATCTCTCAAAACAGTTCATAACAGGTTAGGAGTATAAATCATGCAATAGAGTAAAATACAGAAAATGCTGGAAAGGAAGTACGAAAAAACAAAAGATATTTTGTAACTGAAAGTAAATACATGATAAGTTAAAGACTGTAAGTGGCTAAGTGATTTAGAGTACAATATGGTTATGTAAACGGCTTAGGAGCACATGAATACAACTAAGAGGCACATGAATACCTACTGGGGATAATGATCACATAACCAATTCTACTCATCCCGCCCCAATCAATACACAAGGATCCATTCAAGTTACGTTATTGGCACATGAATACAGCTAAAGATATATGAACTCATGTAATGAGTAGTACATGAGGCACATGATAATACATGAAGGCACATGAGAACATATGAATACATGAACTTAGTACGAGTACAAGGAGTACCTGATGCACATGATAAAGTACATGAACATGAAATACCCGATGTACCCGTAGAGGGATAACATCTCAGGAAAGGATCCATATAGTACTAATCCGTGAAGATACGTGTCAGCATCAAGTAAAGTAATCTAGAGCAAGAATATAGTCCAGACAGTATGAAAAGATCAGAGAATGTACTCGCCTGCTATCTGAATGTCCAAGATGAAAGTACTGTCCGAGGAGTGGTGTCTGGCTCCTATTTAGAACAGTAAAAGTCACAACAAGTCCAGAATAGTAATAAGATGCACTACAATGCATTCTACATGATTCTAGGTTAATCTAGGCCAAAGTCAACTCTTAGTCAACTCTGGTCAACCCTAGAAGTCAAACTAGGTCAACTAGGTCAAACCTAAGTCAAACAAGTCTGTACTAGTCTAACTAGTCTATTCTAGGTCTAACAAGACTAAACAAGTCTAATCTAGACTCCAACTAGGCATTCAAGTCACCCATAGGCTAAGAGCCCTAGACTAGCTATTAGGCAATACCATGCCTAAACCATACCATAAATCACATACATAAGTCAAATTATATCTAATATATAATACACTCTAATACAGAAATACACATATTGATATATTATATAATATAACTTAGTAACATACATTAGCATGTAGGCTACCTAAGTTATATCACACATTTCATATATATATACCTTCACATATATATAGAAATAGGAAGACACATGTGCTCATGTGTCAAGTGTGTATGTGTGAGTGAGACAGTCCAACATGGACAGTGCAAGAAGTGGCTAATGTGTGTGTGAGCTATGGCATTGTGTGTGTGTTAGTGAGACATGAGGGTGTGTGGAAAAACAAGAGAGTACAAGAGTGATATCCTGAAATTAGTGAGCATTTTTAGGAGAACAGGAAAACACGGGGAACAGTTAGTGTACATTGTCATAGGAAAACAGTCATAGGTATTAGAGTTTTCATCTCAGTCTAACAGTTTATGAAACAAATCATCAGTTTGGAAAAATGGTGAACAGGGAAAATCAGTCCAGGTATTCAGTGGTTTCATTCTCAGTTAAGTTGAAATGAAGAATCTCAGGTTCAGTAGGAAGGAAATCAGTGAGTAATAAAACAATGTGGCATATTAACACTAGAACAGTGAATCATATACTGTGTGCCAATAAAACAGTGAAGTTTATATGTGAAATCAGTGAGGGGAAAAATTAGAAAACAGGGAATGACAACTGGGAATTTATCTCAGGAAATATGAATTCTTGGAAACAGTTAATACATGAACTATATCCTGAATTCAGTGTCATAATGCTAACAGTGGGAACCTGGAAATTAAACAGCTAAAACCCAATCCACAGGACAGTGAAACATGAATCAAATATTTCAGTTTAAGAAGGGAATAACTAGTTCTCAGGTATTCAAGAATAAACCATTCAAACATAGTTCTAAAGAAGGAAAGGAAACCAATTTCCAGTTCAGTTATAGAAAGGAAGAGCTACTCAGGTTTTAGGAGAATAGGTCTCAGCTGACAGTTAACATAATTAAAACATTCATTTCAGAATTCAGTTTACAGAGAGGAAAGGAACAAATTCTCAGGTTAGTTTACAGTATTTCGAAAACCAACACATATGTCTAATTCCCATACACAAACCATAGAGCCTAATCGAATGTAAACATTGTATTATCATAAACTAACAATCATGTGGGGATATTAATCAGTGAGAAACAGCAATTAAAACTGGGATTAACAAGTTAGAAAAATACTGAAAAGCAATGTATCAGAGAATATCAGTTAACAATGAAATTTAACCAATTCGAAACCAATCCCACATCAAAAACTAAACTAACATGTAAATTAATTCTAACATATGTCATACATTATATTTAGGACCTAATTAACAATTAAAATCACTAATTAAAACATTTAAAATAAATTGAAAACAAGAGCACAACCCAGCACACTGAAACGCACAGTGCACGCGTGACACCGTGTTTGACACGACACGAGAGTTCGTAAAACTCTGGGAATCTCGTGTCAGTCAGTGTCCCAACACGTGTGTCAAGTTACACGTGTCAAAGTGGCGTGTGCAGCTCGCAAACAGCCCCGAGCAGCAGGGGAAGAAAACTGTGCACGCGCGTGAGGCGCACCCGCGTGTACGTGTGTCTGTGGCGACTCGACACGACACCAATACGTGTTCAAAAAAATAGAAACACAGAAGCGAGGTCAAAACCTAAATTCCTATTCAATTACATTCCTAAAAACAAATCGAAATGCCCTTTGGGGCATTTCGTCAAACACCTTCATTCATGAACTGATACGTGTCCGATACGGACACGTACTGGGCTCAAAACCTAGGGTTAGCTAGTCCTACAATTAGGTTAGGCCTAGGGCTTCCTAGATATGCAATAAAAATAGTATTTTATGGAAGGGATTAGAATATTACCTAGGGATTTGCAATGTAACAAAAAGCCCCAAATGAGAGGATCCTCAAACCACCAAAACTCTTCCAAATTGTTTCTTCCCTAAAATTTCTCAATACCAACAGCAAATACAATAATTTTAGGAACTATTTCAATTGGTTTGGGTGGAAAAGGAATTGAAATGAAATTTCTATGAATTAAAGAAGATGGAGACTCACCTCTTTCTAAAACTTGCAAATATTCCTAATGGAGGCTAGCCCTAATTTCTAGGAGCATTAAATAGGGAAGGGAGGACTAGGTTTGGCCGGCCAAGGCTGTTGGGCTTGGGTTAGGGCTCCACTAGTGTTGGGTTCGGCCTCTAAGGCTAAAGTCACAAGTCATGACTTGTGAAATCACAAGCCATTCTCTAATCAATTTAAATCCTAATTCCTCCTAATAAATTCTAATGAGTTAAATGCCACTAACTTAGGTCAAGCTAGGGTTCCATAACCTAACCAAATAGTCATGACCTAGGTTAGCCTCTAGGACAGTCGCCTAAGTCATTACTAGTCAAGTCAAAACTAGCACCAAATCAAAAATACTAAAAATTACTTAAAAAATCTAATAAATATAATTAATACTAATAATTCTAAAATAATTCCAAAATTTTAAAAATGACCAAAATACCCTCAAGCTAGAAAAGTGGTAGTGACAAATCTACCCCCCTTAAAATAATTTCGTCCTCGAAATTAAAGACGAAACTAACTGCTGAGAAGGATAGAAAAGTATACCTCAAGGTCCAAAAAGATAGGGGTACTGCTCGCGCATCTCATCCTCCCGCTCCCAGGTAGACTCTCCTGGAGAATGATGCCTCCATGCGACGCGTACCAAGGGTATCACCTGGTTCCTCAGAACCTTCTTCCGGCGATCCAGAATCTCCACAGGCTGCTCTGGATAACTGAGAGTAGGTCCAACCTCAACCTCCGAATGATCGAGCACATGGCTAGGATCAGCTACGTACCGTCTCAACTGTGATCCGTGGAATACGTTGTGAACTTCCACTAGTGCAGGTGGCAAGTCTAGCCTGTATGCCACGTCACCGACTCTCCCGCTGATAACGAAAGGGCCGATGAAGCGCGGGCTAAGCTTCCCACCTCCACCAAAACGTATCGTACCACGAGTCGGAGAAATCCGCAGAAAAACCATGTCTCCAACCTAATCACAAGCAAGGTCTCAAGTTACTAAAAATCAAACACGATCAATCAAACAAAACAAAATACAACCTACTTCTAATCCTATCTCTAAATCTGTACCTCAAACTCCAACGGCCTCCGGTGGCTATCGGTCTAGTGCCGATGTCTGTCCTGCGCCATGCGAAGTCTGTCCCTGATGAGCTTCACCTTCTCGGCTGCGTCAACAACCATCTCTGGTCCCAGTAAAGCTCGCTCTCCAACATTATCCCAAGATAAGGGTGTACGACACCTACGCCCGTACCGAGCCTTAAACGGTGACATCTCAATACTGGCCTGATAACTGTTGTTGTAAGCAAACTCTACCAAATATAGATGATCCTCCCAGGAACCTCCAAAATCCAGGACGTACGTCCGCAGCATGTCCTCAAGCGTCTGAATAGTCCTCTCTGACTGTCCGTTCGTCTGGGGGTGGTATGCAGTACTAAACTTGAGCTGAGTGCCCAAACTAGTCTGCAGACTCCACCAAAAATGGGAAGTAAAGCGACTATCCCGATCTGAGATAATGCTGACGGAAACTCCGTAAATCCTGACTATCTGCCTCATATACAACTCCGCAAGCCTCTCTGTAGACGTACCCACCTTGAATGGCAAGAAGTTGGCCGATTTGGTCAACCTGTCAACGATGACCCAAATCGCGTCTTTCCCTCCTGGTGTACGCGACAACCCAGATACGAAATCCATGGTGATATGTTCCCACTTCCACTCTGGAATGGGCAACGGCTGTAATAATCCTCCGAGCCTCTGCCTCTCTGCCTTGACCTGCTGACAGACCAAGTATCTAGCTACGAAGCGAGCTACCTCCCGCTTCATCCTGTACCACCAGACATGCTCTCGCAGATCCCTGTACATCTTGTTGGCACCAGGATATATAGAGTACTGCGATTTGTGAGCCTCCTGCATGATCTGCTCTCTGAGCTCCCCGCTAGGCACACACAACCTGGAACCGTGCCTCAAGGCACCATCCTCTGCAAGTGAAAACTCGCCATCCACCAACCCTGCACGAACCTGCTCTCGGATACACCGCAGAGCCACATCCTCGAACTGCGTCGCCTTGATCCTCTCCATCAAGTCCGACTGTATGTGAAGGCCCCATAACTGCATCTGCACTCCGGGCACAATCACCTCAATCCCAAGGCTTTCCAAGTCTGCAAGCAAGTGCCGATCCATAGTCAAACACATGGCTGTCGGATACCTACTCAAGGCATCGGCAACCACGTTGGCCTTTCCTGGGTGATACTGAAGTGAGATGTCAAAGTCCTTCATCAACTCTAGCCATCTGTGCTGCCTCATGTTGAGCTCTTTCTGTGTAAACACATACTTCAAGCTCTTGTGATCTGTAAAAATCTCCACCCTCTCGCCATACAGATAGTGCTTCCACAACTTCAAAGCAAAAATCACCGCTGCCAGCTCCAGGTCATGGGTAGGGTAGTTCTTTTCATGAGAACGTAATTGCCTGGAAGCATAGGCAATCACCTTTCCATGCTGCTGTAAGACACAATCCAGCCCCTTCCCTGAAGCATCATTATAAATAGTAATCTAACTGATCCTGAAGGCAATGTCAGAATCGGAGCTGTCGTAAGCCGTTTCTTCAACTCATCAAAAGCTGCCTGACACTCCTCTGACCAAACGAACTCAGTATCCTTCCGGGTCAACCGAGTCAACGGCTCTGCAACCCGGGAGAAATCCTGCACAAATCTCCTATAATATCCTGCCAGCCCCAGGAAACTCCGGGTCTTTGCCACTGAAGTCGGCGCTGTCCAAGCCTCAACTGCTGTGATCTTCTTCGGGTCCACTGAGATACCATCTCCAGTCACCACATGACCCAAAAAGTCAACCCTGTCTAGGAAGAACTCGTACTTCGAGAGCTTGCCATACAATCTCTCCCTCCTGAGTGTCTCCAGAACCACTCTCAAGTGCTCCTCATGCTCTTCTTCTGTCTTTGAATACACCAGGATATCATCAATGAATACCACCACGAACTTGTCTAAGTACTGGTGGAACACCTTGTTTATTAGGTTCATAAACACTGCTGGTGTATTGGTCAGCCCAAACGGCATAACCAAAAACTCAAACTGCCCGTACCGCGTCCTGAAAGCGGTCTTGGGAATATCCTCCCTCTTCACCTTCACCTGGTGATAACCTGACCTCAAATCAATCTTGGAGAACACCCGAGCTCCGCTCAACTGATCAAAGAGATCATCAATCCGCGGCAGTGGGTATCTGTTCTTGATCGTCAGGTTGTTAAGTGCCCTGTAGTCGATACACATCCGTACCGACCCATCCTTCTTGGGTATGAAAAGTACTGGTACACCCCAAGGTGAAGAACTCGATCGGATGAAGCCCTTGTCCTGCAGCTCATCCACCTACTTCTTCAGCTCCACCAATTTACTGTTGTTCACTCGATAGACATGCTGAGAAATTGATTCCGTACCGGGAACCAAGTCTATCGAGAACTCTACATCCCTGTCCGGTGGAAGCCCTGGCAACTCCTCTGGAAATATGTCCATAAACTCTGCGATCAAGGGATGTGGAGCCACCTCCTCCTCAACTGAAGCTCCACAGAAGACTCCTCCGTCCTGCTCTGCCTGCCGTCGAGTGTACTCAAACTCTGGCTCTCCTGGCACCCCAAACAAAACTCTACCCCCTCGGCAATCAATACGGGCGTGGTGTCTACTCAGCCAGTCCATACCTAATACAATGTCGTAGTTCGGTAGTGGCATGACGAGTAAACTCACTCCCAACTTTCGGCCTCCCAATATGACGCTCCGCCCTCTACAAACATCACTCACGAGGATGACCCCACCCCCGGTCGTGATCTTGCAGGTCCTAGGCAATGGTTCAGAAACCAGACTATGTCTAATAGCATACGATACTGACACAAAGCTGTGGGAAGCCCCGAAATCAAAGAGTGCAAATGCTGGAAGGCTGTCGAGAAGAACCAAACCTGCTATCAGCTCTTCGATGGCCTCGGCATCCTCAGCCGCCATGGCGAAAGCTCGCCCCTACTGTCTACCTCGTACCTGCTACTGGTGCTGCTGGAACCTCTGCTGCTGGGTCTGCAGTGCTGGTCCCTTCGGTTGGCCTGTTGGAGCCTTGGCTCCACCTCCCTGAGCTCCACGTCCAAAAGCCCCAGGATAATCCCTCAACTGGTGATCTTTCGTACCACAAAGTAGGCACTTGCCTAGCTTCTTCCTGCACTCATGCATCATATGCCCCGGCTTCTTGCAGAAGGCACAAACGACTACCTGCTACTGACGGGGTGCCTGCTGCCCTCTATGCTGCTGGTGCTGCACCTGCTGAAAAGGTGCCCGACCCTGCTGTTGATACTGCTGCTGGTGCTGCTGCTGATACTGCTGAACTGGCCTCTGTGGCTGCTGATGCTGGAAGTGAGGCCTCTTGGCCTGCCCCTGACTGCTGCTGCCACCCTGGAAGTCACGACCCCTCTTCTGCTTTAACCCTAGGTCGTATTCTGTCGCCATAGCCCCAGAAAATATCTCAGCAAATGTAGCATTCCGGTCGCTCTTAGTCAGCGACCGAACCTCTCTAATCAAGCCTCGGCGAAACTTTTTCGCCTTCGTCTTCTCGGTCAAGTCATCTATAAAATGGGCCAGTCTACAAAACTCTCCAGCATACTCAGCTACAGTCTGGTTCCCCTGAACCTGACCCTCGAACTGTGCCTCGATACCTCCCAAGGCCACATCAGGAAAGAACTGCTCCTTAAACAGCTCCTTGAACTGGGCCCAAGTCTGGCCCTCAACTCCCACCCTGGGATCTGTCTGATACCACGCACGGGCCAAGTCCTGCATCTGACTGCCTGTCGCCTCGATCTGGAGTCGAGCTGGTATCTCCGCCAGCCTGAATATCTCCTCAATATGCTCTATCCAGTCGTCTGTATAGTGGATGCCCTCTGTGCCGAAGAACTCTCTGGGATACATCTTTTGAAAGTCTTGTATGTCCTTCTCCCTCCGACAGGGCTGCTGCTGGCCCCCCTGAGCAGTAATCATCTCGACTGTAGTACGAACCAGCTGGTGTGCCTCGTCGATCCCCTGATGGAAATCTGCAGTCTGCCTCGTCTGTTACTGCTGGTGGGACTCCAGAATCCTCTACACGAAGGAGAAGAGATGTGCAGCATCTACCATCCCTGCAGGCGGAGGCTGCTGCGGTGGAAGGATCTCAGGAATCATAACGCTCGGCCTCCTGACTAGTGGAGATGCTCCTCCAAAAGTGGCAGAAACACCGACTCCTGAGGGCTGCACTGGCCCTGTAGCACCGGGAGCTGGCTGCTGCTGAGGTCGAGAGGTGATAGACCCCTCTCCAGCGTCTCCCAGTCCAGGGCGATACGATCTCGTCTCAACCATCCTGGAGACACAGATCAAACAAGAAATAATTACTGAGAATGAGTCGAAATATCAAAGGAGGACAGTTTAAAATTCTAAGGAAGATAATAAGCAGCAAAAGTAGATATACGGAATCTGATAAGGAGTTTTCCTAGTATGATTGAGTACCTTCAAAAATATACTAATTCCTACTGCAGGCTGCAGTGATATTCTAGTTCGAATACTACTACATTTCCAACTTAGACCTGCATGGGCCACCACTAAAAATGTGTCACGACCCGCACCCTAGAGTAAGGGCACGAGACGTGGGTACGTCTAGCCTACGCTACAGTGTCGGCGTAGAACGCTGTCATAGGTCACAACGTCTAACAGTTTAAGGTAATAAATAGTTATACTCCCAGAATGGGGGTGACATAACAGAATATATCTCAATCACAGCTAAGGTATAATACGATAAGATAGAATGATATAAAAGATACAAGATCTAATCCACAGGAAATACAAATAGAGAGGAAGCTAAGTGTCTAGATAAACTCCACTAATATCCAGAAATAATACAGATCCAAATATATACAACTCAACTCCAATACTATGAAATAAAATAAAGACATCTATGGAGCAACAGTCTCTACAGCTAAAGGATCCGACTGGAAGTCCGGATCACAAGTGTCCTCTAAGGCTGTCCCATAGAAAGTGTCTAAGCATGCCTCCTCCTCGTCCTCTGTAAAATTTTTAACAGGTCCAGTCAGGATGGAAACGAGCACATATCTCTCAAAATAGTTCATAACAGGTTAGGAGTATAAATCATAAAATAGAGTAAAATATAGAAAATGCTGGAAAAGAAGTACGAGAAAACAGGAGATATTTTGTAACTGAAAGTAAATACATGAGAAGTAAAGACTGTAAGTGGCTAAGTGATTTAGAGTACAATATGGTTATGTAAACGGCTTAGGGGCACATGAATACAACTAAGAGGCACATGAATACCTACTGGGGATAATGATCACATAACCAATTCTACTCACCCCGCCCCAATCAATACATAAGGATCCATTCAAGTTACGTTATTGGCACATGAATACAGCTAAAGATATGTGAACTTATGTAATGAGTAGTATATGAGGCACATGATAGTACATGAAGGCACATGAGAACATGTGAATACATGAACTTAGTACGAGTACAAGGAGTACCTGATGCACATGATAAAGTACATGAACATGAAATACCCGATGTACCCGTAGAGGGATAACATCTCAGGAAAGGATCCATATAGTACTAATCCATGAAGATACGTGTCAGCATCAAGTAAAGTAATCTAGAGCAAGAATATAGTCCAGACAGGTATGAAAAGATCAGAGAATGTACTCGCCTGCTATCTGAATGTCCAAGATGAAAGTACTGTCCGAGGAGTGGTGTCTGGCTCCTATTTAGAACAGTAAAAGTCACAACAAGTCCAGAATAGTAATAAGATGCACTACAATGCATTCTATATGATTCTAGGTCAATCTAGGCCAAAGTCAACTCTTGGTCAACTCTGGTCAACCCTAGAAGTCAAACTAGGTCAACTAGGTCAAACCTAAGTCAAACAAGTCTGTACTAGTCTAACTAGTCTATTCTAGGTCTAACAAGACTAAACAAGTCTAATCTAGACTCCAACTAGGCATTCAAGTCACCCATAGGCTAAGAGCCCTAGACTAGCTATTAGGCAATACCATGCCTAAACCATACCATAAATCACATACACAAGTCAAAATATATCTAATATATAATACACTCTAATATAGAAATACACATATTGATATATTATATAATATAACTTAGTAACATACATTAGCATGTAGGCTACCTAAGTTATATTACACATTTCATATATATATACCTTCACATATATATAGAAATAGGAAGACACATGTGCTCATGTGTCAAGTGTGTATGTGTGAGTGAGACAGTCCAACATGGACAGTACAAGAAGTGGCTAATATGTGTGTGAGCTATGGCATGTGTGTGTGTTAATGAGACATGAGGGTGTGTGGAAAAATAAGAGAGTACAAGAGTGATATCCTGAAATCAGTGAGCATTTTTAGGAGAACAGGAAAACACAGGGAACAGTTAGTGTACATGTGTCATAGGAAAACAGTCATAGGTATTAGAGTTTTCATCTCAGTCTAACAGTTTATGAAACAAATCATCAGTTTGGAAAAATGGTGAACAGGGGAAATCAGTCCAGGTATTCAGTGGTTTCATTCTCAGTTAAGTTGAAATAAGGAATCTCAGGTTCAGTAGGAAGGAAATCAGTGAGTAATAAAATAATGTGGCATATTAACACTGGAACAGTGAATCATATACTGTGTGGCAATGAAACAGTGAAGTTTATATGTGAAATCAGTGAGGGGAAAAATTAGAAAACAGTGAATGACAACTGGGAATTTATCTCAGGAAATATGAATTCCTAGAAACAGTTAATACATAAACTATATCATGAATTCAGTGTCATAATGCTAACAGTGGGAACCTGGAAATCAAACAGCTAAAACCCAATCCAAAGGACAGTGAAACATGAATCAAACATTTCAGTTTAAGAAGGGAATAACTAGTTCTCAGGTATTCAAGAATAAACCATTCAAACTTAGTTCTAAAGAAGGAAAGGAAACCAATTTCCAGTTCAGTTATAGAAAGGAAGAGCTACTCAGGTTTTAGGAGAATAGGTCTCAGCTGACAGTTAACATAATTAAAACATTCATTTCAGAATTCAGTTTGCAGAGAGAAAAGGAACAAATTCTCAGGTCAGTTTGCAGTATTTCGAAAACCAACACATATGTCTAATTTCCATACACAAACCATAGAGCCTAATCGAATATAAACATTGTATTATCATAAACTAACAATCATGTGGGGATATTAATCAGTGAGAAATAGCAATTAAAACTGGGATTAACAAGTTAGAAAAATACTAAAAAGCAATGTATCAGAGAATATCAGTTAACAATGAAATTTAACCAATTCGAAACCAATCCCACATCAAAAACTAAACTAACTTGTAAATTAATTCTAACATATGTCATACATTATATTTAGGACCTAATTAACAATTAAAATCACTAATTAAAACATTTAAAACGAATTGAAAATAAGAGTACAACCCAGCGCACTGAAACGTATAGTGCACGCACAGTGCACGCGTGACACCGTGTCCAAAACGACACGAGAGTTCATGAAACTCTGGGAATCTCGTGTCAGTCAGTGTTCCAACACGTGTGTCAAGTTACACGTGTCGAAGTGGCGTGTTCAGCTCGCAAACAGCCCCGAGCAGCAGGGGAAGGAAACTGTGCGCGCGCGTGAGGTGCACCCGAGGGTACGTGTGTCCGTGGCAACTCGACACGACACCAATACATGTTCAGAATAATGGAAACATAGAAGCGAGGTCAAAACCTAAATTCTTATTCAATTACATTCCTAAAAACAAATTGAAATGCCCTTTGGGGCATTTCGTCAAACACCTTCATTCACGAACTGATACGTGTCCAATACGGACACGTACATGACTCAAAACCTAGGGTTAGCTAGTCCTACAGTTAGGTTAGGCCTAGGGCTTCCTAGATATGTAATAAAAATAGTATTTTATGGAAGGGATTAGAATATTACCTAAGAATTTGCAATGTAACAAAAAGCCCCAAATGAGAGGATCCTCAAACCACCAAAACTCTTCCAAATTGTTTCTTCCCTGAAATTTCTCAATACCAACATCAAATACAATAATTTTAGAAACTATTGCAATTGGTTTGGGTGGAAAAGGAATTGAAATGAAATTTCTATGAATTAAAGAAGATGGAGACTCACCTCTTTCTAAAACTTGCAAATATTCCTAATGGAGGCTAGCCCTAATTTCTAGGAGCATTAAATAGGGGAGGGAGGACTAGGTTTGGCCGGCCAAGGCTGTTGGGCTTGGGTTAGGGCTCCACTAGTGTTGGGTTGGGCCTCTAAGGCTAAAGTCACAAGTCATGACTTGTGAAATCACAAGCCATTCTCTAATCAATTTAAATCCTAATTCCTCCTAATAAATTCTAATGAGTTAAATGCCACTAACTTAGGTCAAGCTAGGGTTCCATAACCTAACCAAATAGTCATGACCTAGGTTAGCCTCTAGGACAGTCTCCTAAGTCAACACTAGTCAAAGTCAAAACTAGCACCAAATCAAAAATACTAAAAATCACTTAAAAATTCTAATAAATATAATTAATACTAATAATTCCAAAATAATTCCAAAATTTTAAAAATGATCAAAATACCCTCAAGCTAGAAAAGTGGTAGTGACAGCTAGAGCATGCATTTGGTCTGGAACAACTTATGCACAAGGTAATATTTGTCTTTCGGGTGGTATTTGGGGGCACTTGGAACCATTCGGCCTAGGAGAGATTATGGCCTCCATGTGAAAATGGGCGTCAATATATGAGTCCTTAGCGACGAGCTGAACCAAAGAGTCACAGCGACTAATCATGGGAATATTCCATGGACCATCATGTAGATAGGTCACTTGCATGATCTAAATTATAAACTTCAATATCAGCAAAAATGAAACATAAATTATTCGTTATGCAAATTGTGTTAACATGTCTTATACAGGGATGACTGTCGACGATGGTAAGTTGCTTATGAAATATTCTACTATTATGTTCTTATGAATTTTTAAAAAGAACCTAGACAAGTAGAAAGATTACTAGTAAAATATTAGCTCCACATGTTGATTCAGTACAGAAATTTGCGAGTTCGACCAAAAGCCGCTCGGCAGTACATGATGTATGCTGACCCATGTTATGGGCATTTTTTTCAAAAAGCAAAGGAGACATGAGGATTTCAAGTGAGGCACTGAAGCTCGTCTAGCCCAGTAGAGCTCGTGGATTTCCTCAAGCTTCTTTTCATTTCCAGTCAAATTGCAAGTTTCTTTTCCTTTAAAGGTGTCTTTACATTTCCAGCATATAATAAAGGGATATGATGTATGGGCATTGCGACTATTTTTAAAAGCAAGTTTTAAAGAGAATCATGTAGCCAAGATAAGACAATCTGAGTTTGCAAAGCTTTGTACTTGTATTCCTATCAAGTTTATCAATAAAAGAAGTATTTTCATTTCAAAGCTTCCGTGTCCAAATATTGGTTTATATATGTTGTGTGCATGTGTTTTGTATTGTCTAGTTGTTTTGTACAGGTACTGGCCTTGTGCAAGCACAATTTAGGCTTGTACGGCATCACGCCTTAGCGAGGATGAACGATCCCGCATGGATCAAAGTGAGGACGAACGACCCTAGCGGGATCGGGGCGTGATAAAGTGGTATCAGAGCACGATTTTATGTCCTTGGCCTCTTGTAAATATAGTTTTCAAAAAAGTATATAAAGTATTTTGATGGCTTTCAAAAGGTCCCGATTTTGAGTTATGAAAAACTAATGTCCCATACAATAAGTCCATAATATTTTATAAGACTGATAAAAGTTATACTCTTTTGTAGAGAAATGGCTCCTCCTTGACCATCTGGCTCGACCGATCCGATAGAGCGGATCATGACCATGATGAAACTACAGAGGCAGATAATGAGGAGCATGGCTAGATGCAACAGGCCCGATTGGAGGCCCAGCAAAAATAGTTGGATGTCTTAACCCAACTCGTAACTTCGCTAGCGAGACCAAACCGACGGGCACACCCAAGATTGAGCTCGTAGATGATGACGAGCCCCAGCCGGCATGTAGGCACTCTTCTTTTAAGCCAAAGGACTTCTTGGATGTGAAACCTTCAAAATTTGAGGATAGGACATCACCAGATAAGGTGGTGGAATGGATCGATAAAATAGAGAGTCTATTCATATTCGTATGAGTTCCTTGTAGCAAGAAGGTAATGTGTGCCGCTCTACTACTACGGCTGCGGGCAAAAGACTGGTGGAATGCGAAGATGTCGACGCTGCTCGCAATGGCTAGGAATAGAAAAATTTTATGGGCCTCGTTCAAGAAGGCATTTCTGGATCAGTATCTGCCTCCAGCCATGAGTAAGAAGATGGAGAATGACTTCATATCTCTGAAACAAAGAAATATGTCCGTGGAGGACTATGAATCTGAATTTATCAAGCTGGCAAATTTTGCTGATGTAATGTTACCCACTGAGCAGGCTTGCATAGATCGGTTCGTTGAAGGCCTGAATGACGATATTCAGTTGAGTGTGTTGAACCGAGAATGTGATTCGAATTCCCAGGCCTTTGAGGCAGTACTGCAGGTGGAACTGTTTTGTCTGAGGAAGGTGTCAGCTAAAATTTAGTACGGTTGAAATCAGCCAGCTAAGAGATATCACGAGGGAGAGAAAAAGACTGACGGAGAACAGAATAATAAGCCAGTGTGCACCTTTTGCAGTCGACGAGGGCATGTGAAGGAAGACTATCGCTATACGAATGGTCTGAATTGCAGTTACTGTGGCAAAAGTGGGCACATTAAGGAGGACTGTCGTGCCGCTAATCATGCTTGTTTTGGTTGTGGCTAACATGGTCACTCTGTCATGAATTGTCCGAAAAGGAATAAAATGGCTCAAAATCATGATGACACTGAAGAGCGTGGGCCACTGAGAGATCCACCGCCAATCAGAAACAATCCGCACAACTAGCAGCTGTGGACTAATGCTCGTGTCTTCAATCTATCCACCTTACTCGATCCTGAATGCAGTACTGATGGAGGTGAGCTTGTTTCTTAAGTTTTGAGGACAAATTTTTTTCTCAATGGGTTATTATGTAGTGCCCCGCTCCTCGCGGTCCACTATGTAATACCTACGGCTTGCTGACTCAGTCTTGAACTGAGTATTTAGGGAAATCTTTGTCGGTATTAATTGATCACGGATGAAATACAATAAACCTTTCCAATTGATGGATCGGCTTCTATTAAAAGGAATCCAAGGGTTTTGTTGGATGTTTTCTTTCGCTGCTTGGTTTTGATGAATGTATTTTCGTATTGGTTTTCGATGATTGGTGTTCACTGTTTGCTTTTATCGTATTTCACATTCATTCTGAATCTTGAGAGAAAAAGACCGTAGTATGCTAATCAACTATTGGTGCTAATGTAGGACGTGTGAACTATTCGTGAATGGCATGTGAAGTCCCTCATTCTCTCAACTAAGATTCATCTTGGTGAGTTGCTTCAACCGAACAAACATTGATCTGTACGCCTAATAAAAATGATCTTTAGTCCACTCTATTTCCTCGTCCCTATAATCAACGATATCACAACAACAAAAGATAAGAGAAGATAATTGAACATAATCAAATACAAGATCATGTATTGCTACTCTATCTGCTCTATAAGAATGTTCATCTGCTCGGTTGCTAAGTATTCTTGAAAACTATAGACATGTACAGACGAACTTGTACGTATTGAGATGAATAAGAGAAATGCACGAAATAAACCTGTCATATATCTGTGCATAAGTCTAAATCTGTCTTATCTGATAGAACTGCTAGAGCATACATTTGGTCTCGGACAACTTGTGCACAAGGTAATATTTGTCTCTCGTGTGGTATCTGGGGGCACCTGAAACCACTCGACCTAGGAGAGATTGTGGCCTCCATGTGAAAATGGGCGTCAATATCTGAGTCCTTAGCGACGAGCTGAACCAAAGAGTCACAACGGCTAATCATGGGAATACCCCATGGACCATCATGTAGATAGGTCACCTGCATGATCCAAATTATAAACTTTAATATCTGCAAGAATACAACATGAATTATTCGTTATGTAAATTGTGCTAACATGTCTTATACGGGGATGGCTGTCGGCGATGGTAAGTTGCTTATAAAATATTCTACTATCATGTTCTTATGAATTGTTAAAAAGAACCTAGACAAGTAGAAAGATCACTAGTAAAATGTTAGCTCCACATGTTGATTTAGTGCAGAGATTTGCGAGTTCGGCCAAAAGCTGCTCGACAGCACATGATGTGTGCTGACCCACGTTATGGGCATTCTTTTCAGAATGCAAAAGAGACAAGGGGATTTCAAGTGAGGCACTGAAGCTCGTCTAACCCAGTAGAGCTCGTGGATTGCCTCAAGCTTCTTTTCATTTCCAGTCAAGTTACAAGTTTCTTTTCCTTTAAAGGTGTCTTTACATTTCCAGCATGTAATAAAGAAATATGATGTATGGGCATTGCGACTATTTTCAAAAGAGAGTTTTAAAGAGAATCATGTAGCCAATATAAGGCAATCTGAGTTTACAAAGCTTTGTACTTGTATTCCTATCAAGTTTATCAATAAAAGAAGTATTTTTATTTCAAAGCTTCCGTGTCCAAATATTGGTTTATATATGTTGTGTGCATGTGTTTTGCTTTGTCTAGTTATTTTGTACAGGTACTGGCCTTGTGCAAGCGCAATTTAGGCTTGCACGGCATCACGCCTTAGCGAGGACGAACGATCCCGCAGGGATCAAAGTAAGGACGAACGATCCAAGCAGGATCGGGGCGTGACAGTGCTAACATGGTATATGTGTGCGTATTTTGAGTGTCTACAAGTTTTTCTTCAAAAGATGGCATGCATCTTTATTCATACACATAGGTGAGTTCTTTAGAGAGTTCCAAATTTTCCTAACATGAAGTCTTTAACTTCTTCTGTAGCCTGAAGCCGCTATAACATGGCCAAAAGCCGCTATGACATAGTCGAAAGTCGAGGTCCAACCTTTTAGTGGTGTCATACCACTATAGCTTGAGGTCCCAGCATCTTTATAATGTTGTCATACTACTTTTTTCTTTCAATATTAGGCTAATGCCTCTATATAGTGCTACACCGCTATAACATAGCCTAAAGCCGATGACCCACCTTATGTGCTATCAGGCCTCTATAATACGAGGTACTAGCCCCTTTATCGTGCTGAGCTATTTGTGCTTTATGTTGGGCACGTCGGGCATTCCAAATACTCCAAAACTCATTAAGGCTTAAATTCATCGTCTCAAAAGACTTGCTCTATACAAAGATTATAGTAGACTACCGAGGTTCCGAGATGAAATCCCAACAATGTCTCCAAGGACTAACCTCGGTACCTGATATTTTCTCAATCAATGATATGTCCTTGAACCAAAAGCAAGATGTCTAGTAGATTTCTCTTTGAACTAATAATATGATGCTTTATGGTAGAATTGCAATGACAAAATATCAGAAACCTTCAAGCCTTTTTTTTCTTTCTTTTGTCATCGACCAACTGATGCTTGAGACCTTTGGTGAACATTTCTTCCAAAATTTTCTATCTCTGAACATAAACAACTACAATGATGATTGTTTATATTACAAAAGTTACAAAACTTTTGTATTAGAACTTTGAAAAAGAAAAAGAGTATAAGAGAATCCTAATTACAAGAATTCTAGCTACAAAATAAAATATCGGGAGTTAGAGCAATGGAGATTGAGTCTCAAGTCAACTTTTTTACTCTTTTGATGATCTGGTGCGAAGATTGAAGAAACTTGCTAACTCTAGCTTACTGACAGGTTTGACATCAAGAAGGCTCTGATATCAAAAGCTCTTCTTCTGTTTGGGAAGCACATGTGCTTACTTATAGTCATTCTCACTGGAAATGAATATGCGTGCATAAGGCAAAAAATATACTATTTTATATCCTTATATGCATAGGATACTGCTAGCTCATAGGTACTCTGGAGTACGTGGGATGGACGTGCACGCATATCACGCTCAGAATACCATGTGGCTTCAGTTATTTGAAATTTGCTGCGTGACATGCGATCACATAGAACACGTTCTCCACATAATACATTTATGCCGCATGGCATTTCTACCGTATGATACCTTTCTCTCATGATGTTTCTGTCGTATACTATTAATGTTATAAAGATGTAAAGTGTAAGCTGACGTAAGCAATAACGTCTTTCTTGTAACCGTCATTTTCATACTCTATGAAGTAGCATGACTTAAATAGGGTATCAACATGAACTATATGGCTTGATTGTATACATCTAAGTATTTACCACATGGTGCCCTAATTCACTGATTCATGTCGTAAAAGCTTTAAAGGATGCCACACGGCCTGTTGCTTGTTTTGAGAATTATTGTCTTTGGTGCATAGCTTCTAGCACATATCGTTTGGGCTTTTATTGAGCTTATGCGCATGCTCAGAATTTTCATGCTTCTACAAGACCCTTTTCAAAGTTTTGGAGACTTAAATAAGTTTGAAACACTTAGAAAGAAGCATGAAAAAAAATCAATTGTCGCATAGAGCACATGCGCATAAGATCTCTGCCACGCTGTCAATTTTGAGGTCTTCTTTGATTTCTGTGTCATTAGGAAATCATTTTGAAATTTTGGAGCATCGTCGGCGTATGAGCATGAGAATTCAGGCATCTGTTTCATCATTTTTGCGTCGCATATCACGGATATCTATGTATCGTATGGAGATAAACATATGCGACATTGTTGTATATCTAGCGCATAAGACTTGCCTGTAAATAGGCTTTGAAAAGAGAAAATTCACTTTACTCCTTTGCCTTCAAATTTTCATATTCCTTGACTTTTTGTGTCTTCTCAATTTCTCCTCTTTCGATCCAAGAAATGTCACCCAAGACCTCATCTTCTTCATCAAAAAAACAAACCAAGGGCAAAGGCATAGAAAAAGTTATCGACGTCGACGTTCTATCTCCGATGATCCATCATCCCTTGCTCAGTAACCCATCAAAGGTTGGAAAACTTATTTTTTTCCTATTAATAGGGATGAAAATAGAGAGCTATGCATTCATGAGTTCAAACTCAGAGACGCATATTGCATAGTTTGATGCATGTGTGAAAAAATCATCATAACATGCGTAAGCTGATGTAATTTCTTGTACTGCATGGCGTATTATGCTGAGTCGTTAACTCTAAGGAGTATTAAGTTGACTCAAAGAAGTATCAGTTCGATTCGAGCAAGTATTAAATTGACTCGATGAAGTATTAATTGAATTTGGTTTCATGTGCAGGATTTTACGTTAAGTTTTCTGAGGTCAATATTTTATGCTAATTACAACAGAGTCAGCCAAATTATCAAAGTATCACCTCGTAACAGGCTGAGATATGGGTATGATAGGTCGAATAATTTGGTTAGTTCGAAGGAGCCCGAAGTGCTCGAATGGTTAAATCAGATGAGATGATCATGCAACAACATTAAGGAATCAAGCTGCATCATCTCGAAGAAATGATATTCGAATCGACATAGGTGGGAGGACTCTAGCCCTTCATTCCTACTCCGTCATGCCTTAATAAAAGGAAAGTCTTTTGTAGTTGGGAATTTTTCGTACGTTGAAGTTTTTTAATAAAAAGGAAACATGCTACTTAGTGAAGTGGGGCCAAAAATCTCTTTTTTTGTCGATAAACAGGATGGTCACAACATTGTCCATGTCATAACAATTTCAAAAATCCAAGAATTTACAAAGAATAAGTTGAGGATCTAGTGTAATAGTTACAAAAGTTATCACAAAACCCTAATTATTAGGGTATCCACAATCTTCAGCCACAAGTAAAATAGAAAAAAGAGTATGTACCGTAGATCATAACATAGTATTAATATAAAAAACCTAATCATTTATGCATCATCACAACTTCAATTTTAGTGGTGAAACCTATAACCCCTGTTTCCAAAAAATTTCATATTTTTATTTTTTAATTATTTTATTTTAATTATCGTGATTAGAAATATTTTTTCTTTGAAACTTGTAAATGTTATTTTGTTATTATTTTTGTATATCAAAACTAGTTAAAATTTATGGGTTGAGAATAATAATTAGTTTTAATAAAAATAATTTTAGTGAAATTCTTATGATTAGAATATATATATATATATATATATATATATATATATATATATATATATATATTTGCAAAATTATATTATAACAAAATATATAATATTAGGCTTGACCCTACCTCTATTTTTTAAATTCAATTTAGAAATCTAAATATATTAATTTTTTTATCTATTTCAAAACATAGCCTTTGACCTAAAATTACATTTGGCAAAACTAAGGATTGTAGTCCTAAGTTTATTTTCAAGTATTTTTCTCAAATATTTTAACTAATAAAATATAGTTTTTAAAGATTATAATTAATTTCCAAAAATAGTACAAATGTTTATTTACGTAAATTCTTTCGATTATAAATTACTGATCATGACTAATCGTACTTCCTATTTTTCTTGTGAATCCAAAATTTGTCATATCAACCCAAGATAATTGGACAATTTTGGACTCAAATTGAATGATCTGTTCCATTGCATTAGATCATCTTGTGAAAAGTAGCACTTGAAACTATTCTGTGCTGATACGTTCATATCACCATGTCGACTCCAACAAATTGAGGCAAGTACTTACACTGGTTACTTTCAATTCCTAATAGTTTCTATGAGACATATTTTTGATATGTATTACATGAATCATAACTTTTAACACATTGTTCATACGAGTATTATTGATTTATATTCATGATTATTGAGTTTAGTGACAATTGCAATTCTTGATTTTCTTGTTCGTGATTATTGTGTATCATGATTTTTTGTGCCATGACGTGAATCCATGAGTCCGACAGAAAAATATATTAGTAGACATGTAAAATACCCAGAACTATCCCATTGTCTTACGTGACGAATAGCAACCACACATGATAGGTACGGTTGGCCGGATGTTATCCCTAGTTGTTTACATGTCGAAAGAAGTATTTCAAAATACTTAGTTAGATCTTTTGATCGTCGTTTTTACATGTTCCACTTTACATGCCATGTTACTCGTGTTTACATATTTCTTTCCAGTTGTCTGCCAAGATTGTCTTGTTTACCTGTTTTCTCTACTTGTCATACCATGTCACCATGTGCATTATATGTTATTTCTATGTTATAGTTTCTATTATGTGTTGAAATCATGTATGTACTTGTTCCATTCCTGACTGAAAACCATTTTTTAAGCATAGTCAATTGCTACTCTGTGCATATGGAACCTTGGAAGGAGATAGAGATATTTTGGAGGCCTACTAGATCTTAGATAGATAGTTTATTTGATTTTAAATGCTTAATGAGTTGTTCCCAATTTTGATGTATTATTGTGATATTGTATTTTAATCAAATATGAACTTTTGATGTTGAAATTTGATTTAGTTACGCACAAAGATTATTTGATGAGCAAATATTATGTACTTGTATTTATTATTGCGGTCTAGACAGCGTTCTATTATCGATACTACAGCGTAGGTTTAAAAGTGGGTGTGAGTCGTGATAAAATCCTAATAGAGTTTTCTAATCAATCTAACAATATGGTGAAAGAAGGAGAATTTTAGTTGTTAAACCATATGTAAATCATTGCAGCGATCAATTGGGATCTACATAGATCCCATGGGCGCATAACACTACAAAAATATTAATTTTTAGCGACGGAATATTTCGTGACTACAATACCTATTTCTATCGCTAGTCAGTATTAGCGACGAATTGACAACGTCATTATAAAAAATATCGCTGCCAAAAATTTGTCGCTAATCCGCCGCTACGGCAACGAATTAGCGACACTTAGCGACATACCAGTAGCGACGTCTAAATTTCGTTGGTCGTCTGGTGATGACATAGCGGCGGAATCCCGACAGACGCTGTGAGCCCATTTTTGCCAATTTTTCAATAAGGTTATCGAAGGATTTTCTTCCGACAAGTCATCGCTAGCCTGACAATTCGGCGACGAAAATAGGAACATTTTCTGATACATATTTACACTTTTTTGGCATCACCCAACACGTTAGCGACAAATATTTCGTCGCTAATCCATTGCTAGCCTGAAAATTTTTCAGGTTTTCGTCGCTGATTCGTCGTTATGGCATCGCTAACCTGAGAATTTTCCAGTTTTTAGTTGCTAATCGCTAGTCCGTCGCTAATCATGATGATATTTTTCTAGCTAATATTTTCCCCGTAGCAACCAACTTACCTGACCCAATTCAAATATCTTTTTTTATTTCACAATACACATATATAATACAAATAACACAAACAAATAATGTACTGAATTAACACAAACACATACTATTGATTTTGATACACAAATCAAAACCATCATCAGGTTGAAACTATCCATCATTGTCTCAAACATATAATAAAAATCAAAGAAACGAAATAAATTAACTCGAAGGTGGGGGTTGTGGTGGCAGCGGATATCGACTCGCCATATATTACAACATCACTATGTTCAGGATTTATTGTAACTCTTGAGTATCAATAGCGGCTGGAGCTAGAGTAGACACAACAGCTGGAGGAGGAGCTGGAGGACGAGACATGTTCAGCTCTGTCATATGCCTCTATAGGTCACACAGAATCAGCGTGACCTGCACCAGACTAAGAGGTCCAGACTGATCGTTTTGGCACCCGGCTGTGATGGTGCAAGTGGTGGAGGAGTAGGAGGAGATCTCGAGTAAACAGATGGCTACGATGCCAACGATCATGTGCCATACACGCTGCCGTCTTTCCCTCTCCCGACAGCTTGGATCCACAGATCGTTCCTCCCAGACGGCGTAAGTGGCTGAGTACTCGAAGCCCCCTGAGAACCCTCCTACCCACTTGACTCTCAAGTATCTCATACATCTCCTATATTATATACATAAATAAGTTTAGAGTTTGGGTCATAGTTTGCAGTATCGACCGATCCGAAACGGCCGATACCGATACAGTTTATATGTATGTACGCTATAAATACCATAAATCACATATTAATTAGTTTTCCCTTGGTTTAGTTTTTATTTCTTCTAAGGGTCTTTTTAGATTGAAGGTTAAGAGAGTTATCACTACTTATAAAATTATTCCAATTACCATAAGCTATTTACCTAGTAATAATTTACTCGACAATATTATAAAAAACTTACATATGCCTTGGTTGCCTGGTCATCTACGGAATTTTTTCCTTCTTGTGTTTATGGGTTCACTCGAAGAGTTTGGAGAAGTCAACTATATTCAGGTATTCGTTTGTCCTGGCAGCCTCCTCGTACTGTAATAAATAGTGCAATTAATAAATAAAATATAAGACTTAAATTAATCAACAAGAATAAAAATTTTGGATCGATATCGCAGATTGAACCTCTAACACAAACTCCAAAATTCTTTCTATTAGTCTTTTCATCGACGAATGAGTGATTGATAGGCTTCTCAGTAGTTCTAAATTTGAAGCCATTGATGATGTACCCATCCTAAAACTTTTTTCTCTTGTTTGGTCCGATAGCTAGTGCTCGAAGTCCTTTATCTTTAACATTGTCCCAGGACGAAAAATTTGAAAATCATGTATCATATAGATATGAGACAGCTTCGTCCGATTGCTAAATTTAGAATGTTTAAACTTTAGGAATCTTATATAATTATAGAACCACGATGAAAATTTTATATTAACCTCTCTAGCTAGAATATTATCATCAATATTAGGTCTCTCCGTTTTCACCTTAGCTCTAAAAATACTGTGATATTAAACATAAAAGTTAGAGCACTTCTTTTTCCAAGTATAAACAAAATTTTAATATATAACAAAGTTGTTTTGCTTACTTCTCAATATCTTTTATCTCTTTTATACCACTATTTAATAAATGTACCGATGGGCGGTTCAAACTCATCTTCTTCCAACTACAGTACTTTGGTAGCACTTGTAGGCCTGCCCCCAATATTGAATTTAGTGAGGATGCCACTATTCGGTACAATAACGCCACCTTCATCATTCCTTGGGACTCTATTCCAATTTGTTCTAACATGAGTATCGAAGTAGATAGAGCAGAAGGTCCTCCTCAATGATATATGCTTCGCATATCGAAGCTTCTATATGAGCCTTATTGCTCACCTTTTTCTATATGTGATGTAGGTATCTATAAATAATATATTGAATATTAGAATTGTTTGAATAAAGAAATTACTAGTACAAGATAATTACTTTATATTTCTTAAATAGATACATCCATCGATAATGGAAGAAAAAATTGATATGTGCTTCGTATGCAAGATAAATCGATAAATGTTCCATACTATTAAAAAGCTGGAGGAACACCCTTTCTAACTTGGACAATGTCAATAAATCTTCTCCTCAAGTTCCAACATATATTGCATCATCAACTTACTAGAACACAAATCTATAAAGAGTACTATAGATAACTCGGCCAATGGAGTCCACACGTGATAGGTAGCATCTCTCTCAAAGTGATGGAAAGTAACCACTTCATGAACACATGATAATCGTGACACTTGATCCCTGTCAGCTTGCGTTCATTGAGATCGACATATCTAGCCAGATTCGACACATGGTAGCCGTAAAAAAATCTCAACTTTGAAATCCAGCTGCATATTATCAGTTTTTCATTCCAGGTCAGTGATGGAGGCTTGATCAAATTACCATTGGCGCGCACTTCGTTTTAGGTACAAATCTGGACGCCTGCAAATAATTTTCAAGTCCTTTCTCACTTTGGAATTGTCTTTCGTTTTTTCCTTCATATCCATCACCAAATTGAAGATATTGTCAAATATGTTCTTTTTGATATACATGACATCAAGATTGTATCTTATGAGATTGTCCTTCTATTAAGTAAGTCCCCAAAGATACTCCGCTTCGTTCAATTATGGCTATGTCCAAATCCTTTAAAGTGAGGGCCTGATCTCGGATCTTCCATTACAGTCGAAAAATCCTCTATCTCTTCCTAAACATCGTCTCCTGTCAATCTCAATAAGGGAGAAGTAGTTCATGTTTACCAGCTCAAATGGCATATCTATTCCTTCTCCTCGGATACGACACAAGAAGGAATTTATGTTAACAATAAAAAAAGCATGCTTTTCCTCCATTCTGAAGACATAATGCCTTACTCTTTTTCATACATATATGCGAGATATAGTACCATGAGTACTCCACCCAATAACATCCTGTACGCTGGAGAATCATTGATGGTCTACATCAACGACACTCTCATCTGAAAGTTCTTCTCCATCAATATATCATACGTTTGAATGTCGAACTACCATAATAGTGTCAACTCATCCATACACCGATAACTGCAAGTAGATATCGATGTTCTTCTTTAAATTTTTTGGAATGGGTATGATAAGTGTCAAAAATATGTAAGGAGTCTTCATGCACATCCACGGTGGTAGACTGTATGGAGTTAAAATCACCGGCCAACAAGAGTACGAAGATGCCGATTGTCGAAAGGAGTGAATCCATCATAACATAAAGCCAATCGAACATTCCTAGGCTCCACAGAAAATTTAGGATGACACTGGTCAAAATGCTTCCTTGCCTCTCCATCGGAATGATGAGATAATTCTCCTGTTGGCCCAATAATTGTATCATATTTTTGAATATGGTTAATTTGTTAAGTTTAGCATTTCATTATCACTAATCTTCATACTATCGCTATAGCATTTCTACTTATACTTATACCTTTGGTGATATGTGCCTATTGGTTTACATATTAGTGATATGAGCTTATCTATCTTAAATTTAATCGGGTTGCCAAAATCAAAACTATATTTTTGATCGTGGTCATTCAATTAAGTTTAATCATTATAATATCACTAACATTTATGCTATCACCTTAGCACTTATACTTAAACTCAGCATTGTCCTAATGTGCATTTAACTTATCATACTTGCTACTATGTATATTGCTTTGTTCGTCTAACATTTACATGCAAAAAAGTAATAAGCAAGATCAATGTGGACATATGCAATAAAAAAATCATGGTGGGCCAAAGACGACGGATCCCACAAGATTTCTCTGAACCACCCGACGACATCTCCGGAGCCACGCACTCGGGGGTTCCGCTGCCCGGTCAGCGGATGGGGGTCGAGGGGGCAGCGTCCCTCGTTGGGGGGTTCGGGGGCGAAGCCCCCGAAAGGTATTTAGTTTTCATAAACTGGATATCTTTGGACAGCTGCTGCCGAGGGAAAAAGTCAATATCTATCAGGAAAGAAGCCATGCCATGCCATCATCATTTCAAGACTCTGAAGAAGCCTGCACCTGCTAGAGTATTTCTGGAGTCTGTAATGAATCTTAGGAATAATTGTAAGCAAAAAAAATGGATGGCAAAATTGAAAGCTAGGGTAGAAATTAGCCCATGATCATTTTCGGATGGAAATCGACATACCGAAGGTATACCGGTCTATACCTACAGTATACCGATTTTGTTTATAGAAAGTTTCTGTCTACAAAATCGGCATACCGACGGAATACCGATTCAGCAACGTTAAAATTCCAACGGTCGGATTTCGAGCATTTAATGATCCCAATGGCTATATTTCTAGTCGTTGCCACTATACCGGTATACCGACGGTATGCCGGTTCGTACTGATGGTATACCGATCGCTGACTGAAAAGTTACCTTTAAGCTCTTTTCAATTCTTTGGTTATAAATAGTCTTGAACCCCTTCATTCAAGGTTGATGCTTTGAGCCTAAATTTTTTTTAAAACCACTAAAGCCTATCCACAAACAACTCTACAAAGCTTTCATTTGTCATCCACAAATTGTGTTAGAGTTATTGAGTTGAAAAGTAAGATCTTTATCTTGTTGTATAAGGAGATAAAAACCTATTGTGAAAGGTTGAAGTTGGAGAGTCATCGTATCCAAACTCTCGGTTGAAGTTGGAGAGTCTTTGTCACTTTTCGTTCCCAGTATACGTATTCTTAATACATGTACTGCTTTAATATATTTATTTAATATTTATCATGTATTAATATTCTGTAGTTAAACCCCTTTAATTTTATGTTAATTAATTTTCTGTAATTTTATTTCTGCATTTTATTTTCTGCTTCAGCTCTACTTTGGGTTCGGCTTGGTCTAGTATGTTAGTTCATTATTGAACCGAAACAAACCCCCACCTACCACCACCCCTTCCATTTAAAGCCATTCCCTTTCTCTCTCTTCATTACTTCACCATTAATCTTCTTCTTCCTCATAACTCCTCCCCCACCTACCAGCCACCAAGGCAAGTGCCAAACTTGCTTCTTGATGGATCACCATTATTATCGTTCCATCATCTTCCTCACTTAATTTTGAGCCTCTTTAGTACTTAGCATTTTTAATTTCCAAGGTTCATTTCTTTTAGATCTAAGTCGAATACATTTTCGGATTTCTTAGGATTTGATCTAGTAAACTTTGTTATCTTTAAGTTTTGATGGTTCCATGTTGTAGAGAATTTTGTTCTACCCCATTTTGACCTATGGAAGTTCAGATTTGGGCCTGGAATGAAGGATTTAGGGAGCTTGGAAGCAAAGGTTTCCATGGTTCTGTCCTTAGAAATTTGGAGAAGAAGAACAGATCCTGGCCGCAGGGCAATGCTTGCCCGCATGAGTTTTCATGCGGCAAGTCTTCTTGAGCCGCATGAATAGTTTGGCTGCATGAAGCGTAGCTAGCCGCATGAAGAGTTTCAGCCGCATGAAGATCCCGGCCGCATGGTATTATCTTAGCCGCATGAGTTTCCATTGGCCGCAGCCGCATGAGTTTCCATTGGCCGTAGCCGCATGAGTTTCCATTGGCCGCAGCCGCATGAGTTTTCATTTGGCCGCAGCAGCATGAGTTTCCATTGGCCGCAGCCGTACGGACTCCTGTCCATCGTAGCCGCATGAAGAGTTCGACCGTATAAGAGATTTTTAGCCACATGGACCAAATCATTTTCCCGCCGCATAGGCACTACTTTTCTTTAGCCGCATAGACCTTATTTTCCTTCTCAGCCGCATGAGACTGCACCCTCTTGGCTGCATGCCAGTGAGCCGTATGAGGCTTGTTTTCACCCTAGTCACATGAGAGAGAACCCCAGCCGCATGAGGCTTGTAACTTCTCGGCCGCATAGACATTGAGCCGCATGGAATCCCAATTACCTGGCCGCATAAACTATAGTCCCTAATGCCTTTTCGCTGATTCTCGTCCCTGAGTTGACATTAATTGACATTAATTGACATTGATTGACATGAATTGGCATTAATTAACATTATAATTGTTATCTTGGCATTAATTAGTATTAACTG